>OZ007582.1:16336099-16676099 GCA_963931925.1 Onchidella celtica
GATGACAACTTTTGTGTCATTTAGATCAAAATTTCTCTTTCACCTTTGGTTTAAAATAGTTGTAATAATCGATTGAAAAACATTTTCTTTTCTTTCTTTACCCTATAGAATTAAATTTTGCGGGTTTTTTTTTCTTTTTTTAAAAAATAGATTATTATCTTGGATCCACATTTTCAGGTTTGAGAACTTCGAGTTGGAAGGTTCACAAGGATGTCCCTACGATAGTTTGTCTGTTTATGAAGGTGGAAGCAGTAGTGCTCCCTTGGTGGGTCAGTTCTGTGGTGCTGACTTGCCCAGTGCTATTGCTTCTACTGGCAATACACTCTACATAGTGTTCAGATCTGATGATTCCGTTGGTGGAAAAGGCTTCAGACTATCTTACACTATTGATGGTAAGTTTGATGAATGATAATACTGTAGATTATATTTTCAGTTGTCACAGCCATGATATAATGTGCCCGAGAGTGCATTAGGACAATCAGTGCATTTTGAGGCTACTTGAACTAAGATTCGTGCCCAGAGATGTAAGATCCAGTCAGGACTTCGGAGAGCCACAAGAAGTAAACACGTACTTTTGAAAGCTTTCCATTCTTGAATCTCACGAAACAAGTGACAATTACGAATTGAAAGTAATTTGTCACGTGATTGTCAAAGTGACTTTTCCCTAAATTCCCACCACCGCCCTATACACAAACACACCGAGGTCTCTGCGTTGCAGTATGGCACACATCTGTGTAGTTTTTGAGAAGATACATCATTTACCATTACTGGGGGAAAAAAACAACTCCCATTGACTTACCTATGGATTGGGATAAATACAAAAAAAAACAAAAACAAAACGAAACTGAGCTGGACTATCAAACCATAGTGTAACAAAGATTGCTAATTTGACGACTTACTTTCTGAATTGCAGTGCATGCACTACAATTCACCGCCAACTTGCCATTACCTCAGCAGCAAAAACAGTCGAACATGTTAACAGAGTTGGCTTTTTTCTCTAAGTGCAGTTTTTGTATAAGGAAAAATGATTTTACAATCAATTGTACCTGCGACCCCCAAGGCTTGCATTCCATAATCATCATACTCTATATTTACAAACCTCATAGTGACATTAGCAGCCATACAAGCAATGTTTAGTATAACATTAACAAACAAATCATCACACTTCACATTCACAAATCGCACTATACAGGCAAACCTGTATACAAGAGTTCACCTACAAATGGTGTTTTTAACTTCAGTACATTTCTTTGCAGGCAAATAAAGAGTCCAAAGACCAGGCCAAAGACATACTGCCAAGTCAACAAGTTGAGATCCAGATCAGTGCATTTGTAGTACTGGCTGATATTTGTTTTCTGCACATACACGTAGTTATATTATGAGAACACATTTTTTTCCTCGTATCATTAGAAAAGGCAGATAATAGAGGACAACCAACTTGTTCTACCTGGGAAGACATACTATTGCAGGAGGATTTATAGTTTCTGCCATGTGCTTTAAAATGTTCTTACTGTGAAAAACGTGTTTTTGTAATGCTCACTTTTCTAGTGCGGTACACAGTATGTACCCGGTATAAGCCCCATTCCTATCTATTTCATTCAGGGGATATTATTAGTAGAAGCTGTATCACATCATGAAAAGGGGTTTACTAGCTGCATCCTTATAAACTGTGTCTGTGTTTGAGAAAGGAAGAAGCTTAATCATTGTCAGTGTGAGATTCAAGGTGTGGACCAGGCTAAATACAACGCTGCCAAGTTTAGAACGTTACTATTCCATTAAATGTATTTTCTGTCAGCATTCTCCAAATGAAGCGTTTACTGTTATTACATTTGTGGTCACTATGAATTCTTTGGCTTACCATACTAACAAAACACTCTTTCATGTTGTTGTATTTTTGACAATCTGGTAATAAACCTGGATCACTTTAATATGTATGTTTGACTGAAGTAATTCCTCATTTTTACTGTATGTTTCTACCTGAGCTTTACTTTGGTAACACTCTATCTGGCGTGTCTGTAATTGTATGAGACATCTCTGTCATCGACCAAAGTGACCAGAAGTTCTCACTGATAACACAGTTATATCCCTGGCGTTTTTATGGCTAACGATAACAGTAATCCAAGACAACAAACGTTTTATTTCGAGAAAGAACAACCACACCACAGACACAAGTCCAAAAATAGACCAGTAGTAACAAGGAAAGCAATGAGTGAAATACTACAAAGGCATTATAGTGAAAATCATCCTGCATGCATACAACGCAATAATCCCCCGATAGTGGTGACAGCATCAAAGATAGATCAATGAGGCAGACTATGGAATAACAGAGTGCATTTAACAAATACTTATCTCTTCTCTTTTGTCCGCCCAGCAGTATAAACCCCTTCCTTCCAGAAGGTGTGGATCTAACACAACTGTCTACACGGGCATGACTCGTGTCACTATTCATGGGATTACACGTTTTTAAGATTGCTTCGTGGACTCCAAACGGCCGAAACCAAAACATTGGACAATGTAGATGATTTATCAACTACTACCCGAGACTGTAATTTCGGAGGACATGTATTTCTTTCATCACCCTTTTAGGGGCATGCCCGTAATGAGTTTTAGTATCCAGTGGAGAGAAATGCGGGGTGGGGGCGGGGGGGGCTATAATGGGCTATAATGTTCTAGTGCCTCTATCTTCTTGAGCTGAAAATATGTTGCTATCATGAAAGCCTTTTTTTTTTTATCATGTGTATCATTATCATCATCTTTATCGTAATTATTACTCTTAAAACATGTATTTTTATGTATAGTTTTCTTGTTCAAACAAAAACGATAGGTTTACTTATTGATCATTTTGTGGAAAAGAATAAACAGAAATGGTAACTGCGTGTTACAAGTGAGGGATCCGAATAAGTTCTCTCTCTCTCTCTCTCTCTCTCTCTCTCTCTCTCTCTCTCTTTCTCTTTCTCTCTCTCTCTCTCTTTCTCTCTCTCTTTCTCTCTTTCTCTCTCTCTCTCCTTTTCTCTCTCTCTCACACACACACTCCAACACACACACTCACACACACACACATACACAGACAAGTGCGGTCTAATTTTTTGCTCGACGCTACAGCCTAAATGGCAGTTTCAAAAATTATAAAATTAATTTAAATAAGCGTCGACTAATCCATCCCAGTCGCGTTGTATCGACCGATTGTGTTGATTCAAGTTTCAGGTATTTTTAAATGAAGTGTTGTAAAAATGTAAAATACAACAATCTTTATTTTGGCTTCCTGTAATGTCCACCACACAGGAAACGATAATGATACGCGTTCACTTCCGTTCGCGCCATTTTCCAACCAGAAATTAATGCGTAGTGCTCTGTGAGCATGAAATCTGCAGTAAGACTGTCGAATAATGAGGAGCTTCCTAGACCAAAAAAGAGAGGGAGATAGAATGGTGTGTTCACAGGTTTATACCGGATAATGCCGGGTACCTCTACTAGTTATAACAGAATATGATGAACACATCAACAGCCATTGCTCTATGTTAGCAATGAACTAAAGGCCTGGGCGGTGCCTGTGAAGAACATAGCAGAACTAAACAGAATAATTTAATTGTACTTGTTACAGACACAGGTTTTTTTTTTTTTTTTTTTACGACAATAAGAAAAGGCTCATGCCGCCTCTGTTCATTTATAAAAAGCGTTTTATTTTGAAAGTCAAAAAGCCAGGTTTAACTTTCATTGCCAAACACAAACAAGCTTCTAAACATTACTCCCCCCATTGACTCAACGAATTATGAACGTAAATAATCACCGTCGTTTGCAAATAATTATGATAGAAAGCAAAGAAATGATGCGAGTGAACAGTTCACAAGTTTATATTAAGTCGAATAGAATTTCCGCATTTGGGTTGGCGGGGGGGGGGGGGGGGAGGGGAAGAATCATTATTATGTGCCACAAACAAGTCCGGAGGAAGGAGTTCAATGAATTTTTTGAGTTTAAAAATGACTTTAAATAAAAAGGAAAAGTTAACAAACTAAAATTAACGTGTTTTTGACGGTGGGCCACTCAACAGAGAGACGACTGACATTCACGGTGTCGTTCACCCAGCGCATGATGTTTTGACCAGAATTCAAGTGAAACGTGACAGACTCTGAATTGACCCGAAAGAGGGCGCGAGTTGAATTCATTTCTTGCTCCGTCTGTCAAAGAGACAACATCGTGTAGTGATTTTTTCAGAGTTATACTGTGATCAAAGTTAAAGTGCAGCAAGTTAAATTGATGTGTCCTTTTTCAGATGCAGATTGGCAGATGGCAAGACCCAGGTAGGCAGTTCCATACGTACCGACCGTGTTGACCTGTTACAATTCTTGGGAGGACTTCCGAATGCGTTCCATAACTCGACAAGTGTATAGGCATTGTCAGACTGATATGTAACGACGTGAGGGTCTAGTCAGTTTGTATCATCGAGGCCGTAGGCCAATGTTCGTCTGGGCAGTAGTCAGATTGACATATCAGGGAAAGCTGCCGGGGTAGCTATATACTGTTTTCACTCGGGTTATGGAACGCATTCGGAAGTCCTTCCCAATTCTTTACGGGGGCACAGTGACGAATAAGATCATTAGGTTTAGGCTTATAGGTCAGAACAGGGTTAGGAAAAGCTTTAGTATTAGGGATAGAGTAGGGTTGAGAAAAGGTTTAGGATCAGGGATAGGGATTAAACAAAGTGGTCGGGGCCTAAGAAACTCTTCCCCTTAAGTGATTTCTGAACTTACTGATTTTATCAGGACGATTCCTGTAGGTCTAGACATGGTTCTATTTTGTTGCTTGTTTAAGGACAAGCACAGGACAGGAAGGACGGTTAAAGGGCGAGATTGTAGGACAGTCGCGGGTGGTCACAGTGGGGCTGAGCCCCATTCTCTCCCCTGGCAAGCTAGTCCTGTAGATGGACGTTTTTCTAGTTATGCGCTTATCGTAAAGTGGTACTATCTGTCACTGTCGGCCTTGCTTGGGGGGGAGGGGGGGCTACCATCATACCCAGCCAGTGGCGTAGCAAGCGTTCACGGGTCATGGGGGTGCAGCTAGTCCACGTCAGCATAAAGATGCTGTGTAACTGTATTATAGCTGAGCAAGTGCATAGAACAGGAAACAGCCCCCAGTTCGTCACCCTTTGTTGCTACGCCACTGTAACCAACATGGCCTGGATACAATAGCGACATGGGAGCTTCCATATGACACCAACCTTTCTCACGTGGTTTTAAGAGGCAATGCGAGAAAGTCCGGAGACGTCATCTGATTGTACTGAGGCAGAGATTTAGATGTGGGAAAGTGATCAGAGGCAGAGCGGTAAATATTGCTCACGGGCATGAAAAAAATGCATGTGTGGTACCAAATCATGACAAGGATAAAGGGTGACAGAGAAAGAAACAAGGTGGGGAAAAAACTAAACCTATCTCCTAAACATCGACGGGGGTGGGGAAATAGAAGAAAAACTAGCCCTATCTCCCAAACATAAAGGTGGGGAAATAGAGGGTAAACCAGCCCCATCCCCTAAGCATACGGGAGGTGGGGGGGGGGAGGAAATGGGGTATCATGAACATCATCTCCTAAACATAAAGGAGGTTAGGAAGCATGGGAAAATGTAGCATCATCTCCTAAAATTAAGGGAGGTGGGGGTATAGGTTGACATATATCATGATATAGTTTGAGGCTGATATCATGATAAGGATGTGAGGTGACATAGACCATGATAAAGATACAGGGTGACATGGATCATGATAAAGATGTAAGGTGACATAGATCATGATAAAGATGCAGGGTGACATAGATCATGATAAAGATGCAGGGTGACATAGACCATGATAAAGATGCAGGGTGACATAGATCATGATAAAGATGTAAGGTGACATAGATCATGACACAGATGCAAGTTGACATAGACCATGATACAGATGCAGGGTGACATAGATCATGACACAGATGCAGGGTGACATAGATCATGACACAGATGCAAGTTGACATAGACCATGATACAGATGCAGGGTGACATAGACCATGACACAGATGCAGGGTGACATAGACCATGATAAAGATACAGGGTGACATAGATCATGATAAAGATGTAAGGTGACATAGATCATGACACAGATGCAAGTTGACATAGATCATGATAAAGATACAGGGTGACATAGATCATGATAAAGATGCAGGGTGACATAGATCATGATAAAGATGTAAGGTGACATAGATCATGACACAGATGCAGGGTGACATAGATCATGATACAGATGCAAGTTGACATAGACCATGATACAGATGCAGGGTGACATAGATCATGACACAGATGCAGGGTGACATAGACCATGATACAGATGCAAGTTGACATAGACCATGATACAGATGCAGGGTGACATAGATCATGACACAGATGCAGGGTGACATAGATCATGATACAGATGCAAGTTGACATAGACCATGATACAGATGCAGGGTGGCATAGATCATGATACAGATGCAAGTTGACATAGACCATGATACAGATGCAGGGTGACATAGATCATGACACAGATGCAGGGTGACATAGATCATGATAAAGATAAAGCCCCATCCCCTACACATAAAGGAGGTGGGGGAAATAGAGAATCGGGAGCTCGCACATGGGTTAGGGGAAATAGAGATTAAGTAGCCCCATCCCCTACATATAAAAGGGGGTTGGGGGAATAGAGAATAAGTAGCCCCATCCTCTCCGCAATAAGGGGGGTGGGGAAATCGAGATTAAGTAGCCCCATCTCCGTCACATAAAGGGGGTGGGGTGATGGACGACATTGAGCATGATAAGGATACAGGCAGACAATGATAGAGCATGACAAGGATATCGGGTGGCATAGATCATGACGGGAAGGTAGGGTGAAGACAGAACATTAATCCCATCACCCAAACACAAAGTGGGTGGGGAAATGGGGTATAACTAGCCCCATCCCCAAGCTACACATAAGGTTGATTGGGGGGGGGGGGTATAGAGAATAATTAGCCCCATCCCCTACACAGAAAGAGGGTGGGGATAGCGGATGACATTGATCATGATAAGGATTTAGGGAGACAATGATAGAGCATGATAAGGATACACCGTAGGATGATGGGACTGCAGGGTAAATAGGGAGTATTAATCCAATCCAAGGGAGGACTTCCGAATGCGTTCCATAGCTTATTATAACGTTATTGAACTTTACTCACCGTTATGCATTGTTTGAGACTTTATTGCCAATTATCACTTCATATTCACAATAATGTTTGTAACACACTTGCCAAGAAAAACAGTATAACCCCAGAAAAAAGTCTGAAGTGAGACAAAATCCGCAAACAGGTGCCATTTTGAAACTTGCTGGGGAGAGGTCACGGTAACATAATTTACCAAAAGCGCGACTAGTGAAGGTTTGCTGAAACAAAACTTGATATGGTGTTCAGGAATTTAACCTCACATGGAATGTAGGCCCTGTATTAGTTTAGATCATGCAGTCTCCCAGCAGCTGAAATAGGGTTGTTTTGCTACTAAGCCGATTCGTAATTTTTAAAAACTATGCAAATTAACAAGGTCGGTAACTTTCACTAATTTAGGTAAAGGGTGCAATATGTGAGTATTAGTAAATGACTACCGTCAAGCTGCTAACTCACCTGCGTGGCGAATGGTTAAGACGTGTGATTTAGGAGCGAAAGGGTGTGGGTGCAGATCAGAGTATTGTCATGATATAATTTATAATAATTATGTATGTGTTCACTTTCAGATGATTCTTACACAGAGAAATTGAGATGAGATGGAAGGAAGAGAGAGAGAGAAATGAAGCATGCCATGAATTATTTCTTTGTCTTTCTCTAGAAAAAAAAACCAAAAATACCTAGCCCCTTTTTTTATTTAAACACCTCAAAATAAACCTTCTTTGGCATGCATGTATGGAACACATTCGGAAGTCCTTCTTAATCCAATAAATACAAAGGGTGTTGGGAAATATTGCTATAACTAGCCCCACCTCCTAAACATAGAGGGGGTGGGACGAGATAAAGGAAACTCTGTCCTATCCCCTATACAAAAACTGGGTGAGGGAAATAGAGAATGAGTAGCCCCATCCCTACACATAAAGAGGCGGGTCAATAGAGGATAATCAGCCCCATGCCCTGCACATAAAGGGGATATGGATGATGGATGACATGAAGCATGATAAGCATAGATTGAGGCAATGGTATAGCATAATACGAATAGAGGGAGATATAGCTCATGATAGAAATGCAGGGTGAAAAGGATAATTAGTCCCATCTCATAAGCATAAAAGAGGTGGGGAAACAGAGGATGATTAGCCCCATCCCCTACACATAAAGGGGGTGGGGGAATAGAGAATATTTAGTCCCGTCCCTTATACAAAAAGGGGGTGGGGAAATGGAGAATACTTAGCCCCATCCCCTATACATAATTGGGGTGGGGGAAAAGAGGATAACTAGCCCCATCCCCTAAACATAAAGGGGATGGGGGAATAGAACCCCATCTCTGAAACAAAAGGGAAGTGGGAGGTGCAGAGTGACAGAGAGCATGATAATTATACAGAGAGACAATAGCAGAGCGTGGCAAGGAAAGAGGTACACATAGATACAGTGGGGTAATCAAGCAGGACGAGAGGTGTGGAAAAAACAGTTAAGCAGTCTGTGTCTTATGGTAAAAACTAGGATCTGGGGAAATAGGGATATCGAAAATAATGACGAAGGGTGACAACCATCACCACAGAAACAAAGGCCTGCATAGTAGGGACTCATACGTACATGGGTATGGCTAAATTGATAGTGGACTTGCATTTTTGCAGATTTCGGGTGGTAATTTTGGAGGTAAGAAATTTGGGCATGACACTCTAAGGTGAACATTTCTTGATAACGTTAGGATACACTAAAACTTGACCCTGACGTGAGCAAAATAGTTTGGTTCTCTGTAGTGACCCACTGTCTGGCGGCGGTAGACCCTGGTTTGTGGTTGTGGTCATGTATGTTATTGTATGTGACTCTGTTGTTGCTGTCCTGCCCCGTCATCTGCTTGTTGCACAGGGTGAGAGGCCTCGGCTGGACAAAGTGTGTTGAGCTATTAAGGAAGATTGCCGGTCGACGGCGGTTCTCTGAGTTTGCGTCTCTTGGTAGAGCCCAGATCTTTAAGGAGGACCAAACTGCTCTCTTATCACCTGGTCAAGGGGCCATCTACTGGCTCCTTGTCCAGTAAGATGGAAAACCCTAATTAGCTGTTACAAGATTATCATTGGCGATTTTTAAAACATTTCTTTTTGTGGCAGTTCAAAATTTTGAGAAAATTTGTTGGACTAGGTCGAGGAGGATCAAGTAATAAAATGTCCATGCAGAAAACAACCCAAAGGCTGAAGTGAAACTGTTGGATAAAATAATGCTCAGCCGGTTTTCAGGATGAAGCGAGAAGTCAGGAATGGTATCTCAAGTTTTGCTATAAACGTTAATCAAATCAAATGTATTAGGCAGGAAGGCTGACAGAGATCATAATATCAGTGTTTATACAGGACCAGCTACGATCTGACCTAACTAAATTCAAAGGAAACATTCGGTGTAGGAAAGGCGATTGGATGTCGGGTATTCAGAATGACGAGAAAAGAAGAACTGAAAGGGTATTTCCTGTGTGCAGAACCATAATAATAGCTGAAAACCTTAGCCTGATCTATTCCTCAACATAAAAGTGGAATGTACATAGACGATTGCTATTCCCATGTCCAAAAGATTAAGGGGGTGGTTAAATAGACGATTACTAAGTCCATCTCCTAAACATAAAGGATGTAATACTATGTAGATAGACGATTACTAAGCCCACCTGCTAAACATAAACAAGGTGCACAGATAGACGATTAAAAGGCCCATCTCCAAGACATAGAGAAGCTGAGTACATAGAGGGATTATTAAGCCCATCTCCTAAACATAAAGGAGGTGGGTAGGTAGACGATTACTAAGCCCATCTCCTAAACATAAAGGAGGTGGGTAGATAGACGATTACTAAGCCCATCTCCGAAACATAAAAGGGATGGGTAAATAGACGATTTTTACGCCCAGCTCCTGAACATAAAGGAGATGTGTAGATAAACGATTAATATACCCATCTCCTAAACATAAAGGGGGTGGGTAGATAGATTATTACGAAGATCATAACCCGAACATAAAGCAGGTGCAAAGATAGACGATTAAAAGGCTCATCTCCTAAATGTAAACGAGGTGGGTAGATAGACAGTTACTATGCCCATCTCCTGAACATAAAGGAGGTGGGTAGATATAATATTACTAAACCCATCTCCTGAACACAAAGGAAGTCGATAGATATACTATTACTAAACCCATCTCCTAAACATAACGGAGGTGGGTAGATACAATGTTACTAAGCCCATCTCCTAAACATAAAGGGGGTGGGTGGATAGACGATTACTAGCCAATCTCCTAAACATAAAGGTATTGGGTAGATATACTATTACTAAGCCCACCTCCTAAACATAACGGAGGTGGGTAGATACACTGTTACTAAGCCCATCTCCTAAATATAAAAGGGGTGGGTGGATAGACGATTACTAGCCAATCTCCTAAACATAAAGGTATTGGGTAGATATACTATTACTAAGCCCACCTCCTAAACATAACGGAGGTGGGTAGATACACTGTTACTAAGCCCATCTCCTAAATATAAAAGGGGTGGGTGGATAGACGATTACTAGCCAATCTCCTAAACATAAAGCTGTTGGGTAGATATACTTTTTTTTTTTTTTTTGTTGGGCTCAGATTGAAATGCGAATTTTAATGCATTCATTTTGTTCATGACTCAGAAATTAGATATTGCTATTAAGTTTGTTCAGATTATTATGAAGTTACTTTTTCTGCAAGTCTAGTAATTGAAAAAGTAGATAAGATTAAATAGGAATTACATTTACAGAAATAGAAATATTCCTCGGTAAGAGAGAGATCAAACCTAGTGGGCTTCTGCCATGTATTCTAGTAGTGTCCTGTACTGAATACTTTGTAATCGGCTGTTCTCGAACCCTTTAGGTTTTTTCATTATCAGCTGACAGTTTTGTCATTCAGTTACATCCGATGGTATATAATCATGCAGTTTTCCATGTACATGTGCTTCCAGCAACTAAAAATACTGAATGAATAAGACAAAATATTAATGAATTATAGATTAAATAAAAGATCTGTTAAGATACACCGAAAGTATAGATAATAAATAATAGTGTACTGAATACTTTGTTGTCGGCTGTTCTCGAACCCTTTAGGTTTTTTTTCATTACCAGCTGACGAGTTTGTAATTCAGCAAAAAAAAAAAAAAAAAGGTAAGGGAAAATAGTCCTAGCCTCAACAAATCCTAAACCCCAAACTCTGAACATTCAGAGAAATTAACTGTTTAAACAAAATCAAACTTGGATACATGATGCAATAAAAAAAAAATAAAAAAAAATAACGATAATAACTGTCTTTTTCAAAAACTGGCCAAGAAGGAAAACTGCGGTGTATGAATTACTGGTAAAGATGCAATGACACAGAGACATCAAACAAGGTGTTTATGTTGTCTAAGCTATCAGTATCGTAATGACAATAGGAGCACCTGTATTTAATCTAACTTTACTTCATGCACTTTGGAATGTTGGTTTCGCATTTTTCACCTTTCGTCATTGCCCTTTTTTTTTTTTTGCTTTTATTTCACTTTCATCCGCCATCTACATTTTCTCAATTAACACTCTGCAAGACACAACTTTTAATATGCCATAGACGATGATCACTTTCTAGATACTGGTGGCTGATTATCAGGTCATATCAAATGACATCAGTCTGATGAAACCCAAGTTGAGTTCGGGGTACCAAAACCTCTCATGACACGCCAACAATTAAAAATCACATGTCTTTACAGAATGGCTATTCCATTAAATGCTCCCTATTCTGCCATTCTATTTCGAAGATGTGGAAAACGTTATTCATGGTTCCATATTTCATCTTACTTATACATAATTTGGCTATTAGTATAATGTGATTTATAATATTTATCCTCTTACTTGTACATTCGTTATGGTCTTTTTTAACTATCCCAAAGAGTGCTGTCACTTCGTCCATGTCTAATTTTTATCCTGTTTTCATGAAGATCATCTGGCCAATATGATACCAAAATTCTCTGACTTTCTTACAACGATAGAAGAAATGTTCTATATAGTCTCTTTCATTGCAGTATGCACAGTTTTCCGATGATTTTATTCCTATTCGTGTAAGTAGTATGTTGGTGGGATAGATATTATGTATTAATTTGAAGTGAAGAAGCCTAAGTCTACTTTCACGAGATGCATTTTTTGCTATCATAAAATATTTTGTTATATCTATATCCATCTTTCTTTTCCAAAAGCTCACTCCACAAATAGTGCCATCTCTCGTGTTTAAAAACGAATTTCGTATCTGCTTATTAGTTTTGGCAAAGAAAGATTCTACATGTGAAGGCAGCTTACGAGCTCTCTCTATTGCTTCCTTAATCATGTCCTTTGTGACTCTGTTTAATAATTTCCTCTGGTTTTCTGTAAAGGCATTTGTCATTGCATTATATTCAAACAGTAGTGCTGGATAATTTCCTGTCTTTTCCTGTATTATCTCCCTTCTAATTACCCCTTCCTCATTCCATATGTCATGTACATATCTAACATTTGCTTCAACCCATTTTGGGAAAAAAAGTTTTCTTTTATATTGAAACAGTGTATTATTAAATAAAGGTTGATTTAATAAATCTTGTTTTGAGAGGTTATCCATATCGTATTCTACTACTTTTGTATCCTTGGCCTCTATCCAGGTATTAGCTACGGTTCTCCAGAATAAAGATGCGATAGTATTTATTTTTACCTTACGTTTGATGCTAAAATTACCTTCTACGAAATATTTGCTCCCTCCCAATTGTGAGAAAAAGTGTTCCGAAGTATTTACACAGCCTTCATTCGCTGTATTACTTTTCGATGTCACCCATTTCATCCACTTCATTAGAAACACTTTCTGCTGATCCTTTAAACTAATCATACCTAAACCCCCTTTAGAGAATTCTTTGCAAATTACAGTTCTTTTTACCTTCTCAAATGCTTTCTTATTTGAATATTTTTTCTGCCAAATGAATTTAAATATCTTAGAATCTATTTCTTGCAATATATTTTGCGGTAAACTCAGGGACTGTATTATATAGCTCAACTGTGACAATAGAAGGCTCTTTACCACAGTTATTTTACCATAACATGATAAATTACGTCTTTTCCATCTTTGAATGATTTCTTCAATTTTTCTTATCCTTTCATTCCAGTTCTCTTCTACGCATGATATTTCTTGATCAGCATTAAAAAAAATGCCCAGTATTTTCATATTATCTCCTTTCTTAAGCCACGATATTCCCATATCACTAGTTCCCACAATCCTATCACCTATTTCCATCCCCTTGCATTTGTTTTTATTTAATTTCAACTCTGAGAATTCCCCGAATCTTTCGATGTCTCTAAGAGCTTCTTTCAAATCATTAGTATGGTTTACCATCAATGTTACATCATCTGCATATTGGTATAATTTATTATCCAAGGTATTTTTCAATTGTATGCATTTTATATGCGGATTATATCTTACCTTAATGGCCATACTTTCTGCCACTAAAATAAAAAGTAGAGGGCTGACACAACATCCTTGCCTCACTCCGCGTTCCGTTTTAAACCAGTTTGAGACCCAGCCTCCATTTTTTACACAGCTTTCAGTATTTCGTATCAATGTTTTAATATATTGAATAAAGTTATTGCCAAAATTGAAAGCTTCAAGTGCATATATGATTTCTTTTTTATCAATACTATCGAACGCCTTTTGGAAATCTAGCGAGATTAAGATACCTGCCCCACCTTCCTCCTTCCTTAATAAGATCATACAATCATCTATAGTACGAATCAGATTTGAGATCGATCTGCCTTTGGTAAAACCCACCTGATTATTATGTATAAGTTTCTCCATAACCCTTTGAAGTTTCAGCGCTAACCATTTAGAGAAAATTTTATAATCTGTATTAGTAAGACTCACTCATCATCATCATCATTGCCTTTCTCACCCTGGATCAGGGTATAGGCCACCAACAAACACTTTCCATCCCTCTCTATCATGGGCCAGCCTCTTTACATTATTCCAAGTCTTTCCGCTTCGTTGCACATCATTTTCTCTGGCTCTTCTCCACGTTCCGCGCGGCCTTCCTCTTGATCTCTTGCTCTGGGGATTCCAATCCAATACCTTCTTCGTGATGCTGTTTCCTGGCCTCCTGAGAGTGTGGCCGATCCATCTCCATCGCCTCCTACCAATTTCCTCTCTGACTGGGCTCTGTCTTGTTCTTTTCCATACAATTTCATTGCTGACCTTGTCTGTCCATCTGATCTTAAGTAGCTTCCTCAAACATCTGTTGATGAAAACTTGGATTCTCTTTATGCAGGCCTGGGACGCATTCCAAGTCTCACATCCATACAACAGGACTGACTTCACGTTCGAGTTGAATATCCTCAGCTTTGTTTTTAGAGATATATCCTTGGTTCTCCAAATCTTGCTTAAGGACGTGAAAGCTGCCTGTGCCTTTCCAATTCGTGCTTTGACTTCTGCCTCTGTTCCTCCCTTATTGTCAATGATACTACCAAGATAGCAGAAGGACTCTACATCTTCCAGTGGTTGATCTCCTACTCTGACTTGTGCGCTTGGGGGTGCAACAATTTTTAGGACCTTCGACTTCGCAGGATGTATCCTCAATCCAATAGATTCTGAAATTTTGTTTAGAGCTGTAGTCTTTGCTTGCATCTGGTCGTGTGTGTGCGACAATAGTGCCAAGTCATCTGCAAAATCTAGATCGTCCAGCTGTGTCCATGGGGTCCATTGTATGCCGTTTCTTCCTCCACTGGTGGTTTCTTTCATAAGCCAATCAATCACCAGGACAAACAGAAATGGGGACAGCAAACAACCCTGCCTAACACCAGTCTTGATATCAAAGCTGTCAGTAAGCTCGCCATCGTGTACGACTCTGCAACTTGTCCCCTCGTACATGCTCTTGATAAGGTTCACCATCTTCTCTGGGATTCCATAATGTCTCAATATTCTCCACAGTGTTTCTCTATCGATGCTATCAAAGGCCTTCTCATAGTCAAGGAAGTTCACTATCAGTTGGGAGTTCCACTCTAGCGACTGCTCTACTATGATTCTCAGCGTGGCGATCTGGTCGGTGGTTGATCGATTACTCCTGAAACCAGCTTGCTCCTCACGAAGTTTTCGGTCTGTTGCATTCTGTATTCGCTTGAGAATAATCCGATTGAAAACCTTTCCTGGGATGGAGAGAAGTGTGATTCCTCTGTAGTTACTACAATTGCTGAGGTCCCCTTTTTTTGGAAGCTTCACGAGGTGTCCTTCCTTCCAGTCCTTTGGAAACTTGCCTCCGATCCAAATCCTCGAGAATAGTGAGTGCAGACCCTCTGCAGCCCCAGCAGCATTTGCCTTCAGTGCCTCTGGTGGGATCTGGTCTGGTCCAGCTGCCTTGCCTCGATTTAACTGCTTTATGGAATCATTAATCTCTGCTTTAGTCGGAGGGTCGCAACTGATCGGTAAATCATTTCTTGCGGGTAGAATGTCGGGTGGGTTGCTTGGTGGAGGTCTGTTCAAGAGGCTGTTAAAATGTTCTATCCATCTTTTTGCCTGAGCTTCCTTTCCAAAAATAGCCTTCCTGTTGTAATCCTTGACAGGAACTTCAGGTTTTCCATATTTTCCAGCAAGAGTCTTTGTAGTCTGGTAGAGGATCCTCATGTGTCCTCCTGTTGCTGCCTTCTCTGCTTTCTCTGCTAACATTTCTATGAACTCCTCTTTGTCTTTTTTAATTGATTTTTTGACCTCTTTAGCTGATGCTCGGTACTCTTCCTGGTTACCAACTCTTGAGCTTCTTGTACGACTTGCATTTACCTGTTCTTTTAGGTCTCTTCTTATCCTTATCAAGTCCAGAGATTTTTGGCTGATCCATTCCTTGTGTTCCACTTTCTTTTCCCCAAGAACATCCTGACATGTCGATGTAAGTACTCCTTTTACCTTAGCCCAGTGAGTCTCCAAATCTACTGTCTCTTCAAGGTCAACAAGGGGTTTGAATCTATTCCTCAGTGTCAGCTGGAACTCTTCCTTCCTGTCTCCATCCAGAAGGCTCACTTGAAACTTTCTCCTCTTTGTTCCTGCTCTGGTGCCTTGTTTCTTGAGGCGGAGTTTGAGTCTTGCCAGCAGCATGTGATGGTCAGATCCAACATCAGCTCCTCTCTGTACTATGACATCCTCCAGTGAGCGTCTGAATCGTCGGGTGATGCAAAAATGGTCAATCTGGTTTTCAGTTACTCCATCCGGTGAAATCCAAGTGGCCTTATGGATCCTCTTGTGTGGGAATACTGAACCTCCAATCACATAGCTGTTAAATGCGCAGAAACTAGCAAACCGCTCTCCATTCTCATTCATTTGTCAAGACTCACTGGTCTCCAATTATTAATATTATTTCTCTCTAAGTTGTTTCCCTTATGCAGCAGTGTTATTATGCCACTTTTTTGCGTTGTTGTAAGCTCTCCCTTTATCACTGAGTCGGACAGACTTTCCCACAACAATGTCTTAAGTCGTCCCCAGAAACACTTATAGAAGGGAGTCGTCAGTCCATCACTTCCAGGTGCTGACTCATTATTAAGTTTATATAGTGCATATCCAAGTTCTTCTAATGTAACCTTATCTTCCATTATTTCTTTTTCGCTTTCATCTAATACTGGGTATTCAATATTTTCTAAATAGCTATTCAATAATGACTTTATATCGGTTTCTGCACTCTGTTTCTTATACAAGTTTTCAAAAAACTGTCGAATCTGATTCAATATTTTTTGAGGTTTTTTGAGGGCGTTATCATTCACTCTCAGTTCGTATAAAGTGTTTGCAATCCCCTTTCTCTTTTCTAATGATAGGAAGTATTTTGTGTTCTTTTCGCCCTCCTCTATCCACTTAACTCTCGATCTTATCTGAGCCCCCCTTGCTTTGTATAAAAGAAATATTTCTAAGTTCTGTTTTAAAATTGCCATTTCTTTTTGTAGGTTTTCATTACTCGGTTCTGCGAGTAGCTGCTTATTTATCCTTTCAATATCTAGTTCTAAATCTCGTTCTTTATTTTTCCTGAGCTGTTTCTTTGTTTTCGAATATTGTATGCAGAAAGATTTCATCTCAGTTTTTAAAAGTTCCCACCTAACAGTTGGTTCAAGCTCTAAGTTGTCCCGAATAAAAACGTCAATGAGCATATTCATTTCCAGAATGAAATTATCATCTTCCAGCAGTGAGTTGTTGAATTTCCAGATTGATGGTCCTTTTTTAAATGAAGCAGTACATATTTTTGCTATGACCCCTTTGTGGTCGCTGAGTGTAACAATTTCATGATAAGCATTTTCGATGTGGGCTAATAGGTTGTTATCACAAAATATGTAATCTAACCTTCTAGCTATGAACGGTGTTTTTCTGGCCCAAGTGTAGTCCTTTTCAGCCCCATGGTAGCAACGCCACGCGTCGAACAAGTCTAGCATGTCAGTCATTTTGTGCAGCTCGAGGATTTCTTTTCGATCATGTGGCTCTCCAGCTACAATATCTAGGTTATTATCCCGAACGATATTAAAGTCTCCACATATTATCTTATTATTAAATAAAGACAGTGTTTGGGTCAGCTGAGATATAAAAGATACTTTTTCTGCTTTCATTACTGGGCCGTATATGTTGAAGATGGAGAATTCTGATCCCCGTATTTTAATATTGATACCTAAAACCCGCGCTGATGAATACACCAGTCTGATTTCTTCGAAACTAAGATTTTTATTGATGAGTATGATTTGGCCTTTACTTCTGTTTGTACCACCGGAATAGAACATTTCTCCTCCCCATTCTTTCTTCCACTCCTCTCCCTGGTCATCCGTAACATGCGTTTCTTGTAAACATGCGATATCGTACTTTCTGCATTTTAAAAAAATAATTGTACGTTTAATTTTTTTATTTAGGCCTCTGCAGTTCAGAGACAATACAAGCATGGGGGTTTTTCTGAAAGCGTAGTCCTTTATCGGTCCTTGTCGTTTCCCGGTGGTCACACACGAGGGGAGTTCAAATTAGGTTTCCTTTCCCTGCTGGCTGTGCTCGCCGCTGCCCGTGCAGATGCGGGGCCCTCTTGCAGAAGAGGGATAGCAAAGAATACATCTGACATGATACTGCGTGTCGTAAGAGGCGACTAAAGGTGCAAAGGTCCTGGTCTCCCGAGAAGAGCCAGTTGGCGGTGGGCCAACTACCCACCCTGTAAAAATAAACCAGTTACAGAAACACAAGCAAATACTTTAAATCAGTCTTTTATCTTGGGAGAAGGGGGAGCATCTGCACCTGTAGATTCAATGAAGGACAATGGACAAAGCCGAAAGGACTCCACTGGCCTGACTGCTCCTTCATCAAACAAGTCACTCCGGATTGCGTCGTGGAATGTCCGCTCCATGTATGAAGCAGGAAAGAGTGCCCAGGTTACAATGGAGATGAGGCGACACAGACTGCACATACTTGGAGTTAGCGAGACCCGCTGGATACAGTCCGGACTGAAACAACTTAATTCTGGGGAAAAGATTTTGTATTCTGGAAGGAGGACAAAAAGCATACAGAAGGAGTAGCGATCATCTTGAGCAAGCACGCCCAGAGGTCACTGAGGGGATGGGAACCCTACGGAAGGAGAATTATATTGGCATCATTTACTACAAAGAACAAGAACATCAACATGAACATTGTGCAGATATACGCCACAACAAATGAAGCAACCGATGAGGACAAGGACGATTTCTACAACCAGCTTCAGGAAATAGTTGACACATTGCCAAGAAAAGATGTGAACATAATAATGGGAGACGCCAATGCCAAGATAGGACAGGACAATACAGGGTATGAGGACATTATGGGGTGCAATGGTTTGGGACAAATGAATGAGAATGGAGAGCGGTTTGCAAGTTTCTGCGCATTTAACAGCTATGTGATTGGAGGTTCAGTATTCCCACACAAGAGGATCCATAAGGCCACTTGGATTTCACCGGATGGAGTAACTGAAAACCAGATTGACCATTTTTGCATCACCCGACGATTCAGACGCTCACTGGAGGATGTCATAGTACAGAGAGGAGCTGATGTTGGATCTGACCATCACATGCTGCTGGCAAGACTCAAACTCCGCCTCAAGAAACAAGGCACCAGAGCAGGAACAAAGAGGAGAAAGTTTCAAGTGAGCCTTCTGGATGGAGACAAGAAGGAAGAGTTCCAGCTGACACTGAGGAATAGATTCAAACCCCTTGTTGACCTTGAAGAGACAGTAGATTTGGAGACTCACTGGGCTAAGGTAAAAGGAGTACTTACATCGACATGTCAGGATGTTCTTGGGGAAAAGAAAGTGGAACACAAGGAATGGATCAGCCAAAAATCTCTGGACTTGATAAGGATAAGAAGAGACCTAAAAGAACAGGTAAATGCAAGTCGTACAAGAAGCTCAAGAGTTGGTAACCAGGAAGAGTACCGAGCATCAGCTAAAGAGGTCAAAAAATCAATTAAAAAAGACAAAGAGGAGTTCATAGAAATGTTAGCAGAGAAAGCAGAGAAGGCAGCAACAGGAGGACACATGAGGATCCTCTACCAGACTACAAAGACTCTTGCTGGAAAATATGGAAAACCTGAAGTTCCTGTCAAGGATTACAACAGGAAGGCTATTTTTGGAAAGGAAGCTCAGGCAAAAAGATGGATAGAACATTTTAACAGCCTCTTGAACAGACCTCCACCAAGCAACCCACCCGACATTCTACCCGCAAGAAATGATTTACCGATCAGTTGCGACCCTCCGACTAAAGCAGAGATTAATGATTCCATAAAGCAGTTAAATCGAGGCAAGGCAGCTGGACCAGACCAGATCCCACCAGAGGCACTGAAGGCAAATGCTGCTGGGGCTGCAGAGGGTCTGCACTCACTATTCTCGAGGATTTGGATCGGAGGCAAGTTTCCAAAGGACTGGACTGAAGGACACCTCGTGAAGCTTCCAAAAAAAGGGGACCTCAGCAATTGTAGTAACTACAGAGGAATCACACTTCTCTCCATCCCAGGAAAGGTTTTCAATCGGATTATTCTCAAGCGAATACAGAATGCAACAGACCGAAAACTTCGTGAGGAGCAAGCTGGTTTCAGGAGTAATCGATCAACCACCGACCAGATTGCCACGCTGAGAATCATAGTAGAGCAGTCGCTAGAGTGGAACTCCCAACTGATAGTGAACTTCCTTGACTACGAGAAGGCCTTTGATAGCATCGATAGAGAAACACTGTGGAGAATATTGAGACATTATGGAATCCCAGAGAAGATGGTGAACCTTATCAAGAGCATGTACGAGGGGACAAGTTGCAGAGTCGTACACGATGGCGAGCTTACTGACAGCTTTGATATCAAGACTGGTGTTAGGCAGGGTTGTTTGCTGTCCCCATTTCTGTTTGTCCTGGTGATTGATTGGCTTATGAAAGAAACCACCAGTGGAGGAAGAAACGGCATACAATGGACCCCATGGACACAGCTGGACGATCTAGATTTTGCAGATGACTTGGCACTATTGTCGCACACACACGACCAGATGCAAGCAAAGACTACAGCTCTAAACAAAATTTCAGAATCTATTGGATTGAGGATACATCCTGCGAAGTCGAAGGTCCTAAAAATTGTTGCACCCCCAAGCGCACAAGTCAGAGTAGGAGATCAACCACTGGAAGATGTAGAGTCCTTCTGCTATCTTGGTAGTATCATTGACAATAAGGGAGGAACAGAGGCAGAAGTCAAAGCACGAATTGGAAAGGCACAGGCAGCTTTCACGTCCTTAAGCAAGATTTGGAGAACCAAGGATATATCTCTAAAAACAAAGCTGAGGATATTCAACTCGAACGTGAAGTCAGTCCTGTTGTATGGATGTGAGACTTGGAATGCGTCCCAGGCCTGCATAAAGAGAATCCAAGTTTTCATCAACAGATGTTTGAGGAAGCTACTTAAGATCAGATGGACAGACAAGGTCAGCAATGAAATTGTATGGAAAAGAACAAGACAGAGCCCAGTCAGAGAGGAAATTGGTAGGAGGCGATGGAGATGGATCGGCCACACTCTCAGGAGGCCAGGAAACAGCATCACGAAGAAGGCATTGGATTGGAATCCCCAGGGTAAGAGATCAAGAGGAAGGCCGCGCGGAACGTGGAGAAGAGCCAGAGAAAATGATGTGCAACGAAGCGGAAAGACTTGGAATAATGTAAAGAGGCTGGCCAATGATAGAGAGGGATGGAAAGTGTTTGTTGGTGGCCTATACCCTGATCCAGGGTGAGAAAGGCAATGATGATGATGATGTGCTCGCAGGCTTCTGTTTCCTCCTCCTACTGTCTCCTCACTTTTTCATTTGGTGAATCAATTGTGTCGCCGGCTCTTTTGTTCTGTAGGCTGTTTGAGTGTTGTTGTCCTCGACACGACACACTCCGTGAGCGGTTTAACATCATTTGTTTAATGTTTGTTTGTTTACCTGTTCCTCGTTCACCTGTTCTGTCTTTTGTTTTTGGCCTACTGTTGTGTGTTCCCTGGCTAGTTGTATCTGCATAAGTAGGTGAGCGAATACTTGTGTTAGTTGTGTGCTTGTCTGAGTCGTGCTCTGTGTTTGGAATGTCATTGTGTGTCACTGGTATGTTTTCCCCTTTGTCGTTGTCATCGTCAACTGGTGTCCTGTTAGTGTCAATGTTCTTTGGATGTCGTCCTGGTCGGATCTGTTCCCTGTAATAAACCGTCCCTCTCCATATACCTATAGGGATGGATACTTCTAAATTGATTGCAGGGATGTCTGCGTACATAAAACGCCTGCCTGTTTTATACCCAGTCCACCCTCCCTTCTCGTCTCTATAGTGTTCCTCTTTTATTGCTGACCTTAGCACTACCCCTTTGACAGTTAACGCCTTCTCTATCTCGTCATTACTGACTGATAGAGGTATACCTCCGACGATAATTTTCGTGGTGCTTCGTCCTGTGTCCGAGAAAGCAAAGGGGTTTCTTGCCAATAGTGACACCGATTGTCCCATGAATACAATCCCTTCCGTAAGCAGTTTTTGTCTAGCCCCCGCCCCTTTTACATAAATCCTCCACAATCCCCCAATCTTCTGAGCCCCCTCAATGCCTTGAGGACCTGTCGTAGACTCACAGGCTCTGGGTAGATATACTATTACTAAGCCCATCTCCTAAACATAAAGACCTGGGTAGATAGACGATTACCAAGCCCATATAAAAAACAATAAGGGGTGGTTAAATAACGATTACTAAGCCCATCTCCTTAACATAAAGGGGGTGGGTAGTTAGACAAGGAATAAGCCCATCTCCTGAACATAAAGGAGGAGGGTAGATAGACGATTACTAAGGATATCTCCTGAACATAAAGCAGGTTCATAGATAGTCGATTATAAGGCCCATTTCGTAAACATAAAGGAGGTGAGTAGGTAGACAGTTAGTAAGCCCATCTCCTGGACAAAAATATAATGCTTAAATAGACGAAATATAAGTTGGGTGGGTAGATAGACGATTCCTAAGCAAATCTCATGAACATAAAGCGGATGGGTAGATAGACGACTACTAAGCCCATCTCCTGAACATAAAAGGGGGTTGGTAGATAGACCATTACGAAGCCCATCTATTAAACATAATTGGGTGGGTAATAAATGATTACTAAGTCCATCTCATAAACATAAAAAGGGTGTGGGTACATAGACAAGTAGTAAGCCCATCTCCTAAACAAAAACGAAGCCGGTAGATATACGATTACTATGCCCATCTTCTACATATAAATCCTAAACATAAAGTGGGTGGGTAGATATACTCTTACTATGCCCATCTCCTAAACATAAAGGAGGTGGGTAGATATACTATTACCAAGCCCATCTCCTAAACACAAATTGGGTGGACAGATTTTATGTTACTAAATCCATCTCCGAAATATAAAGAGTTTGATGGAGAGACGATTACTAAGCCCATCTCCTAAATATGAAGAGGGTGGGTAGTTATACTATTAATAAGCCCATCCCCTAAACATAAAGGAGGTGGGTAGATTGACAAGTAATAAGCCCATCTCCTTAACATAAAGGAGGTGGGTAGACAGAAGATTACTAGGGCTACCTCATGAACATAATGCAGGTGCATAGATAGTCGATTACAACGCCCATCTCGTAAACATAAAGGAGGTGGGTAGATAGACAGTTAGTAAGCTCATCTCCTGAACATAAAGACAATGTTTAGATGGACGAAACATAAGTTGGGTGGCTAGATAGATGAGTACTAAGCCCATCTCCTAAAGGGTGTGGGTAGATAAACGATAATCTATCCCATCTCCTAAACATAATTCGGTGGGTTATAAACGATTACTAAGCCCATGTCATAAACATAACGGAGGTGGGTACAGAGACAAGTATTAAGCCCATCTCCTAAACAGAAATGAGGTGGGTAGATAGACTAGATTAATAAGCCCATCGTCTGAACATAAAGATGTTTTGATAGACGATTACTAAGCCCATCTCCGAAACGTAAAGGGGATGGGTAGATAGACTATTACTAAGCCCATCTCCTAAACATAAGAAGGTGGGTAGATATTCTATTACTAAACCCATCTCATGAACACAAAATAGGTGGGTAGATATACTATTACTAAACCCATCTCCTAAACATAAAGGAGGTGGGTAGATACACTGTTACTGAGCCCATCTCCTAAACATAAAGTTGGTGGGTAGATAGACGATTACTAAGCTGATCTCTTGAAAATAAAGAGGGTTAGTAGATATACTATTACTAAGCCCATCTCCTAAACATAAAGGATGTGGGTAGATTTAAAGTTACTAAATCCATCTCCTAAATACAAAGAGTTTGGTCGAGAGACGATTAATAAGCCCATCTCCAAAACATAAACGGGGTGGGTAGTTAGACGATTACTAAGCCCATCTCCTAAACATAAAGTGGGTGCATAGATAGAAAAGTAGTAATCCCATCTCCTAAAAATAATGGGGGTGGGTAGATAGAAAGTTTATAAATGCATCTCCTAAATAATATTGGGTAGATAGACGATTACTAAGCCCATCTCCTAAACATAAAGGGGTTGCGTAGATAGACAGATACAAATTCCATATCCTAAACAGAAAGGAGGTTGGTAGATAGACAAGTACTAAGCCCATCTCCTGAGCATAAAGATAGTTTTCGAAATAGACTCTTACTATTCCCCATCTCCTAAATATAGGGGGGGGGGGGGAGTATAACAGAAGAGAGAAGGTAAAGCAATTTGATGACTAGGACAACCTAACGATAGAGCTGGAATAATTATGGTTAAAGAGGGGGGAAACCTAATCCCCTGTGTATTATATTAGAGGAATATAATAAACCCGTACTTAAATATGAAAATAAGATGCCGGAGACATGAATATATCCGCACTGCTCAGTAAGTTAGAAAAGAGGCAATTGGTAGGACATGGCTTATTTTATATGTACTCTATAAATGAGGGGATGATTTTGGGGGAGGGGGGGTGATCCGGATTCCAGAATAATTTTATGTAGAAATAGATAGACCCAGCCGTTCTTCGACATGGATGCACTGCCAGAGGACTAAGCTAGGGTATCAGGAGTTGAAGAAGAAAACATATAAATTGTGAAATATGATTTTTATAAACTGTAGAGTCTAAGGGGAACTACACCGAGGAAATGGTCTACCAGAAAGAAATAAAATGAATTTAATTAACGTTGAATTCGGGAATGAGCAGATGATTCAGAAATGGTTAGAATACAGAAGATTCAGTTCCGTTGATGACCAAATCAGTGAGAGAGAAAAAAGAGCAAAAGAAATCAGTTTCCATGACACAGACTTGGAGAGAAGAGATTACAGAAAATTATAGTCCCCACTCCTCTTTGAGGGAGGAAATGGAATGGGGAAAGGTAAAAAAAACAAACTCTGGGTATGAGACCCTCTGGAAGGAGAGACGGTTTCTTGCATCTTCAAGTGCAGACTAGGAGTTCAGGAAACAGTGAAGCAAAACTGAATATATCCAAAATCTCAAGAAGGAGAGACGGTTTCTTGCATCTTCAAGTGCAGGCTAGGAGTCCAGGAAACAATGAAGCACAACCAAATCTCTCAAAGATCTCAAGAAGGAGAGGTTTCTTGCATCTTCAAGTGCAGGCTAGGAGTTCAGGAAACAATGAAGCAAAACCGAATTTCTCCAAGATCTCAAGAAGGAGAGAAGGTTTCTTGCATCTTCAAGTGCAGGCTAGGAGTTCAGGAGACCGTGAAGCAAAATACAGTCTCTCCTAAACTGTGGTATAAAAGGTATAAAAAGTCTCTCTGGACATAGACTCTCGAGAAAGAAAAAAGGTTTCTCGTCTCTTCAAGTGGAGGCCAGGAGTTTGAAAAACAGCGAAAAAAATCGAATCTCTCCAAAGTTTGAATGTCCAAATATAGAATAAGCAACAAACCCTATCTTATTGTCACAAGACGCGTGGACTTTGAATGAAAGACATCTGTTGGATATGAGATATGGAAACAGAAATTTTATGCTCCATTTCCATGGTAAAAAAAGGAACTACGTGGGGAAATCAGGATCCAGCTCATCGGTATAATTACAAAGTCCATTTCCTCTGTAAAAGGGACATATGTAGGAAATCGCTGTCGATCAGTTCGATTTAATTCTTTGAGAACCATTCCCCCCCCCCCCCCCACACACACACACACCCCTTTTCCCCCGGAAAAACAACAGGAGGTATTTCTTTCAAAGGAATGAAGGACGCGGAAGATAAATAAAGCACTTCTCTTGATGTAAGACTAAGAGATGGGAGAAAATAGAAAAAAAGTGGAAGGGGGGGAGGAGGGAGGATAAAACAATACATCTTCAGGAATGGGGAGATGAGTAAGAGAGTATAGAAAAAAAGCCAATGTCCTTCGTATTAATGGCCAGAGGATGGATAGAAGGTAAGTACCAAACAAATAAAATACATCACCTCGATGCAAAGATAGGGGACAGAAGGTAAAGATCTGAGTCAACATATGCCTTGAACATTAAGTCAGGAGATGGAAATGAAAAAATAAGAACAGCAGTACGAATCAAACAGTTATATCAGGTAGAGAAGAAGGAAAAAGTCAAGGAAAGGCAAAATCCATACAGGCCCGTGCACATTTGGTAGTGCGATGAGGCGGAGGGCAGAGGAAAAATGTAGCCCCAACCCCGCCCCTTTCAAACTGCTGATTAAATATTTCAGTAATTAGTGCTAAATGGGTTTGATCTACATAGGACATTAAAATGTACATATCCTATAAGCATTTATTTATATTTTATCTGTATTGGCTTTTTTTTTTCATCTGAATCTCCTTTAAACTCGTTACATATAAATATTCTTCACCAACCCCCTCCCTTTGTCGCTACCAAAGTGATAAAGCCCCCTCCAACAGTCAAAATGCTCACTCACCCCCTCCCCTGTTTTGTCCTGATTCCACCTAGAGGAGATGGGTAAAAAAGGTCATGCACAAAGTCTGGGTGTTACTTGAGGCAAAATGATGAAGAACAATATGTAGGGGAGATGGGCAAAAAGGTCATGCTAAAAGTCCGGGTGTTACTTGATTTAAAAGGTAAAGAACAATATGTAGTAAAGATGCTCAAAAAGGTCATGCACAAAGTCTGGGTGCTACTTGAGGCAAAAGAATGAAGAAAAATATGTAGGGGAGATGGGTAGAAAGGTCATGTCAAAGTCCGGGTGGTACTTGAGGCAAAAGGATGAAGAAAAATATGTAGGGGAGATGGGCAAAAAGGTCATGCACAAAGTCTGGGTGTTACTTAAGGCAAAGGGATGAAGACAATATGTATTGGGGATGCCCAAAAATTCATGTTCAAAGTCCGGCTGTTACCTGAGGCAAATTAATAAAAAACAATATGTAGGGGAGATGGGCAAAACGTTCATGCACAAAGTCCGGGTGTTACTTGAAGCAATGGGATGAAGAATAATAATGCTGGAGAGATGGGCAAAAAGGTCAAGCACAAAGTACGGGCGCTACTTGGGGCAATGGAATGAAGAGCAATAATGTTGGGGAGATGGGCAAAAAGAGCATGCACAAAGTCCGGATGTCACTTGAAGAAATGGGATGAAGAATAATTTACGCCTTAGATACACCACTAAAAACGAAGTGTTTTTTTTCCTACAGATACACAAAGAATCCATTGCTCATCCAATGGGTTTGATTGTAATTCTGGTGCCGAAAAACAGACTGGAGAGTCCCAGAAACAGACAGAAAACTCTGCCCTCTCCTAGGGAATGAGATAAGAATCGAGTAAATAATGTCCACTTTCCCGATAAAAAGGACAAGGAATGACAAAAACAAATTCCTCATACTAGTGCAGGATAGTAGACCAGGATAACAATAGGGAAACGGGGAAATAAAACAAAGGCCGTCTGGTTAAGAGAAACACCAGGAAATCCCCCCCCCCAAAAAAAAAAAAAGAGTAAGGGAAAAGCAATGTATGCTTGTGTCCTGTGTTAAAAATAATAATTGGCTGATAGGGGCCAAGAAACATCATTCTGTATGTAAGGATGTGTAGGATCAGAGGTGGCCAAGCAGAGCGCTCAGGGAATATTCAGTTGTAGACGACTGACGAAATATTATATAAACACACAGAAAAAAAAAAGGGAGGGGCGGGAGGGGGAGCACATCAAGGCTTAAAGCAAAGTCAAAAGTGGCAAAAAGGAAAAGTTATCTGTAGCAAAGCCTCGAGTAAGAAATAATGATGGTGACAGGACACTGAGAAAAAAAAGAAAAGCTGCAAATCGTGTGTAGAATTATGGATACGAAAGCTTGGGATCAATGTTTTCAGCAAGGACAAAGTACAGTGGTCAGTCCGTCAGAAAAGGTGAAGGGATTTTTGAAGAGAACAGTGGGAATGGACTGGGCGGAAAACAAGACATTTTCATGAGAGGGTCTAAATTTAATAAAACATCCGAATTAGGATCTAAGCGGAAAAGTTGTATTAAAGTGGTCTCTCTGTCTATCCGTTTCTCTCTCCCTCACTCCCACACAACACACCACACACAAACACATTTTAATACACACCTTCCTTCCCTTCCCCAACACCCAAAGTCCTGAGCGGCCTTCATTCTGGAAAAAAGATTATAAGCGAAAATGAGCAGGGAAATCATCTACAGTGTGGTCAACACGAGGAGATGGGAAAGGTCTTAGAGTCCGCCTCCTGAAAAAAGAGGCTGGGATAGATGGAGAAACAACAGGAAACAGGAGACTGGCTAGATTATGGCTCATGGATGAGCCTTTTTCAATGACAATAAGATAAATAGATATTGTAAGGTCAGCTGAAAGAAATACAACCATACCCGGGACACACAGTTGATATCAGAATAGATATGGATGTTCTAGGTGGAGAGACAAAGGTGTAACGATACTGGGGGTGAGGGTGGGTTCATGTTCATCTTGCATCTAATTAACAAAGGTTTTTCTCAAGCTGGCAATGAATAATTATTGAATTTCGAATCTGTATGATGGAAAGAGGAGAGAGAACGTAATTATATTGAACTTCATGCTGAGGAAGAAATCCGAAAGTGTGTCAGCAGAGGTCGCTCGTGGTAATAAATAGTTTACTGTGGACCCCCCCCCCCCCGCTCCTTTTTTTTTGTTCGTTTTATTTCTTATCTGGGTGCGCAATATTGGTACTTGTGGGGAATGTGAAGTTTTGGTGTCACGGAAGCTCCCGTTTAGTAAATTTTTCTCCCCAAACCAAAAAAGAACCAATGAATTTATTTTGGCTAAGGTCAATAGGTCTATATTCCATGTTTTGTTTTAACATCGGTCATGTTATGTAAGTTGCCAGCCAAACACTTCAAATACGATCTTTTTTTTTTTTTTTCGTAAATGAAATGCAAAAAAAAGAAAAAAAAGCAAAGCCCGACTCCATGGCGCAACGCTTGTTTTTATGTTAGAACAACAGTTACTGCTGCATTTGGAAATCCCGTATATAATTATCATCCATTTATTTTCCATTTAATTGAAAATTATTCTATCCTCAGCAGCTATCCTCAGGCATAAATGTTGGCTACATTTCAGGAATTACTTGTAACATGGTAGATTCATTTGCTGGCCACATATGGGTCATTCTATTTTGCGTATAAAAAAACAACAAAAATGTTTGAAAATTACACTCTTAAAGCTGAAAGATATTTTTTTAAATATCAAAGTTTTGTAAATATGTATAGTCTATATATTATTACACATGCACGGTTTAGCTACTTTGAAGTAAGCGATTGCTATGCCTGACTGACATTCTCATAATGATTTGGCTACAACACAACACAGGAGACACTCACTCCTTGAAGACAAACCTGCCGTTAAATTCTTCACGCCATCTCTGGGTAAAAGAGGTAAAAAGAAAGAACGGGAGGAGGGGGGGGGGTGGCATAAAGTTTAAAAAGATGCTCTTAACTTTTTATTTTTAATATTTTGATTTTAACATAAAATAACTGAAGGTCTGAATGTGTGTTGGTATGTGTGTGTGGGTGTGTGTGGGTGGGTGTGTGGGTGGGTGGGTGGGTGGGTGTGTGTGTGCGTGGGTGGGTGTGTGTGTGCGTGGGTGTGTGTGTGTGGGTGTGTGGGTGGGTGTGTGGTGTGAGTGGGTGTGTCATTGTGTGCCTGGGTGTGCGTGTGTGAGTTTGTGAGTGTGTGTGTGTATGTATGCTAATAAAACGGTAGAAAGAAATAATTTCAAGAAGTTAATTGTAGCAAGACATTCCCTCACGCGAAAGAAAAATTTGTTCTCTTTTTCGCGTACATTGGGAGTTAAATTATGAGGAATATAATCCTCGGAAGACCTTTTAGAATAACAAGTAACCCCGAAGTTCGGCTGGACGAGACAGTCATGTGACCCCTGTCGCTAGGGGTGGTAGCCATGTAAACAAACCCACGGCGAAATTGCATTTCCCGCTACTTGAGAGGCGCGCTGTGTGTCATGTATGTACGAAACGTCACCGTGTTGCCTGAATTAGGAGGGGCGGGGTGAAGAGGGGGCAACCACATGGTAAACAGTAATAGAAATCCATACACATGGGAGGTATACCCCACCATACCACCCCTTCTCTCACTTCTAGAAAGGTTCACAATCGTGGAAGTCAATGGTGTATACATGCCTAGCAGCGAGTGGGTAAACAGGACCAATTGCGATTCGCCGATAAGTCGATAGATCTGTCCTTAATCTCTTAAAGCAGTGGAACCGTGCCGGGTGTGTGCCTAGACAAATTTGTTTCAATTGCGATCAGGGCCTTCTTAAGATTTTTAACTGCAAGTCAAAGAAACTAGGAGGCAGAGCATTTATTCACTGTGCCCCGCACATCTGGAACTCACTGCCAAAATCATTGCGAGAAGCATCTACCGAGTCAAAATTCAAAACTGGTCTAAAAACCAACCTTTTTAAAAAACACTTTTAGTTGTGAAGTCTCATTCCCAATCCATATATTTTCTCAATTAACTTTAATTTTGCTGTTTTATCGTTTAATTTCTGTCTTATAGTATGTTATGTGAGTGCCTATGTATGCAATGTACATGTATGTCTAGCAGAGACAGAGAGGATGAGAGAGAGAGAGAGAGAGAGAGAGAGAGAGAGAGAGAGAGAGAGAGAGAGAGAGAGAGAGAGAGAGAGAGAGAGAGAGAGAGAGAGAGAGAGAGAGAGAGAGAGAGAGAGAGAGAGAGAGAGAGAGAGAGAGAGAGAGGGAGGGAGAGAGAGAGAGAGAGAGTTGCAGATGGAGAGAACACGACTTTCTGTAAAACGCCTAGAGCAAATTGTTTGGATTGGGCACTATATATAAATGATCTTCATTATTATTATTATTATTAATGTGGTACTTGTTATCAACGGTCGCAGAGCGTCGCGCCGATGTAGCGCACGTGTTTGAAAATAACTCACACAGAAGGCCAGATAAATGAGGTTTAAATCTTTTTATTTTTCATTTTGTTTTAAGTAGCAATTCCTTTGAAAATCATTTGTTGAAGAGTTTGTTGACTGAGAAACTATTGCAAACTTTTATAGATGAGGGTCAAAATTATACGCAAATAAACCTCAGCCTTTGTATTATAAGGGGATACCAAGATCAGACATAACAGTGTTCGACACTCATTGCTAAGTCAATGGTGACACGGTTGACCTTTTCTTCAAGTAAGAAAAAAACATGAAACAATTTTTGTCTCCCCTGTAACACCGCATTCAGACCAAACTGCCGACAACGCATGGCGTTTCTTGTAGTTTCCTGTTCAACTGCAGTGAAGCGCATTATTCTGCTGTTGCCTTGTCGTAGAGATAACACAGCGTTCAAAGCTGCGTCTATGGATGATTATAGAAAAAATGTTATGGAACATCATCTATTTTCTTTCTTTAAATAAAAAAAAAAAAGCGTACCTCAAAGATGTTGTGTTTAAACTGTTGTTGTTGTTGTTTTGTTGCTGCTGCTGCTGCTGTTGCTGCTGTTCTTGTTGTTGTAGTTGTTGTTGTTATGAGAATGATGATGATGATGATGATGATGATTAAAAGTTTATTTTAGCAATTTTTTTTTTTTTTGCTCACAGTTTTTCTTCGGCTGATATTGGTTCCCGCCAATTACAACCCACAGGTTGTAAACGTGGAAATACCAGTGACTTGAGTTCGTCATAGGTTTGGTATGACATTCTTAAGTAATTAACGAACCAATGTCTCGTCCTCTATTTAACAATAAAACTTACTGCATATCATCACAATACTTTATCCTAATATCCAAGGGGTTACTTACGAATTATCCACCACTGTTGTTGTTATTGCATCCTAAAGTAAACATGATACACGTGTTCAAAAGGACGTGATTGACACGACCACCGAGGTTATCGGCAACACTTGAACGATCGGCTGACTGGCCGCTGGCTATCCCCGCACGGGGCGTTATGTGAACAAGTTCACTCAACGTGGGACGAGGGTTAAAACGTTTGACAGGAAAGTTTATTCTGCACCTCAATTTACACACTGGTAATTGAAACACAACTTTAAAAATCACATCAGTGCATTCCCCAAGCCAGTGGGCCAGTGGGCCAACTAGTTTATTTAATGTAATGCTGTTTGCTAATTTTGAAGAAAATGATATATTATATATATATAAGACAAAGCAAATTCAATTTTCAACAGACGCTTTATTTATGCTATTTCTTTATTCATTTATGTTTTAATGTGTTTCACAGATACAGTGATAACCTGGAGCTGGAGGATGCTGTACATACTGCAATCTTGACCTTGAAGGAAAGCTTTGAAGGTCAAATGACAGAGGACAACACTGAGATTGGGATCCGCGATGAGACCGGTTTCAGGCGTCTCTCACCTTCAGAGATTAAAGACTATTTGGCTTCAGTGTCTTAACAATGTGATTGTTTAATACTGAGATCAGTTTTTGACTATTACAATTTTTTGTACTGGATCAGATGAGTGAAAGAAATGTGGAAATTCATGTCTTTCATCTTTGTTTGCATGTTTTGAATGTGTTCATATAAGGGTTTTTGATGATTCATTTCTGTTTTGAACTTAGCCATGGAGTTGCAAACATGCGTCATTTTTCTTCCTAATGGGTCGGGAAAAAAAGAACTATAAAAAATTTCGTCTTTGTGTCATCAGCAATGGGAAAACAGAAAAAAGAAAAACGTTCAAAATGGGGGTAAATAAGTTGTATTTTTTCACCGTGATTACAAGACTTGGAAGCAGGCATTTACATTGCTATACAATTTTCTGTTATCATATTGACATTTCCGAGTATCTGAAGAAGAGACAAGTGCCGAATATGTTTTTCTGTTGCCAGCAATATTGATTACATAGTGTATTAAAATTTAAACATGCCATCTTCTCTACACATTTCATTGCTGTCTGAGGATTATCAGATTTTCACAGTGAACTTGGTCAAACAGATAATTTTTTTTACCTATAGTCAGGGGTCATTATTGGAATTGAATTATTATTTTGCTATTTTATTTGGAACCCCCCAGACTGCAGTGCCACAGAGAGGTTTTAGTAATGTTGTAATCACATGAAGTTTCTGTCTTACTGTAAAAATCTGTATGTTGTGTGTGCCTGGCATGTTGTCGTCACTTTATCGTGTTTGTCACACATACATTTTTGAGGTTGTTTTTGAGTACGTATTAAAGGAATTAATCTCATGAAATTTGTCCAAGACCTTTTTAGTATGAGGAATGTATGAATGAAAAAGGAACTACATGTTTAATCATGGTGATTCTTGTCTTGATAGTGAACACAACAAATAACGCTAGTGTATACATTGGTGGGTCAAGGGAAGGTTGGGCACAAAGAAGATACACTTAATTCGAACTTTTGATTACTTCAGTTTGGGCGGGGGTGATCTTGGATACCACACCCCTTCAGTCACTCGGATTACAAAACGCCACCAAAACAATCATCAGCAATTTTTTAAACCTCAAGATGGGATACCCGGCATTGCCATGGATAAAGCTATGCTCCCATCTCTCTCTCTCACGGATTGCGTTTTAACTTCAGTAAACAAAACAGATCGATATTAAGTAGTCTACTGGGTTAGATTAGTTGACATTTAAGTGTGTAGGATAAAAAAAATAAAGAGCTAAAATTGCACCACAATGAAATACTCCAGCCACTTTATTTTATTATTTTTTTAATATTATTACTACATGATTTTCACTATTACCATTTCAATAGTGACCTCATGTTTTTTTCACACAGATTACCCTTTGTTGCGTTATTGCAAAATAGTTTGGAAAATTCCTCGTGTCAAAATTATTGAAAACTACACTACTGAACAGTCCCGCTGCTGTGAACCGTGATTTTGTGAACTGCGACTGATCACATTGTCTTGGCCTGTGTCAGAGAAGAATGAACTTGAGGCAGACGAACTGAAAACTATCGATTACAAAGACGCAATCTTTTCTTTACATATGGATGAATTGCTTTGTACATGTAGTTTATTACATGCCTAAATTTGGGCATCAACTCGAACATTCATGTGCCTGCTCTCTGAATGATGGGTAGTAGTAACCCCGCTGTTGTAACCGAGACTCGGGCTGTAAATCCTCCCCATTTACAATAATAGGCGTACGCCAGCCTATATAATGAAAAGATGGGTCGTTCATAATAAAGAGGCTCACGCGGCTGGCGGCAGCCTATATAATCACTTCCTATCATCATTATATTAAAAAAATCGTAAAGGTTCTTTTAAATTGTTCTTGACATTATTCCATTATGACTGACACATCTTTTCATTGAAATGGATGTGTCCACTGAACAGTATTCAACGATCAGTGAAGCGGTGTTTGCGCTAACTGCAAAAAATGTCCCATGCGCATAATGGCTGCATCTTTTATCTGCAAAATCCGCCAAACCATCACCACACAAGTTTTTTTTTTTTTTTACTTTTAAGGGAAGGAGCGGGTCAAAATATTGACCACTCGGACTGGATCTAGACAAAATTGGGTTTATAATTTAAATTCTTAGTTTCTCCATAACTTGTAGACAGATTGCCCCCAAACTTTGCCCATGTGTAATTGAATGTATGTTCTTTGATATTACAATGGCCGATTTGGCTTATATGTGATATTTTTTTTGAGCTAGAGCAATTAGAAAGCCCTTAGGGCCCTTTTCACAATTTCAGTTCTTAATTTCTCCATAATTTGTGAACGGATTGCCCTCAAGATTTGCACATGTGTCATAGAATATAATTATGTAGGATGTACTTTGATGTTACAATGGCCGATTTGGGTCAAATGTGATATTTTTTCATACAGAGTAATTAGAAAACTGTGTTGTCAGTTTTCTGGGGGATAAAAATGTAACATACTGCTTCAACGTTTGAATATGACCAATTGGAAATTTGGCATTGTAACTCTTTTTGCATACCAATTCTTGACTTGTATGCAAAATTTGAGCTCATTCCAACCGATGGTTTTTCACAGAATTATTAATTAAAACATGTAATGAAAATTCAGTGTGGCCACCATTACCTTAGCAACCGCATAGTTTAAGAAATTGAATACATTTTTCAAATCGCATTTTCATTCTGATTCATTACCCCAAATTTTATGGAAATTTATTAACAACTAAGGAAAATAGGATTTTTACCCATTCCTCCCCTTAAAGCTTTGAAATGACAGAGGCGCTTTAGGGTAGGGTGATTAGGCTGGGGAATATTTAAGTCAGTTAAGTAATATAAAAGCGTGGCATAAATTTTCAGCAAGCCCCCACCCCCCACCCCACCGAAGATAGAATACAATAAACGAAGAGTAAACAAATTCAGCAACCCACTTCCTGCACAGAACTCTATAATCAAAAGCAGTTCATGTCATATTACCTTAAGCTTCTACGTGCATGTAATTACCACCAATTTCAAATGCATAAATAAAGATTTTTTTTTTTTTAGAGCCGAACATGATTCTCCAAACTCTGCATGGTCACGGAGTTTTGACAAATAAGATTCAAATATCGGCTTTTTCCATTTAGCCAGCAACACCCGCTTGTCAAATTTGCAGTGCTGAATACGCGTGACATCATGTTAACAGTGCTTTGTCGGATGGGCTTTTTGCTGAAACAGGACACAAAATTTCACAAAATATCTTCTTTACTGACACGAAAAAAAAGATTTGAAACCAGCAGGGAAGTCCTGACTTAGGCCTACAATCGTGCTTGTCATTGTGCGGTTGAGGCAGGCCTGTCCATATTTGCACTTGGACAGTCATGTTCCGGGACACAGGCACACTATTCCACTGCGCACTTCTTTCTTGGATAGGGCAGTGCACCGAATTAAACTCATGTTATGAAACGCCACCCAATGTTTGTTAAGTACGCTGCACACATTAATTAAGCTGGTTCAGAGGAAATGGCTTACTTTCAAGAAAAGAAAAAAACCGGACAGGTTGATCAACTCGTCAGAAATACACTGTTAAATGTCGTGTGTTCATGACCAAAGAAATGTCTATGTGTAATTCCTCCCCCCCCCCTCTCCCCCGCCCGCCTTTCTCCTCCTGATAACCAGGTAAAAGAAATCATAAAAATTATGTAATGACATCTAATATGATGTGCTAGTGTAGCCTAAGTGTTTGAATTTGGGCCTAGGGTGCTAGAACTGGGAATCATTTGGTTATTTTCTAAGATATAGCCCTATCTTCTGAATAGTCAGCGTCAAACTAAATTTTATTACAGTTACACCCATATGGACAACTATTTGCTATCATGTGCAAGTGATAATCTGGTTTAATCTGCAGATGTGACTGCTTTCTTACTTATCCTGAGTTGTGATTCTTGTTATAAAATCTCGACTCAGATTAACCAATATCGAAATATATTCATGGTACATGTAACCATTTACTGACTAAAATCGCCTTTAATGCATCCCCGTTGAAACAATCCATTGGGTTTATCTCGGAAAATACCGAGTGCAATTTTTTTTTTTTTTTATACCGGTCACAAGAAATACTTCAGTAGTTCAATGTCACTGTGCTTTCTTAAAGAGAAAGAAAATAAAAATATTTCACTTCTGATTCAAATGAAATCAAAGGATTAATTTACAATTGGGCATTAGAACAATTCATCTCCCTAACCCAGTCTATTTAAGCAGAAAAACATGAAAGCGATTCCTATTTTTACAATCATGATTGTGTTACAATCAGTCCCAGGCCGCACTTGCACGAGCTCCTACAGCTGGAAGCTCTATCACCCGCTCCTCCTGTACCTAAACCCATACAATAAAACAGACATTACGACAAACACGGTATGACAGGATCAATCGAGCACCCATTTATCGTTCTTTTGTACTCGGAAGACATCCGGATAGTTAATGCGTATAATTATTTTACATTATATTTTCAACAGTTTGGCAGTTTACCACAATCAACAACACTGGCCTTTTAACATCCTTCAGCTATTGCTCCTATTTATCTTTCTCTTCTAAGTAATTTTTTAGTCTTTGTATACTTAGGAAAGAGGATGGCCAAAGTTTCACCAATTTCTATCTTTCTTTTCGGTAATTTCTAGGTAAATATCAGTCTCTTCAATAAATAAGTTATACAGTGTTTGCAGACTCTTTAGGCTATTCACGTTCCCCGGTAACTTCAAGGAATTTATTTTCAGGTTTTTTGCTTTACAGAATGATGACTTTGCTCAAATTTGAATTTCAATAGCGAACATTCACAAAGGGTCTCATGATGTCGCGTTTCTTTCATTTTCCTCTTCAAGAGGATGATATATGAAGCGGGGGTGGGGTGAGGGGGATTTCATGTTTCAGTGTTCTAGCAAAGTATTCATTTTGACCTTCTCCTGAGGCCCCCAAACTCCGCTTATTGTTTAAGCAAATAACAAAAAATATCGGACGTCAAAACAGGATTCAATGGAGAAGCAGCCATGATGTGAGATCTGTACCTGTTAACTTTACATCCCATGAGAAAACGAGTAAAATAAAGAGTTCAGATGAAACGAGACTGTGTGAACATGTACTAAATGTGCAAGTAGCAAAGTCTTAGAAAAAAAAACAAAGAACTTAATTTTAAAAAATTGAGAACATTAGGTCGATGTACAGGAAGACTGGGTTGTAGACTGGCAGTCCAACACTTTACCTTTTTCTAGCTGTCTCTTCAATGAGCACAGATAAAAGGGGCTGGGGAGAAGGGTGCCAGATGACTTTAATCCCTAATGTCTTTTGACAGTTTCGCAGCCCCGCAACTTCTTTTATGGTATTACAGATTAGTCTTCGGTGATGTTGATTGTGACAGGATTCTGGCGTGATGAGTATAATAAATTGTCTCCTAAAACTTTTACCAGGCCCTTCCAAATTAAAAGAAAATAATTCAAATTTTAATTGATACGTTTCAAGATGGCAATTTTCTTAGTTTGAAATTTGCACCACTTTTTCATTTTGCTTTCATCAATTTTTTTTTTTCATAAAATACTTCACTTCTTTCATGAATTTTTGGCCATAACTCGCTATCTTGGCATATCAATAACTTTTATTATCTCTGGAAACCATTTTAAAATTGCTCTTCTCACCTTCTATAGCAATGATGTTTAAAACTTAAAAAAATATATATCATGAAGAAATAAGAAAAATCATGTTTACAATGAAGCCATTTCAATTTGTTGATGACTGACACAATCAGCAGACTCCCAGGAAACACCAACATTGTATGCAATACATCTTTCTAAATTTGTCTCGGGTCTCCTAGATGGGTTTGTAAGGCATGAATTGCCAACCTGGCATAGAGTGCAATTCCCAGGTCACAAATAACTGTATAGTTCAACTTTGGTCTGAAATTCGAAATGATCCTGTAAATTTGTTGGCGGGTTTTTGGGCTTAAAAATCTGAATTCCAATGCAACACGGTACTGATAGTAAATATTTCAGTTATTCTCTGACGAATTACCTAATGAATACACTGATACATGGATTCCCTGAATGAGGAAGGAACTGATTTTTTTTTTTTTTTGCGTTTTTTTGTAGGTGGCCACTTTTTATTTTTTGTCAGACTTTGCTTTGCTCGAAGACGGTCTTAAAAGAACAAAAAATTGTGTCATTTTTCCTATCCATCTCTAATTCTTTTGTTATTCATTCTAACGTGTCTTTGTTGTTTCTGGCTTGGGGCTTTGCAATAAATATCTTTTCCCTCTCTTTGTTATTGCAACATTTTAACTTTGCAAAAGTCTTCTATTGCAAGATTAGAACCGTCATCGGTTGTCCACGCTAGATGGATTTTGTCGCTGTAAATCTTTCTTTTTTTTCTGTAATTGAAGTAGAGTACAAAACTACCTGCAGTTGAAAGTCCTGTGACAAAGGTAATTCTACGATATCCGAAATGTTCAGATTAAACTGACATCTGACGAAAGAGTGCACGTTACCGTGACCTGGCAGGTTGTTTCTCTGTATGCCTGTAGGGCCATAAAAATTGTTCATTAGAATGTAAAATTGAATGCGGCCAATAAAAACTCCTGGCCGTGACAATCAAAGAGGTACTAGAGTTTAAATCAGTTATTTCGAAATCCAAGGCGCTAAATTATAGTGCTTTCTTTACGATCTGGTAAAATTCTATTATCTATTATCTGCCTCATTGTCATGTCATGTTACAAAGGAAACATCCTGGTCTGAGACATCCTGGTCTGAGACATCCTGTTTTGAGACACTCAGCAGATGAAGGCCTCAAGGCCGTCCCGTGTTAAAAAGTAAACATTCTGTTGTGTGACATCCTCCTCGGGGACACCATTCAGCAGTGCAGATGAAGGGGTTGCTCAGACAAAATTGTTTCAGCACATTGTCAGTTACATTTAATATCATATTTAATGTTGGAGTTTGAAAAGCAGAGGAGGAGTGTTAGTGAAGAGGAATAAAGATCACAGGCCTGTAGATTTTAGAATTCGGCAGGGGCAGATCATGTGTATGCCAAGTCAATGTGCAATGGAAATCATGTGCAAGGTCTTACGAGATCAGCTTGGTAGTTTGTAAACTCTGAATACCGATAATAATGGTGTTGAAATGGGAGAAAGTGTAAGACTGAAATTTCATTAACTAGCCTATGTCATTTTACAATAGAAAAAATAAGATATGAGCCATCGGTTGTAGTATTAGAAAATAATAACATTACAAGAAACATTCAAAATCAAGTCAGTCTGTATTCTGTGAAAGAAAGCCGATTAGGTACATGTACTAACTTTTTTGTGGCTGCAGTATTTTATGGTTGGGAGAATTAACGCTTTGTAAGTGTTGCTTATGGATTATGACATTTGAGATTCTGATTAAAACAGTGCTAAAACCTAGAATGGTTCTAGGTTTGCACTATCTGCAATCAAATAACTAAACTGTTAAATCTCCCAAAGGAACATGTGACAATTCTAAAAGCCCAGAGAACCAAGGCAGAACAGCTTGGCCATAAAAAGCTTTTTTTTTTTTTTTCCAAGTACAGTAGTTTTTATCTCAATTGTCAAAGTCTGATACGGAATTGCCCATTCATAATTCTTCTATTTTCCTTGCCACAGTGATAATTGTCTCTTTTACCATAACAACTCGACCCCCCTCCCCCCATTCCCGTCACCATACACACCGAAACTCGCAGTGTCCTGTTTATCATTACTGCCGTATCTGTGGAACAAAAGGCACTAACCTGCTGCTTTCAATGAAGCACAATCATATAATTTGTCAGAAATTGAATCGCGCCTATGTAAATATTAAGTTTGCGTGGGGTAACATCCTGGTTCGTCTTTTGTGTTGGGCAAAGAGTGAGAATTACTTTATGTCCGTGACACAGGACAATGTTTTGTTGTCTTATATTTTTTTGTGTTTGCGTATGTCGTTAGTGCCGGTGTGAAGCTATATAAATGCACCCCTTATAGGAAACTACATCCTGCGTTCGTTGATGACATAGTTCGTATATATGCATCTCATGTAAAGCAAGTACATATTGTGAACGGTGAGTGAGACGGCAGGGAGTCAAGTGAATTTTCGAAGTGCACTTTCTTAATCTGAACTTCTAAAGTGGATTCCATCTGCCAGAGTGGCCATTCTTTAACGACTTTATTTTAGTCTTGTTTTCATAAAAAAATCAGTAAAATATTGTTTTGTGAGATCAGTTTTTTTTAAAATTATGATGGTGAATTTATGACGAATGTTACTTAATTCTTTTTCCACTTATTAACTTTTTTGTGCAACGCCCGACTGGGACCCCACGTGTTCTCTGTATTTTTTAAATTATTTATTTATCCCTAACACACCGTATATCAGACGTATAAGGTGCTTTCTTCTACGTGTCGGGGTTTCAGGGGTGTGACGATAAATATTTTAGTTCTACTTTGTAAACGTGGTTCAGACAAAACGTTTTGTCTTCATAAAATATTCCTTGATACTGCGAATACAAAGCGAATAGCAGGGGAAGACAGATATACCCCTTTCGACGAAAATTGTATAAAGATCTATTATATTAGTTAAATGATTGATCATGTTTCTATTTTGTGTACATGGTGATACTTCCTAAATTTGATTTGTACACACAACTGTAGTATAGAGACTTGACAACCTCTGGAAAGGCAACGACCCGGTGATGGGAGGGGCACAATTCAGAATATTGTGTGCATTTCTTGCCTTCCTTCAATTATCTCCCCATGCGCAGTGTCAGCAAATAGGTGGGTATATCATTGAGTCTGCTGATCTTTAACATAATTATAATGTTATGTCTATTGACGAGCGTGTGTTTTGTTAGACAGTGACACAGGCATTTACCTTTCCATTAAAGGCTAGGACGAGGAGCTGCTGCGGGGAGAGGAGAGATGATGCGTAGATTGATATCCATAATATTCTAATGCCTCTCTCAATGGTTCCCACTGTGGGTTTCACTGAATTCTACTGTTGCACAGATCTTGTTTCAGAGCTTCTTGAATGTTCTTCCTAAGTATTATGCAACACCTGTCATAGTAGCAGAGAAATAGGCGTCATCCCGCACTATTATGTAAGGTGCGTCCCGAAATCGAATAGTAAACTTACAGAACTGCTTCACCATAATGACTCAAATTTTGCAGTTTTGTGTTTCCGTTCAAAGTACTTATTCAGAATTTTTTTTTTTTTTTAAATAATGAAAATGACACATTGTTAAATTATGTCTTTGAGAGGAAAAAAAAATATCTGGACGTAGGGACAACAAATAATGTTTACAAAGTGAAATATTTGATGTTTCGTGTTTATGTGTGTGTGTCTTTACTCTCCCAGAATGTGGAGGGAATCTAGATGAAGCGAGTGCGGTCATTACGTCTCCAAATTACCCGGCAGCCTACCCTAACAATGCCAGATGTCACTGGACCATAACTGCTGCAGTCAATGAAGTCATTGATATAAGGTAATATCATTCTGGTGTCACGTGGCTTTTAATAGGCCGAATAGGCCTTGTCAGCTATCTGCGCACACACCATCATATGAGATCCAGACGAAGTCCCGGATCTCTGGTGGTCCTCGTCGACTCGACATTCAAACAAAAACAAAATCACAACAAGCTGTTTTCAAAGCTGTGCACAGCGTATTTAAATGTATGTAAATAGTTCATAAATTATTCACTTTTAAAGGCAAACAAATATTTTATTAGGCCACCTCCAATAACCAAGTTTGCATGCAGGTTTCAAGCACAGTACCGTGGAGAGTGCACAGAGGTTTGGATTTTTAGACTGGTTTGCTGTTCAGTATTTTTAGTTTGTTTCGTGTCGCTGTCTGCTCTCTTCTATCCCCCCCCCCCCCATCTTTCACGAGCTCATGACCCGTGGTGTGAACGCTTCGTGTCGTCTGATTTAAACTGCTCGATGTGCTCGCACCTAAAATTAAAACACAGGAATAGCCTGCTACTTGCCTCAGGAATTATTTCGATTTGCCGAGACAGATGTAAAGAGGGTAGAAAATGACAGGCGGGACAGCGGTTGGGGGGTCCAAACGGAGCGCGTCTTTTGAGCTAGTATGATATAAAGTTTTTCATTAGATTGTAATAGTTCCAAGAAGTCACTTACGGCCCGAGTGTCCACTCAGATGTTATGGGAAATGGTTGTCTTGTGAATGGGACTCGATAGTTTTGGGTTTTCAAAGCCGATCAGCAAAATATATTCACAAGCAGGCCACGAGCAACTTTGTGCAGTAATAGGAGACACCTAAAAGGCTTCTGGGACAGTTAACCTACAATTTCGCAGGGTCACTCAGAATAAAGGGAGAATTAGATGGTTAAAGGAGAATTAGATGGTTAGATGATGAAAGCAGTACAGCAAATATCAGATGATATTCTCAAGTATTTGCCAGATAAGCCACCCAAGGCTTCTGGAGGAAATATTCTGGTATTCTAGTAGTGCAACAGTCGGCATATTTTCAGTTCAGTCTACTCATAAAGTTAACTTGGGACTGGTTCGATGCTTAGGAAAAGTAAAAGTGGGCTTTGTTAAGCTTATGTCCGGGTTCACTGTGTGCCACAGCAACCATTTAATACAAATTGGACCCAGACATATGTTCAGTTCATCATCAGCTTGTTCAGCACACACTGGATGATGAGTGTTGACATAAAGTTGGCAGAACGGCTTGTGGACGGTGAGAGGTCTAAAAGGCCGCCATACACATTTCAGATCGGACTTAAGATCCGGACTTAAGTCCCGATATTAGGATAGATCTCAGCGTGTATGGCGAAATCTCATGGACTGATCGCGGACTGACGGATATCAAGCAGTGCTTGATATTTTCGCTTCAGTCCGCAGATCAGCCCCGTAGGCATCGTGTAATAAGAAAAAAAAGTAGTTTATAGGGACAACTACATTAGGTGAAAATAATATTTGCTTTTATGGTTTAATTACATACCAAAAACGTCCCGTGAAATCGAGTTAAAAGAAACTGCAGTGCTGATGAAAATCACAGTGCTATAGGTGGGACAGACGTGGGAGAGACGTACGCAGTACTTCTAGTCACTTCCTGGTTCCTGAGGTTATCTACGCCAGTGTTATCCGCATGAAACTGGGGGCTTGAAAAACATCAGCGTACAGTGACAAATGTGTATGTTAGGATATCTAATTGTTTGAAGTGCAAAACGTTCACTGTGTCCTAGTTTTAGTTTAATGTGTTAAGAGATGCAAAAAAGATGCAAGAAGAGAAGCAGAAAAAAAAAACACCAAAAAAACTACAGAACATTTTCACAAGGAACCATTATGAAACCCAAGCATTATGTTGTGTGTTTCAGGTTTAGCAGTGTTGATTTTGATGGCAGAGCGCCTTACCATAGCCGTGATCCTGGAACCTGTCCAGACTATGTGAAAGTCTATGATGGTGACAGTGTGAATGCACCACTGCTGGCTCTAATGTGCAGATACATGTCCCAGTCTGAGCTGTCCAATGTCCTCATTCGATCACAGAGCAACAAGATGCACATTTTCTTCTCATCTGATGGCTCAGCTGTTAGGACGGGATTTATTGCCAACTACTGGACACATGGTAAAATAAAAATATGTATATTGTTTGAACAGAATCTTTCTCACTTTCACTTTTCATTTCTGGTCTGAGCATTTTTGTTGAGCATAAAATAATGTTATATGGGCATTCCCAGCATTACCACATTCAATTGTAAGTTGTGTTCATAATTTATAACAGTTTTTCGCTACTTAGGGATTCATAATGCTCTACTTCGATGATATCTGATCCCTAAGCTATGAAAAAAAGAAATATTCCAAGACTTGTAGAGTGTCTTTCTATGGCCAGAAAATTTTTATCGTGTTTGCCGAGAATCCTGAAAGAAGTGGTAAGGTGAATATGGTGGGCTCTCTCGCCATTAGTTATCAGATCAATTTTGTGTGATCTTTTCAGAATGTCAATATTTTACTTATGGGCCCCAGAGATGCACGACCCCTTGCAGTTGTGTACAACAAAATACAGACTCTTGCTTAAGCCTTAATGGCACTTGTGTCTGTAAGGATGGGTGGAAAGGACTTGACTGCTCTGTGGATGTTGACGAGTGCAATACAGCAATAGTAGAACCTTGTTCTAGTGATTATCAAGAATGTGTCAATACTGTGGGAGGATTTGAGTGTAGCTGTAAACCCGGACTTCAGATGAATGTAGCAGGACAATGTAAAGGTAAATATCGGCGTACTGAAGATAAACTACCCTTTTGGTAGTGGTTTCAAGGGGGCCTATTAATTATTTATATCGATCATTAAACCATTTCACCGGAACGGTACTTCATTCCCCAGAATTTCGTATAGATCATTATTGATGGATGAAATGAACGTATGCCGCAAAAAACAAAAGGAGACATAATAATCCCCACATACTTTCATGAAAAGAAATGGTGTTTCCATGCACAAATTCTTGACCATTTTGTAACATGATTGTCATGGGAAACTTTGCAGCACTACAATGTTACATGCTAATGCTGGGTGGAAATATGTAAAAAGAAAATACACTTAATAGATTTAAGAAAAAAAACAACTAATTGACGATGTCAGCCAGCCTGGCTTGGTGAAAATTTCAACGTCTATACCAGTTTAGATGTAAATGTAAATGAGAGTTATGGCTAAGATAACAAAAAGACATGCACAGAACCAGTTCTAAAGCTTGTGTTGAAATGGTATATATATTTTTTGATTACGTAGTTCGGGAATGTATTTTTTACATGGTGGATGAGGGGGACAACCTGCTTACTTCAGAATACAAATTTGACCACATTATTACCTTGCCTCTACCATTTTAGTGAATATTTTTGTGAGACCTGACATGGATGGTACCTTACAGTAGTACCAAACATTAAATAAAATCGTAATTCAGTTCCAGGTGCTTCAGCCTGTAGCAGCAAAGGCTGCTCACATTTATGTGTGACAGTGTCCGGCCAGGAACATTGCTACTGTCCAGATGACATGAAACTTCATGGGAATACTTGTCAAGGTAAGGGAGGAAGATGGCAGCCTTGAGAAATGATAATGGTTAGAGTGAATTAAGTGTTAAAACCCAAACATCATCGGTGACAGTAAATGTATTTTAATGTGGCCAGAGCGCCATGTTGAGCCCCAACAAGTACGTAAAGTATAGATTGACCCGTTTCCCCTTTATCTGCAGTTTTGGTAAATATCAAGCTTTCTTTTGATTGAGGCTGTGCCAAAATGTGAAAATGCATTACACCTTACCAAAAAGTTTTTTTGTTTTTTTTTAATTTCTAAAGGTTTGTGGATGATGACATCTATAGAAAAGGTATCTGCATATTTATGTGACTTTTTTGGATGCTGCAGGCTGCCAGTGTGTTCAATTTCAACATTTTCTACATTTCATAATAAAATAACAACAATTTCATAACTTATGACAGTTTTAGCTTTTATGATTTTGATGTAAATATTAACATAATAACCCCCTGTCTGAAAGGGACAGATTGTCAATGGCAATGAGATAAATTGTATAAGACGGATTGTGTAGTCATGTGACTCTGTATGAATAATCTAATAATGCCGTTTATTACTGAAAATTTTATTCCTTTCTAACGTCAGTTTGTGAGAAATTTAAATTGTTTGTCAAAGAGAACACTTATTTTGCAAACCTTTTTGAAACATACAGCAACATGTAGAGCTAGGGGTTACGCTCAAAAAAGAGGAGACAAAGGCGTGGATATCATTGCAGAGACAAGAGGGGACAGGGGTAATGTTATCATTGCAGAGACAACGGAGGACAGGGGCGATGATATCATTGCAGAGACAAGAGGGGACAGGGGTAATGTTATCATTGCAGAGACAACGGAGGACAGGGGCGATGATATCATTGCAGAGACAAGAGGGGACAGGGGTAATGTTATCATTGCAGAGACAACGGAGGACAGGGGCGATGATATCATTGCAGAGACAAGAGGGGACAGGGGTAATGTTATCATTGCAGAGACAACGGAGGACAGGGGTGATGATATCATTGCAGAGACAAGAGGGGACAGGGGCGATGATATCATTGCAAAGGCAAGAGGGGACAGGGGTAATGTTATCATTGCAGAGACAACGGAGGACAGGGACGATGATATCGTTGCAGAGACAAGAGTGGACAGGTTTAATGTTATCATTGCAGAGACAAGAGGGGACAGGGGCGATGATATCATTGCAGAGGCAAGAGGGGACAGACATGAAGATATCATTGCAGAGACAAGAGGGGACAGGGGTGATGATATCATTAAAGAGACAAGCGGGGGCAGGGGTGATTATATCATTAAAGAGACAAGAGGGGGCCGGGGTTATGATATCATAAAAGAGACAAGAGGGGACACGTGTGATGATATTATTGTAGAGACACGAGTGGACAGGGGTGAAGATATTATTGTAGAGACAAGAGGGGACAGGGGTGAAGATATTATTGTAGAGACACGAGTGGACAGGACTAGTGTGATGATATCATTGCAGAGACAAGAGTGGACAGGTGTGATGATATCATTGCAGAGACAAGAGGGGACAGGGACGATGATATCATTGCAGAGACAAAAAGAGAAAAGGGTGAAGATATCATTGCAGAGACAAAAAGAGAAAAGGGTGAAGATATCATTGCAGAGACAAGAGTGAACAGGGAGAAAAAGTCTTGGTAGAGACAATAGGGGACATAGTGAATATATCGTAGTAGAAATTAAATGGGACAGAGGTGAAATCATAACAGAGCGAGACAACATGAGACAGGAGCGAAGATGTCTTAGCGGATACAATTCAGCAGACTGGGTGAAAAATCAAAGCAGAGACAACGGCTGATAGGGTGAATATATACATGTATTATCATATCAAAACAGGGACAAGATGAGACAGGGGTAAATATATCAGAACATGTGACAGGGGCTTAAGCCATATTATTTACATAAAGTGAAGGACACAAGAAATGCCACCTTTTAGTAAATAAAATCCCGCATTTTCTTTGACGCTGGAGATTACTTTAAGTGAAAATACAACTAACAAAATAATATTTTCAGTGCAAGGTTCAGTGCTTATTTTAACATAATTATGTATCCTCCCAACAATATGTATGTGTGCTATGGATAACCTGGTAGATTCCAAAAGGCAAGAAACAAATCAATTCTACACGGGTTATATTATTTGGACAACATCTAACAATCTCCACTGAATTCAAGATGTTGAAGTGTCGTCAATATTATAGATGTAAAACCACACAAACAGCCATAAATACACTAGGATTGCAGCCTCTTCATCTTTACAGCGATGCGCGAAGGCTGGTTTTGTTCGCCGCGTTTAACGATGTGGGGCGACTTGGCCGGTTTTATTTCTGGCATTTTAATGCATTTAGAGTCATTTTTACGCAGAAAGTTTTCATGGGCATTTTATGTATCAGACCAACGGCCCATTTATGCTAAAAAAAAAAAAAGTGAAAATCGAAAATTTTGCCATTTGGTCGGTTTCGTTCGCCGGCCAACCATCTATTCCTTGTTTCTTCCCGGAGACCAAAAATAGCTGAAACTGAGATCTTTATAAATAGATATGGTTCGTTATGCCATATTAGGAAAATGGCCGCCGCGCCCATGATAAGCTTCACTTCGCGAGTAATAATAATAATAATAATGTATAGTATTTATATAGTGCATATCCATTTAAAATGCTCTATGCGCTTTACAGAAACAACATGTCAACCACAGAGCAGAATGGAGCTGCTTGCGAAGCGCTCAACACACTGCACTGCTTCTTTCTCTCTCCCTGTCTCGCTCACTCTCTCTCTCTCTATCTCAGAGCAAATTGTAACGCAGCCTTTTAGGCGCAGTTCACAACTCACAACAGTTCGCAACTCACAGCAGTTCACAACTCACATCAGTTCACACAACACACAACTCAAATAATATTTGAATATTTATTAATAACAACAAATATTTAATAACGAATAATAAATTCTGGCGCAGGGGGGGGGGGGTGGGATGGATACATTTCAATCTATTACTTTCAATTTTCAATTTTGCCCGGGCAGCGGCCTTTCGGCCTGCTCTTTACGATTTCCAACTGCCAAGGTATCTTTAACGTGCGCAACGTGCACACGGGCCCTCCGAATTTTTTCGTCCTTATCCGAGAAGACTAGGTACTCGATCCTACACCCCAATAGGACCAGGGACTTGAAAATATGAGAAAAATCCAATTTCCAACATGCCTGCACTGCCCGGGACCTTTGGCATGAGAGGCGAGCACCTTGCCTCTGGACCACCTTGTCCCCAACGAAAGGGAGGGCGCAGTCTAATGTATATAAATACCACAGAACGATGTACCATCACAATTATATAATTATAATCTACAATATTGCTGTATATCTTGTGTTAACGAGATGGACGAGCTCATGCCTTAATTACAATGCGTGTTCAAATTGTCCGCAGGTCATCTTTATTTATCAAAATAAATGAATCTATTTTTTTCCTTTCCGAACTCTATCTGTTCAGAATAATGGCTTTAATGTCACACTTACCAGTCTCATGCAGATAGTTTTCTTCATTTTATTTTATTTTAGACTGAAGACTACTGAGCCAAAGCTGAGCGTGTTTCCAGCTACTGTTTAATCACATTTTGAAACAGGACAGAAACCAAGTAGACAGACCTTAATGTTATTATTCTAAAAATATTCCTGTTGAAATGTCCCAGGGTGACACAAGTCTGTATGGAAAAAACCTTGAACACATTTTGAAAGTAATAAATAATGCAATTTAAATTCCATTCCCAGAGTGACTGGCGCAGATTTTTTATAAAAATGTACGGGTCTACCCATGATTGGTTTGCTTGTATGCAGCAGTCCAATCACAGGTTAAAATACCTAATTTCTTTGACTTGCAAATCAGATGCTGTTTGTTTATTTATTTCTTTCTCACAGTATTTCTAGGATATGAAGTTTTGCCTAACAATAATGTTAACGCATTTCTTTGAATAAAGCTTGGCCAGTGATTTGGAAGGCGAATTGAACGAAGTAAAAATGTGGCAAGATCTGCCATACAGACTCCAATCTTATTATAACTGAGCTAGAGGGTGAACCTGTAAGCAGCTAAAACTTCGCCACCACGCCATAAAATATTATGAAACTTGGTGTACTGCATCAATTTTTGGCGAATAGTTACGTGGACACATTCATTCTGAACAAAAATCAGTCTTTACTATTATTTTTATCAATATGTTTTGAGCCGCAAGAACAGAGACGCACTTTCGACGAGTACCGGTAGAATCAAAAAGTGTGATCGAAACTTTCACTCGGTGCCTGTCACATGCGTATAGCATTATTAGACACAAAGTTATTTCCATTCATAGTATGCATAAAACTTGAAATTTTCCCCCAAAAACGGTGGGTGTGACCGGGGAAGCATGAATAGAGGTACTATCGTATTACGTTCATCGTCGGCACCGTACAATCACTTCAAAATGCTTTTTTTAAAAATGATTATTGTGTAGACGAGGTGCACGCTTCATATCACTTCATATCATATTACTTTCATCGTCGGCTCCGTAGCCAATAACGCTTCTCTATACATCTTTAACCAAATTAGCAGACCGAAACAGTGGGCACAAACATGCATTAAATTGTAAATAATTGTATGGCGCACATGTCACGAGAATGTGTTTCAGATGATAATTATCATGTCAAATGCGCATCAGATGAAATATATCACGATTTGACGATGATGTCACTATGACCTACCTTGCTGAGGAAAGATTACCAGGTATGATCATATTATTTTGTTCCTATGGGCACAAAATATTAATATTGTAAACAATTCATTGTGAACTATTTAAACAGTTTATAGAAGTGATCGCTGCTACCAATAAGTATTATTTAGCTCAAAATTCTACTTGCATCTTCGAGCTGTTTAGGAAGGGGGCAACACATTTTTAGTCTTTGCATCAGACCTATGTGCCGTTATGAATGCGATCTAGATCTAGACATAGGTCTACAGCTGGATGTGATACTAGGAAATTTTGCAAGATTTATCTTCCCGGGGTTGGCTAGTGCACATAATTACAAAAAATGAAAATATAGTTCGTTCCATGAAAATAAAAAGTTTTTCAGGAGCAAATTATTCATTTCTTGACGTATGGTTCTGAAACTTGGCATCTGACAAAACAACGGTTTGTTCTTAACAGAGTATTGCATTTTAGACTTTTCAGACACGTCTAGGTAGGCCATAAATAGGTATCTAGCGACCTGTCTGTTTATTCGAAAGTTTAGGAAATTTGCAGCATGCATTATTCAAGTATGGAGTGAGCAGCAGTGCTCACCGCATTTGGATGGAGATGTCTTTTCCATTTTAAATCCGTGCAGTTGTGGGCATTACTGCTGAGCGCAGGGTTGTGGGCTAAACTAAGATATTTGGCTGTCGCTTGATAGACCCCAATACCAAATTCTGTACTGAAGTAGCCTACTCCTTTTAACTATTGCTGCCAGTAAGGCTGGTTAAATGGCAATACGAAAGAAACAAAAGGCTGATTGCCTGGATTTAGTTTTTAATTCTCGAGGTCAGTTCCTATAACTTAGACTGTAAAAATTGTAAGGTCACTTCTTACAAGAGGCAAGAAGTCAGTTTGTGATCGAATGATCGGGCAGAAAAATATTAACTAACAATATATCTTTGCCAATGAATTGGACAAAGTATATACATTCAACAATAGCATTAATTTTATTTAGTTACAACAGTTTTGTCAGCAAAATGCATTAGGGTTTAAATAACTAATTACTGAAAAGAGCTTCAAAGTGATAAAAACAATTTTAAGTGGAAATATTTACAGTAATTTAACGCATAATAGTCCTTTGTGCAGCAGAAAGGCAGGAAGAATTCATTTACTGGGCTATTTAGTAACCAAACTAGGAACCACTTTCAAAGAATAATATTTTGTTGTTGTTGTTGTTATTGTTATTCAAATCCCTGCCGAGAGTCATAAATGCCAATAACCTCGATTCATCCGTAAAGCCATTGTATCAGTTTAGTCAAGAAAATAAACAAAACCAGTTGAAACAAGACTGAATTATCAAGTCTAAACGATTTTGTTATCGAAAGTTGAATCCCCCCACTTATTGGATGCCAGATATTAATATGTTCAGGTGATGGTATCTTCTCCCCTTCCAGTTGTTTCAGATGGAGATAGGGTAAATGCACAACGAATAACTATATAACTATTTCAGACTGCAACAATCTGACCTATGGAAAAGACTGCCGCTTGTCTTGCAACTGTTCAGTCACTAGCACTGACTCGTGTGACAGCACTACAGGCGGCTGTGTTTGTAAGAAAGGCTGGACATCACCAGATTGTTCACAAGACATCAATGAGTGTGAGCTGTTGGAAGATGTGTGTGATAAAGCTACTGAGGAATGCCTGAATACAATTGGGGGATTCAAATGTAGCAGTGAGTACACTGGGTGATATCACTTTTTGTTCTAAAATGGAGAATTGGATCGTATGTGGAACAGTTCCGCCAGGTCCTTTGTGAATCATTTTATGACTGTTTGTTAATATTAATTTACAGATTTCTTGACCTGGACATACTGAATGTAAGCGAGCCATGTAAAAGGTTACCTCTTGAATATGTTATGAAAACCACAGAAAAACCGTGGGTCGCAGCAAGGCTATTAGGCAATGTCAAAATTTGACAAAGAGAAAAAGGTGTGTGTAGCCAAGCCTATCGTAAGAGAAAATACCCAAACGATACAATGACACGCAAACTAAAAGAGAAGACAGAAAATGGCGTTTTTTTTTTCCCCTTCAAAAAGTCTATTGCTGAAAAATCGGCCATTTTCTGTCTTCTCTTTTAATTTGCGTTTCATTGCATCGTTTGGGTATTATTTCTTACTCTTGTATATGTGAATGGGACTGTTGTTACGAGTTGGGTTATATGGAATTATTGGTGTTACGACTGCATTTAAAATATCGAGAGGTTTTTAGGAATTACTCTTCCATACCACGCCACATATACTAATAACAATTCGAATAAGTTTTATCAAGGACCTGCAGGGCCACAAATTTATTTACTTTAAAATCCCTAACAAATTTCGTCTAGCTCTTACATACTAAAAAACAACATCAGCAGCATCAAATGAAAATTCAATAATATATCACTAGAAGTCTCCTCTAGATTCCTAAAAGATTATATCATTCTGACTCATTCACAATTTAATTATTACTTATCTATCTTTCAGATATAGTCTGCCTACTATCTAACAAATAATATCCTAATGTCTCAGACGACAATGTTAACTCAGTTATTTGTGCCTACCGCTTATAAAGGATCAAACTCGTCAATACAAACTGACGTAGTTAAGTTAGATCTAGATCTGCTCTAGGATGGGCTGGCAATCCCCAGCCTCATCCAGACACATCAATTTCAATTTACAAATGTGTATACCAGACATTCATGCTAGATCTAGTTGCAAGTTAAAATACATGGTAGTCTTGCATTCTTCGGTAGCACTCCTACTGGAAAATTAAGGTCAGCTTCACGTTCATTGTTGAATCAACAGGCAGACACTTACACTTGGTCCCTGATACGAGATCAGGGAGCCGGAGATAATAGCAGTAGATAATTTATGGACAGCATATGGTCTCATTCCAGTGTCTATCATGGGCATAGACATGACTATAACAATCTTCTGATTCTCTCTGGCTGAATCCCGCCGACTACCTGCACAGATGGATTAGATCTGCATGGAGTACTGAAACATAGGAATGGCTCCGCTTATATACTGCGCCGCCATCTGCAAATCCCCAGCCAACTGCCCAAATTTGATTGGTGCATCCATTTCGAGCTCAGCTCGTAGTATTAATAGATTCTGCATGGAAATCGGTCACGGCCTTGCACTAGTAACAGCCAAGGTCAAATTAACATATCAAAACCCTTACTAAAGTCTCCAAACCCTCTACGTTTTATGTACGAATTTACTCACCCCTTATCTTCCCTGTTAGAATTAATTAAAATCACGGGGTCGAGAACTGCACCGTCACCTTTAACTCATCCATTTATTCTATCTTGCCCCCCTTTCTTTCCATCCCCAAGAAAAAGCGTTACAAAAACAAACTGTCCACGAGAATAGTTCAAGGACATTTGCACTGGCTAAAGTCAACGAGACCATGAAATAAACAAACCGTGACCCAGCACGACACTTCTAGTCCTAACCCTGACAACTGTGAGAAGCAACATCAAAGAAGCATACATGCAATCCTGACCGTGTGCAGTCTCAAAGAGAAGTTACATGTAATAAGAAACAAGACCTATTTCATTTGATCCGTTTGCCAAAACTGTTTTGTATCTTAAGATACACCGAAAACCTATTGAGATACTGTATATATCTCCTATAGACTGCCATAAGTGTCTGCCAAGAGAATGGAACAAATCTCTTCAAAATGCATACTTTTATTGCCAGCTCACTTTCTGTCTGTGCCCATCAATCACAGATAGTTCGGTTTGTATTTGCTTGGAATTCCTTATAACTCAAGAAAGGTGCTCACAACTTGGTAGAAATAGTTCGAGCTTATACTGCCAGCAGTGCTTTTAACTCAAGTTTACTTTTTGTTTTATCTATTTTCAGAATGTACTTATACTTTGGCTGATCCAACGGGCATCATTCAGTCCCCCAACTATCCAAACAATTATGATGCAGATTTGGATTGCTCGTGGACGATAACATCATCAACGGCAGATACAACCATCGCATATCAGTAAGTTCTTGTATTCCTTCGGTAATGTTTCAGCTGAAAGAAAAGCTAAAATAACTCGTTTGTTAAAATATTATGTTTTCCGGATATCATCAGTTCGCCCATCAAATTTATGTTAGACAAGCTTAAAAGCGCCGAGCTGACTGTTTCGCTCTTCGTGTTCTATCCTCTCTGCATCTGTCTCGGCAAACTGAAATATTCCCAAAGCAAGCAGCAGGTTATTCCGATGGTCTAATTTTACCACCGATAACTACGAATAATTTAAATCAGCCAGCCAGAAGTGTTGTCGTAAAGGGTCATTTGCTTGTGAATAAAATAATGAGTTGCAGGCAAGCAGTATGAGACAGAAAGCAAATAACAAAAAAAAAAAAATGAAAAACGAAACCAATATAAAAATCCAAACTTTGGTGCACCCTTCAAGGTATTTGAAATATGCATGGAAAATTTGGTTACTGTCATCATCATCAGTTGCCCTGTCTGGAACAGACATTGGCTATCATGGCTCTCCACTCGGATCTCTCATCAGCTAGCCTCAAAAAGGAGCTGTTGTTGTGACGTTTATTTGATATTTGTTGGTTACTGTAAAAAAAACTTTTTGCGCTTAAAGGTGGAGAATTCGTGAATTATACATAATTATATGGATAAATGATAGATATTGTGTATGCAAATAAGGTAAATAAATGGCATGCTTCTTTTTCGAATCATAAAAATTCATGAACTCACAGTTCAAGTCATTGTCAACACAAATGTTAAGTACCATTTAAAGAACATTTGAAATTGTGATACATTGGATTTGAACAGCTTAAGAGAGATTATACGCCAACCACTCACTTTGGACTAAATCTGACATAAACATACAATAATAATTGCCGCAAGAGGTATAGAAAATTGCAAGAGGTTTGGAAAAATTTCCACTGTGATAATCACAAAGACATAGCATTCAGCTAGCTTCTTTCTGATGGTTTAAAGACTTCTCGTCAGTGACTTGCTGAAGCTGGAGGAAACAACGCTGAGAATCTAAGTTGTAAATCACTAGCTGTAGCAGTTAAAAAACAAGACCATGGCTAGATGACTACAATCAATAAATATTGCCTGAGATTTTGAGATGCCAGTTGGCTTTGTTATTAGACACTAACCAAAATTATGATGAACATGGGCCAAGAATGACCGCTTGGACATAGGATGTGCAAAGAATGATTTGAAACTGAATTATATCTCTTGAAAAAGCCAAATTGGGTCAGGTCCTTTCAATGTGTGCGTGTTTACCAGAATATTGCGCCCGCCAGCAGAATATAATGTACAACTTCAGATGCAAACCTGTAGATTTTATTAATATTATTATTTTTTTTTTAAATATATTTTGTTCGTTCGCCATTGTATGTAGTTTTACAGAAGAACAAAATAAAAAGGAATATCAGAAAGAGGTGTTTTTGTTTTTGCCAATATACCGTTGCTTATGTTGTTAGACTTTCAACGTCGTAAGAGACATTTACCATTATTGTTGCCAAATTTCTTTACAGTCAGAGAATGTCTTCACAAAATTACCCCTCAAGTATGTAAGATTATTAATATTGTTGTGATAAAGTTGAAATAACCAGGCACTGAGATTAATTCTGTATACTCACTGATTGTTGTCTTTTAAAGGTAGAATATGCAGCAAATTTGCTCTGGTGAAGATTCAAAGATATACAGGCTAGTGATTTGGGAATAGGATTCCGCAGTGAAAATTGTGGTTTTGTGTAGTCAACTGCAGCCAGAAATGAATCATAAAATCAAAGAGAATCTTTTTACTGTTTTAACACAAGAATGAACTTATTATAGCGTGACATTGTGTAAGGCTTCGTTAAAAAGAAAGCTGTATAAAGTGTGGTGTTCTTACTTTTCTTATTAACACCGGAGAAGGAACAGGTGTGCTTCTGTACCACAAGACTTCTATTTTATTTTATTTTATTTTATTTTATTAGTAAGTATTGTAGTGACATACCCGATTTACTTCCCCATTGTCAAGATAGTATGGTTTTCATAATACTAGCGTAAGGGCCCGTTCAAAGAACGGGTTGCAAACAACACGCACAATCAGCACACAGATTATGTAGATCTAGGAAGAAAACAACTCACAACTGGCACAGCAACACCTGCATGGCCCGTACCGTGCATAAAGCAGACGGCACAGAAACTCATGCTTTCAAAATTTGAAACGCAACCGGAAGTTTACAGTCGAAACAAAACAAAGGCAGGTCTGGAAGGAGGCAACCATTGTTGAGGAGAAAGCATTATTCGATGACGTATTCTCTCCCTCTCTCTCTCTCTTACAATAAAAGTAGTAATCTCTGCAGTCCTGCTTCAGAACTCATGCACGCCAGAACACTGCGCACCAAGCTTGATATTGTTACTTTTTATGACATGCACGGTACTAAAGTTGAAACAAAACAAAGGCAGGAGGGAGGACATCATTGTTGAGGAGAAAGCATTATTCGATTTTTTTAGGCCTATTTTCATTTATTACAAAATTACGATACTTCGCGTTCATGTCAAAGGAATAGACATAGTAGCAAAAAGAACTATCTTTCACATGTAATTTTTTCAGGTCTGGGCATTTCTTCCTCGCAGCAGTGAATTTTTTTTTTTCCTTGCTGTTTTTTTATTTTGATGCTTTTCCTGCCATGTGTCCTATGTAGATCATTTGTCAAGTTATGGTTTCTTACCAGAAGCGGTCAATATAAATGAAAAAAATTAAAGTGTGGAATTCCTGTGCTGGTACTCAGTTATCTCGTAACAGTTCTGTTTGCGTCTTTTTTTTTTCAGGTTTGCACGTCTTTCCTTTGGTTCTTGTTCCAGAGGCCACACCCGTGAGTGTTACTGTGATTACTTGAGAGTATATGATGGTAGCACAGCAAATGCTCCATTGCTGGGTAGTTACTGCCGGTATCCATCAAGAGCAATAATCAGATCCACAGGAAATTCCTTGCACTTTGTCTTTCATACAGACATTCGAAACGCTGGATCTGGCTTCAACGGATCTTACACCACACTTGGTGGGTATTCATTGATGTCAATACTTTCTTCTCCTCTATTCTGTTGTACTTTGCGGCTTTTTATGCACTTTACTTCTCAGGTCGAATGTGCTTTGGCATCATTGAAAGCCTTAAACTTTTAATGGACGATCCCCACCCCCCCACCCCCCCCCCCCAAATTGCTATCCACATTTCCTGCATTATTTTCAGAACAAAATCACAAATACAAATTTCTACGTGTTAGAGAAGAGTTCTCGTATTTATTTGACTACAAAAGTCGCACATAATAATATACTCACATGTTTTCTCCTTGATTTCATTATATTTTATTTATACATATATTTAAAAAAAATAACCTCCCTGCTCTCTATTGATACCATTAATCTGGTTCGTCTTTAGACAATTGTAATTTATAGTGGGATTTGAATGTTCACCATTATCCCATTCTTACCTTTCTTATTTGAGACACGATCGTAGTTGTTCATTGCGTTTTTTGGTACTTTTTGTACTTTTTTAGCGTTGGACGATAATTAAACTGTGATTCCTTGTAAAGATCACTTTCATATGCAGCCTAGGGTTAGAAAAAAATGGAGTTGACAGTTGATTGATTTTGATACCTGTGATGCTATTAACCAGCAATGTAGTTTGTGATTCACTTTGGTAAAAACGTATAAGAAAAAATGCTCTGCATAATCATTAGATCATCACTCCAGAAACTGCCTTTAGAACCCACTGGTCTGTGAAAATTCTGTGATTTTCATCTGTTTGGCTGCCAGAGAGAGAGAGAGAGAGAGAGAGGGAGAGAGAGAGAGAGAGAGAGACAGAGAGAGAGACAGAGAGAGAGAGAGAGAGAGAGAGACAGAGAGACAGAGACAGAGAGACAGAGAGACAGAGAGAGAGAGACTATCTGGTTCGGGGGCTTCTGGAGTGAACGTTTCTACAAAAATTAATCTCTCTATCTTCAAATTATCAGAATCATCAGTAAGTGACGTCATAATTTCAGCATGCTGTAAAAGTTATTGAATAGAAGACAGTCGTTCAGCTATATGAAGTTGTAATATCACAAGAGATGTGTCCAACTTGGAAATTATGAGTTTCGTTTCATTGACAATACACCAATAGAGACTTTCTCTGTTGCCCAAAAGGCAGACTTTTTTTTCCTTGTGGCTACTGCTGAAGTTCTTGCAAAAGCTTGAATGGTTCAAGTTAAAAAGTTTATTAACCGGCAACACTGTTCTCATCCATTACTTTCTCGTGAAACAACCCAGGGAGCTGACTAAATTACTTAATGTTACAGAAAATAAAAGGAGACAATTTTGTTTTTGGGAGGAAAAACAAAATAACATGATTGTACCTTATTGAATACCTGGCACAGCTCTCATTACCATACATTTATTAATGCTTCAATCTTTCTAAAAACTGGATTAAAGGTTGTGTGCCGTGCTTATGTGCGTGCATGTGGTGGTGTGAACGAGAAGGAGCATGCTTGACAAACATTATGTTGGCAGTCCATGTCCGTGATCAACAACGGCTCGCACGTACCCACGCACATACACTCACACACATCCAATTTGTTATTACCAATCAATACATTTTAAATGTACCTGTTCAATATCTATATTGAGGAAGCAATAGATCACATTGCACAGAAGCTGTGGTCTTCCATGTGCTTTGGTCTGTTTCATCCTTGCTTTCCTACATACACACGTACATGAATATATATTTGTATTCATACTCGCAACTCTTGTGGAATTTTGTGCCAAATCATACCAGACAGACAGTGGTGGAATTTCTTAAAACTGTGACAAAAGAGCACATTTTAAACGCATAGAAAAGTACTAGCAGTTCTGAAATATCATAAAGCACAATTTGTGTATGCTAATTCTTCAGGCCCAGCATCTTACAGATATACAGAAACTGCTCCAACAGGAAGTATTGCATCTCCAAACTACCCTCAGGGTCACACTGAGAGTACATTTGCCTTCTGGACCATCTCAGTGGCCGCTGGCAAGACTGTATTTTTCAGGTAGGTCATCCCCATTAACATGTAAGATCCTTGGTCTCATTTTATTGTAGCTTAACCTGAACTTGAGAAATCTGATACCTAAAGAGAATAAGGTGATTTATGCCTTGCATTAAGTTTGCTTATTGTCGATCATAATTCAACATTCAGAGTTGCCGGTATCATTTTGTTTCTCAGTAATGAAGCTCTGTATGTAAGTAGAAGGCCAGGAAATGTCAATTCTTTGGATTGCAAAGTTCTTGAGATAAAACGCTGTGAAATTATGCAAAAAAAAAAGGCCTATGTTGCAGGTCATCGATCATTCATGACCAGTTGTGATGGCTGTGTTATGCATGCGAAACTTAAAAATATGGCATGTAATACAACAGTAACCATGTGCTTGATACCGTGTGTTATTTCTCACTTCAGTTTTTTTCTTGCAGCGTTCAACCATTTTGTTTAAAGTAGCACAAACCTGAAACGGAGAATAGGTTTAACTTTCACTTTCTTGAAAAAAAATGTAAATGTGTATACTTTGCTTAGTTTTTCAGATTTTGATCTAGAATCCTCATCAAACTGTGAAAGAAACTACGTAGAAGTTTATGATGGAGCTCATGCAGGCAATAGGCGAATTGGCCGTTATTGTGGCAGCAACAATCCTGGCAATGTTACCTCTACAGGAGAAAATATGTGTATTGTCTTCCAATTAGATGGATCATCAACGAAACAGGGTTTTCGCGGAAGCTACGTTACTAGTGGTAAGAACATATTTAATATAGTCGGTTGAAAACCTGAGCATGGAGCCACTATTTCGCCGGCAGCGGATATTGTACGTCGAGCCGCCAGTCTGTCTAGTGTTCACAGCATATCGCTAAAGCTAACAGGTTTATTGAACTGCAACACTGTTCTCCTCCATTTATGTGAAACAACCCAGGGTACTGCTAAACTGTTCAATGTTACAGAAAATAAACTTATTATCCAGTTTTGCCGGGTGTGAAAATTAATCACAGACTGAGAATGTCAGACATAGCAAATAAAAATGAACTAAACTTACATGCAAACAAAAAATTTAATAAAATATTAAAACAAAACATGACAAATTAGCTGAAGCAGGAGACCTCCAAAATATATTTTCAGTAAATACAGAATAGATTCAGGTTACCGTAGAGAGAGATGAGCTGTTCAGTTCACACTGACCAAAGGAAATCATTTACATGTTTATCAGTTGATTTATATTTTTATTTCTGATCAGCAACTCCCCCTTTCAATGAACAGGAATAAATAAAAGTAGTAATCTGAAACACACTATAGTAATAATCAGTTTCCCCACAGCATCAGGTTTGTAAATTGTAAGGGAAATAAATGATTCCTAAAAAATGAGCAGTAGGCCAACTAGGGTTTTTAAAAAAAAAAAATCTTCGGCGCTGGATTGAACCCAAGATGGATTTAACTCATAGTCTCCGACTAATAACCGCAGATGCTAGACATGGCGCCCTCGCCGACGGTGATATGCTGGAGGAACTTTTCCATAGCAAACATCGCAAAATCAAGTAACCCCCATCTGCGAATAAGATCGGGATCTTATTCACAGACGCCACAGCACCTCCCCTACCTAGGCTCAGCCACAGAGCTGCGTATCAGAGCTGCGTATCTCTTCCACCCATACGCACAGCCTGCAATGTATTTTAATTTTTTTTGGGGGGGGGGGAGGGGGAGGGGAGGGGAGTAGTAAGGATGAATTTTATTAATTTTTGCCCGATCAGCGGCCTGTTCGGCCTGCTCTTTACGATTTCCAACTGCTAAGGTATCTTTAACGTGCTCAACGTGCAAATGGGCCCTCCGAATTTTTTCGTCCTTGCCCGAGAAGTCTAAGTACTCGATCCTACTCCCCAATAGGATCAGGGACATGAACATATGAGAAAAATCCCAAACTTCCAGCATGTCTGCACCGGCCGGGTTTTGAACCCGGTATCCTTGGCATGAGAGGCGAGCACCTTGCCTCTAGACCACCTTGTCCCCACATTCTGTGGTCGGCTTTTAGATCATGAGTAGAATTTTAATATCTGACGAAATAATGAGTTAATGTTTTTCTGTGTCACAAACATGACATGGTCAATAGCCTATATCAAGGAGAGTGTATCACTATAAGGGTTTGTCATTTCATTTGGGAAACTGACACACTTATTTATGTTAATGGAATTGAATATTTTATGACTGGGTCCTAAAATAAAATTCTATTCGCTGTGTTTCATTACTCACTTCCACATCCTTTTACTTTTGAGTCTGATTTGCGTCAGTTGCAGCATTATATATCTGACCGTCACTTTCAATTTCCTGACATCCACTTTCAGAGTGTAAATGCAACCGATATCACACCGCATCCTGTGATCCTGCCAATGGAACATGTCACTGCCAGAATGGATACAATGGAAGTAGCTGTGACAGTTATATCAACGAATGTAACAGCAATCCCTGTCCCCAGTACTCCTACTGCCATAACTATCTTGGTGGGTTTTACTGTTATTGCAGAAATGGAACGAAAACTGCTACTACTGGCATCTGTGATGGTATGTTTCTCTTGTCTCCCATGTTCATAAAATAATAGAGCATTAAGTTCTACTCTGAGAGAAAACAATCTTCTCGTACTCGCGTTGTGTAGTAGTATTACCTTATCATATAAAAAGTGGCGGAAATGTCATTGTTGTGTAGTTTTGGCCCGCTTTGCGCTCAACGTTATAACTTGAATAACATTTAAATATATTTGTAACATTAATGCTCTCAAGTGTCAACGAGTCCAACCCAATAGTTTAGCCTTTGACAAGTTTAAGGCCATTTTTGTAATAAGTTCTAAAAATGTAAATTTCAGTGATCTTTTGTGCGTGTGTGTGTGTGTGTGTTCCCTTCTTCAAAAGACCCACCATAGGGGGGTGCCCATGAGTTCTGAAGTAAAACTGTAAGTGTGGATTATAAGAGAGAGAGGGGGGGGGCGGAGAGAGAGAGAGAGAGACAGAGAGACAGAGAGAGAGGTCACAGGTAAATCCCGGCCAATGACGGACATCTCATCCAGATTTTTTAAAAATGCAACCTTGCCCCTTGTTTTCGTGAACGTTTCAGCCAGAATGACAGTTTCTCAATTAAACCCAATACCTTTTGTATCGACCTTCGAGTTTATTCTCATTTCAGGCATTTAAAAAAAAAAAGTTTAATAAAGTAGACAACGTATTATCTTTTTCTGGGCTCCCTTGGTAAGCTAATCGCGTGGAAGGCTATGCTTAACATGCGTTCAATTTGGTGCGATTTCCCGCTCCAGAAATGAATGCGCACATGAGGCTGTAGCAAGACTGGAGATTATTGTCCGAAATTTCCCATATCAGATAGAGGGGGAGATTTGGAGGGGGGGGGAGCACAGGTTTAGCCCGTGCCATGCTGGGTACCTCATCTGGTTTCATTCGAAAAATATTATACATTCCAAACCAGATCTCAAAAAGTTAAGATAAGTATGTACAAAACGTCTACTGACAAAAATGTTAAGCCAACGGTTAGTTCTGCAGGTATTAGAAAACATTAGGCCTTATTATCTATTTGTCTGGATAGATTACAAAGTGTTTTCTTGGAGGGGGAAAGCTTTCATCTGTCAGTGGCCTCTCTGTCTTTCCTGAAAATTTCATGACAGACTATGAAAAGCTATCGTTCTTAAGCTAAGAATTGTGAAATTAACTTTAAGTGGAGAATATGGAAGCAGTGTTTTTTTGTTTTTTTTTAATTATAATTGTTGTTTTCAGCTTGCAATACAACACTGACAGCACCGTCTGGACAGTTTCAAAGTCCAGGCTACCCAAGCAGAAATCAGCATTATACATTCTGTAGCTGGACAATAAAAGGGTCATTGGGCACAATTGTTTCTCTCAGGTATGAACTGTTTGGTGTCGTGAAGTGTTTGAACGTTTGTGGACACCATTTGTGTAAGCTCTTAAAGTCATTGACTCAAAGATCGCCCATTCAATCCATTCTGCAAGAACTCGCAAATTCTACGTAGCTATTCTACGAAGTCCATACAACAATCAACTAACCATCAATAACTAGCAGCCCATCATGCCGTTCATCCCAGACCAAGCCATTCATGCAGACGCTTTGTTCATGGGAGTTTGGTGGTTGTAGATTTTCAGACTTTTGTACTCAGCTGTAAGTGGTGACAAAGAGTAAGTTGTGACACTGTCACGGTATTCTTGTCACCAAATTATCTCATGCCGCAGTTTGTTCAAATGTTTGTGGACAGTGGTGGAGGTTGTGGCGTTTATTGTGCTTACAATGCATTCGCCGGGCACATATAATATACGAAACCAGCTGTGGTTCCATGTGATCTATGCCAGGCTTTTGCCTACAATTCTTTTTATAATATCATACAGAGACAGACATTTCTAAACTTGGATACTAACGTTCCTTTGTAATACTACTTAAGTTCGATGTAAATTAAATAAGCAGTTGAACTAAGTTTAAACACCCACTTTGTCAAGTGATTACAAACTACAAATGATATCATGCACAACGCGTTTTCCCACATCTCATTACCCACAGCAACTGTTGACTTGTGACTTAATGTCATCGGGTTTCTTTACAGTTCATTACAAAACCCGGTGTAGATATAAAAAAAAACAATCTCATTACAATAATAATAATTATAATAATAATAATAATGGTGGGAGTATTAATTGTGTTGCAATTTGGCCACTTTCTTCTGCTCGACCCTGCAGCCCGAATAAGAGGTTCAAAAACTATGTAATTAGATCTAATTTTTGGGGTGTGAAATAATCTAACCCAATCGCTTTTGTATCGAACCCTTGTCTTGACTGCAGTTTTTTTAGCAATCTTTTGATAATGTTATGACGGAAAAATGCAACGAACTTGTTTTAGCTGCTTTCGATAAGTCCAGTGCATGTGATACCGTATGTGTCGTTCAGCTTGAAAATGAATTGGATAGAAGTATGGCGGATAGAGAAAGAGAGATTGGTAGAGGAAGTGGTGGGACGATGGAGAAAGCAATGTCGATCAAAACAGAATTAAAAGACTAAGGATGAATAGAAACCCAATTTTTGTCCTTGGCCCATGAAGCTGCGCGTTCTCTACTAGTGATGTAGAAAACAACAACAGTAAAAGCATTCTTATCGTTCGGGCAACCCTGAATCCTGAAAAAAGTCTAAAATATGTCCTAGATCTTGTCCTGTTTTATGTGTGTGACAGCCAATCATTCACAGTGGTTTATCCGTAGTTAGGCATTATTAATGTTCCATCTCATCACTGGGTTGATTTATCATGTCAATTAGCATGGAAACTTCGAATTGTCACATAATGGTAACTTCAGAACGTTGTATAAGACGTTTACTTGGATTAACCATTCAGCTTTTCTTTTATTCAAAGTATTTGAAATGCGTCATAATGGTGTCATTTTCTAAAAGAGGATTTGGAAGCATTGTAATAACTGCATTGCAGACAGAATGGCCAAATTGCCCACGACTTTCTCTTCACATTCCTCTCCTGTTTTTGTGTTTCCACCGTACATCATTGAACTCTGTCGCATGCTATAATTTAGAACTGTTTTAGTAATGTTTTGATTTTATTCTCCACAGATTTCCACACTTTGACCTCTATGAGACAAATCGGTGCTACTACGTGGCAGTGAACATCTATGATGGTACCAGCCCTAATGACCCACTGATTGGCCAGTACTGTGGGACAAACATCCCTGACACTCTGCGCTCTTCAGGAAATGCAATGCACGTTGTCTTTAGGACACGCTATTCAAATTCCCGAAATGGTGCATTTAATGCAACATACATGTCACACGGTCAGCTTTTATTTATTTCATCCTCTCTTAGACAAGGCAAATGTCAGCTGCTTATTTAGAGTGCATGGTCATGTAAAGTAAACATATTTCTTCATGTTTGAAATTCTTTCACGTTTGAAATGAACAACTTGTACAAATTTTGCAATACATCTTATGTAAATACTTTCAGCCGGTACATTGGTCAAAAATAAAAGAGGAGGAAATAATACAGTTAAGAGATGTTCGTCATTTTAAAAAATAACATGGCCGCAAAGTTAAACGATCATGAGAAACAATCATCTGTCCATTTGATATCTACAGAAATGACTATACTGCCGGTGCTGTTCACATAAAATACGCCCAGGATCCAAAACCAAACACAGCGGCATTACTACTATGACAAAAACAATCACGAGACTGATCTCACTGTGTGAGGCTCTGGTGAACGCAATACATGAATGCGTGTTTAGTGACTTCCAAAAACAGTGACTGTTTGTGATGAAAATTTGCTGAATTCTTGCTTCAACAGTTTTCATATCTCATGCGTATACTGTGTAAATACAAACTTTTCGATTTCTGTTTTTTTTTTAATAAAATAAACCAGGAAAGAACGATCTACATTTTGGCACCGGTCTCATTATTGTATGTTGACAAAATGGTGGAGATATCGACACTTTTATGATTTCACTGATACAACATTTGGAGGATGAACATCGTGTATCTCACGATGAATGGTGTTCATCGAATGGGTACGTGTGCTTTCCAGTTGATCATAGAGAATGAATAGAGTACAACTCAAGTTTGGTGGGGCTTCTTTCCAGTGATAAATACTCGCAAAGTGGCTGACGAGCTCTGACCTTCGTCGGCGATAGTCTTTGTTACGTTTTCACATTTAGATACGACGTGCCGATTGGATTGAATTTGTAACAATGAGCAATCCGTTTGATCTTGTTCGGCATGGCTCGCAATAGTTATAAGCCACTCCCATTGTTAGGAAGCCTTAGGGTAGCCACACAAAGGCCACCGAATAATTGCACTGTATAATTTCAACAACTGCACACAGAGCCCACCTAGATTCGGTCCGTTTATGTAGTGCAGTTCTTCTCACCTAAAGCGCCTAGTGGCTCGGTGACCGAATTCGATGGCCTTTGTGTGGCTACCCTTAGTCTCGGTATACTTACTGCAGTTGGAAGGTCTAGCCAACGTAATGATGTTTGGTTGCGGTTGGTTGCAGCCAAATCTTAGTCTTGGCCGAATGACTGGCCTTTTTGTACTGCTTGTGAATGCACGGGAGGCAATGGCAATAGCCGTTGGCTGAAGTGAGGGTGTTGCAAGATTCGAGCATGTACGACTGAAGTTGCGTTTGGGTGCTGTCGGTAACTGTGCCACTGAACCTGCATTGTCACTGTCATTTCAGTACAAAATATTGACAATAGTATGAGAAGCGGAAAAATCTCAGGCTAATTGCTAATTCAGAATGAGTGTTGGAACTTAAAAGAATTTAAAAAAAAAAAATCATAAATAATATTAACAAAAAGATATAGATAAACGTGCCATTCGGCAGGAAAAAATAGGCATGCCAATGGGTTTGGTCTTAGAGACCCTCTACACATATACAAAAGAGAGAGAGAGGGAAAGGGAGAGAGAGAGAGAGAGAGAGAGAGAAAGAGAGAGAGGGGGGGAGAAAGAGAGAGAGAGGAGAGAGAGAGAGAGAGAGAGAGAGAGAGAGAGAGAGAGAGAGAGAGAGAGAGAGAGAGAGAGAGAGAGAGAGAGAGAGAGAGAGAGAGAGATAGCATTTACAACATACGACAACTAATTTCTTCATCATCATAATATTACCGAAATGGAAAATATCCTAGCATCATTAGGATGTCATAGTCTTAAAATGTCGACTTTCACCCCGATCGCTGCAATATCAGAAATCATAGCAACAACGAACCAATCAATGATGTTCTTGGGGTGAGCACCTGACAGAACTGTATACTGATTCATAAAACCGCCGAGTATCATTAAACCAACCTCCCAAGAAAACAATTCATCCGAAAAGGAAGCAAGAATGGATTGTGTAAGAGGATTCATTTTGCAATGTACTGATGGGCGACTGTTGGCGATTTCTTGTCGACCGATAGAAGTACGCTATATGCATTTGAAATTACCCGAGAACTATTTCTAATAGGGTATGGCATGGCATGCCAAATGTAGAATTTCGCCTGTGGAATTTTGCATTACAACAATTATAGTATAAATAAAGAAGGCTGAACGACAAGATGCTTGCATGCTTGCCATCTCCAAACTTTACCTGTTAAAGTAGATGCTTCTGCAAACAAGGTGGGGCTCTTCTGACTTCACACAAGCGGTCACACAAGCAGCTGAAATAAACGCAAGCATGCCCGTGCACGGTCAAATTGGCCTTTGCAAGCGTCACTTTGACAACAACTTTGAAGACAAAATTAAAAAGTGTCTTGATGGCTTTAGTAAAGCCAAGTTGGGGGAAGATTCTGAGTGGCATTTACTGACCAGTCGTATTTCGGCTTCAGTTGAAAACTGTCCATACAGGAGCATTTCTAAGACAACACCAACAAGAAGTAAGAAAAACTCTTTTAGATTTATTGACCCTCTTTCGGATACAAATCAGCTTGCAATAAATGACGATGTCATGGTCTCATGCGTTTGTGTAAAAAGAGAATCAGGGTGGGGGGGGGGGTCAGTCAGTGACACAAAGCAAACCCAAAAGCATTTTTCCACCTCCAAATCATTTAAAGAACATTCCGCAGATCGAAAGAAGGCACCTTCAAAATTTGCATCTACCCGAGCTGTCTGAGCGACAATAGGTATTGTTAAAAATCGCGAGTATTAGATATATTAATCCCTACATTAGAAACAACAAGATTACTTTACAGTACGTTTAAAGGCTATAGAATGAAAGACAAACTTTAGAAAATAGTGGAATAAATGAAGCAATTAAAAAAAAAAAAGCCGACATGAACAGAAATAAAAGGACAACGACAGAAGGTAAATGGACGATTCATGTGCTATCATTCGTTTCGGGAATCATTTTTTTAAAGTCTGAGATTACAACAGATTAGCTGCTGCATAGATTAATGGGTAGTTGTTGATGTTATTCCGGAAAAATTGGAATTTGACGGAAACCTGTAATTTTTCTAATTCTGACTTAAAAAAGGTTTCATTAAAATTTTGTGAGACATGTCTATTTTGAAGCCTTACGTTTAATATGCCATCGGTAGATCGAGTAGGACATTTTGCCTAAATATGGCACTATATGTTTTTAATATTGAATATTCTGGTTCATATTTTTTTTTCTGCGTGTCTTTTCGTTGTCCTGACAGCAGCCAATCGCTTTGCATCATATTCTATCTCTTTGATATTTTGTACATGAACGACATGCTGAGTTTTGCAGCCCCCACCCCTTAATTATGCTAGGCAGTATCCTGCTTTGTCTCATGGTCTCTGTTGTAGGTTTTTTAATTATGACCACAATTATAATTGTTATATTTGTCACCATGGCATCACTTCACAGACATTTTAGTTAGATCAGGTTATTTTTCGGGTAGAAGCGTACAGCCATTGTATTTGTTAATTAATGTTTACAAAGTAACTGCACAGACTCATCAGTGGGGGTCTCACTGGTGGTGAATCTGCTTCTTCAAATAATCTTTGACTTGCTCTAGTTTTTATTATTTTCCATCATCAGTTTGTCATCCATTCACTTATGGACCTAGATGTGAAAAGAGTTGTCCTTGTGTGCACGAAAACAGCCAGTACTGTGACAGTTTAACTGGTGTCTGTAGCTGCAAACCTGGATGGACAGGGCCAAGCTGTACAGAAGATGTGGATGAATGTCGATTTAAGGATGTTTGTCCAGCCAACTCTGAATGCATCAACACAAAAGGCAGCTACATTTGCAAATGCAACAAAGGATACAGTATGAATACTACAACAGGCCTATGTGATGGTAAGGAGCTTTTCACGATTGGATCAACTGAATTAATTGATGCTGAAATGCCTTCGGGTCACAGTGCATTACGTGCATAATCAATGGAAAATGTCAACATTCGGTCACGGTTTCCCCTGTAAAGTTTATTTAAAATTGTATCAAAAATCACAGGGCAAACATAACCTAACTGGTCGTAGGTTATTAATGGCAATAAATTCTTTGTGTGTCGTCACCATCACCATTTTGTTTACTTGCCTCACTTTTCTCAGTATTTGATTCATTACTGAGGGGCAACATCGTTCGCCATCGCGGATCTCTTGTCCCAGGAGGACATTATTTCTAAATATATTATGTGAGGCAGCTTACGAAAACCAGTGTTCATGCCAAACTTTCACATTTTTTTGTTGGCACCACCATGTAGCGGAGCTTTTGCAGGACATTTTGCTTTTAAATGTTTAACATATCTTTACTAAATCAAAGTTTTGACATTTTAAAGTTACAAAACACACGGGTGCTACAATGAGAAAATCGCGTCTCAAGTGTTTACTTTTATTTTCATACATTTTGAGGTGTTTTTCTCACCAGGAAAACAAAATAATACATTTGAGTTTATAACTATCGGAAAACCCAGATATGGCGTAGAGATCAACATTTCAAGCAACCCGGGAGATTTTTTGTATAAAGTCAAGACACAATAGATGTCTTGCTATATCTAGATCTATCTCTGTGTCCGCCATCTTGCTGATCGCAACCGCATGTTTTTGCAGATATTAATAAAAATAAAATTCCGTTGCACTTAGAATAGTATATCAAAAGAAAGTTTTCCTGCACACTGCATAGTTTACTTTGCCAGCTAAATGATTTAAATGTAGAATTGCAATTAAAATCAAATGGAAAATCGACGCTGTCAGGTTGGCCTTTTCTAGCTGACGATGTTCTCTGGTTTACAGAGGTGCAGCTCTCTTACAAAATACAGACCCAATGTATTCATGCAGACTAGCTGTGAATGAAAAGCTGTGGATTTATCCTTTTCGATTGGCATAAAATTATGGTGTGATAAGGTGGAGAAGTATGAGTGGTCGTGGAAAAAAAGACAAATTTGTTGACCATGAAAACAGTAAAATTATGTAATATCAAACAATTTTTGGTACACTACATTTAACATGCAAAATTAAAATATTTAGAAGATTTATTTCGTAATAAAACATGCACATAAGATCTAGGAAGGGATGTAGGTTCTGACCTTGACTAAATGTACACTTAAGGTCACCCAGATAGGCCCACAGAGTGGTAAAAATAAACCCAGACTGGATGATCCCATTGTGTGACGTCACAAAATAGCGAAAGGTCCGCTATTTTAGGTTTACGGTTGCGACCGACGCTTCAGCATAGCTACAATGCAACGGTCGCTTAAGTCCATACGGTCATCATTTATAACAATAAAAAAAAGGCAGATGTAAACAATAAAATGAAAGGATAGGCACGTTAATGCATTATCAATACATGTACAACCAATTTTGACAAATAAAAAGAAATTTCTACTGCAGATAGAAATAGAATCGGAATGTTCCGAGCGGCAGCCATGTCGGTTATACGGTCGCCGCTCAGGAAATTCCTTAAAAAACGACACAGCCCGAAGCTCGTGTTTCCAATCTGGTTAATTTATTAATCTGTGACTAGGCCTTACCTTTGGAAGCTGATTACTCAATACTAAGAGTTTCACAACTTAACGGGTTTTCTCAGGCTGCCTCACGGATAAAAAAAAATAGAATTTTCGATGTAACAAGTAACTGTCCCGTGAAGAGAATGGAATAAATTAAAGGAGGGATCTGGAGCAAATTAAATATAATGAGGTTCCCACGACATCAATTTGGCAAAACCTAAAAATCACAGCTAAGGAAGACACTCCTCCTCGCTGGGGAATCGAACCATGTTCTCCTGCTCAGAGGGGACTACTTTACCCCCCAGTAATAGTTTCATTTTGAGTTTTACGACGCATCGACACGATAGCCGTCAATTCGTGCCTTTCACGGTCTATTTTGGGTATTTCATTTGTGTTTGATGTTCAGAGCTTCTAAATTTCCCTAATAAAATAAATCTTTCCCTATACATTTATTACATTGGTAAAACTCTCAAAAGTTGTTTTGTATAGATCTGAAACCGGTTCTGTGTGGTGTTTAAAGGTTTTTAAATTAAGTCGTAGATCTATGCTTCTTAGAAAGGACAAGGCGCATTGTGGGTCCAGGTCAGAAAATAATTCTTTCATAGATCTGCAGGCATTTTGAATTCTTCAGAATGATATGCATGTAAACATACTACAGCTTATCACTCAATGGTACCGTGGACACGTACTTCAAAACAAAAAACAAACAAACATAAAAAAAGCACATCAATTGGATTGAATAAAATTCCAATATTACGAAAACCTTACATACATGATTGTGGAGTGTCCCACTTCCTATAATTACGTGCAAGCACTGACTGTACCGAATGGTAATCCGTTTGGCTGACAGAGGGGACCAATTTCTAAGCGACCGGTATTTCCTGTAAAGTTGATTACAACGTAGGCTCATTATTTATATAATTATTTTTATTCAAGGTGAGATCTCCTAACCTACCCAGAGTAAACCTATGCTCCGCTCTCTCTCTCTCTCTCTCTCTCTCTCTCTCTGTGTGTGTCTGTCTCTCTTTCTCTCTCTCTCTCTCTCTCTCTCTCTCTCTCCTCTCTCTCTCTCTCTCTCTCTCTCTCTCTCTCTCTCTCTCTCTCTCTAGCCTTGCTACAGATTTTATGCACTAGGCACTCGAGAACTGCAGCTGCCAGTAAATGTCTTTATTCATGCAACCAGGAAGCTGATATTTAAACGAAGGGATATCACAGTATGAGGGGAAAACATTGTAAAACGGTGTAAAAAGTATGACGTTACGTGGCTGCTATGGTTGCGACGGCCACATGGGTTTTTGTGTACCGCTGTACACATTTTAATTGTAAATAACATTCATTATTATTGACATATTTCAATGGAATTTTGTATGCAGCCTTCTAGGTTCATGCTAAAGGCCTATTCTGTGCCCACCCCCTGCCCTTCCTTTTTCTTTTTTTTTGGTTAAATAAATGATATCATTAGATATTTAATCGCCATTGAAATTTAAAATATTGACATTACTAACAGTTTGTTGTGGCGACTTCAATAAGTCATGGAAGAAAAGCAAGTCTTATACCTTCCCACAATAAAAAAAAACAACCTCAGAACAGGCCTTTGGATTGGACTCATGAAATTCAATATAAACGTTTATAAGTGCCTTCTGACTTCATAGGGCAAGAAATTCATCTCAGCTGTACCCTCCCCCCCCTTCCATGCACACATACTTTTGAAACTGTTGTGACCAACAAATCGTATGTCTTTCTCATTTGCTGTCGCACGGCTCCACGTGGTCACACAACATGATGTACACCCATTTTACCAGAGAAACAATAATTTTGTAACCACACACTATGGCGCTTGGTTGTATGAACGATGACAAAAAGTTAGTCACAAGGCTGCTCATTGCCGCAGCTGGTCCTTCAGCAAAAAGAATGCTTTTTCTGAGATGGATAGATTAATCTGCTATGCAATAGTTAAAAAAATCATCAAATTTTTAATGATTCCACAGACATGAGAAAATAATGTCAAAAACTTGATCTCACCCTGTCTCAGTACTACAAGGAGAACAGTATCATATCTGCTTCTGTTTCCGATTATGGGTTGGATCCAATAGTTCCTGTGCTTTTCTTACTTCCATTTTCGCCATAAATATAGAAGATATTGATTATTTTGTGACTGATGATGGACGGATAAGAACGTTTATGGTGTGCCATGATTTACTACTAGGTCGCACGACTCGGTCGTACTACAACACAGTCAGAAGGACAAAGGATCATGAAGATAAACACATGTTGCGAACAGTGCTCTACTAATTAAAGAGCGTTTTTCAAAAACTGGGTAAGTCAAATTTGTGCATGAGTTATGGCTCCTTTCAGATAGTCATTGAAAAGTAATGTTACACGCGGTGTAAGTGTTCTTACATCGCAAGATTTTACTGAACACTTTCACCGCGACACACACTAATTTTGAATAACTATCTGAAAGGTCCCATGACTGATGCAAAATTTGACCTACCCAGTTTTGGGAAAACGCTCGTCAATTATGATTTGAGTTCTTTAGTATGTCACGAAATATATTTTGTTTTCCACTGTCTCCAGGGGTATCCAACTGTCCAGATGCGATTAAGGAAAAATGCTCTCATTTATGCACTATGGGAATCAATGGGAATCCCACCTGTATCTGTCCAGATAATATGGTGTTGAGTGCAGACCAGAGAACCTGTTTTGGTAAGCGTTAAAATTTGTAATTAGTACAGTGGTAAATCGCGGCATTGGGTAAGTTTTCAATCCATTGATATTTCAATATTGTATGCCCACACTTACTTTTTTGGTAAACGCTTGATTGCCTTTTTACTTTAGTTTAACTTCTTCATATTTGCAAGGTAAAGTGTGCAAAACGTGTTTTGCCTTTGAAATTGTGGTAGTTCCCAACCTGTAACAAAAGGTCGGTCCAGCTTGGGTGCCAGTTTACAGTAACTGGGATTTGAACGTGAATTATTACTCTGTACGTGGACGAATTACTAGACAGTCTTCATATTTTTGTCTGTCTTGACTGATTATTGTCGATGCGACTTGTTAGCTTTTTTCTGATAGGTAATGTTTTTATAATCTAAATACTTTGCGGTTTTAAATCACTGTTTCAGATCTGAGTTGTATTTTAGTCTCTTGTTGTGTGTACGAGGCTTTTCTGTCACCTGAAATTTAACATCTCAGTATGACGTATGAATAAAAGATGTTTTGAACACCCCATACTTTGTGACCTGTGGCATAATTATAAGAATATTCAGTGACACATTACAAATATGAGAGAATGAACTCCATGGGACTAGCCAATGTATATCTTGTAGGACATAACTCGATTGTGTTCGTTAAGAAAGATTTAAGGTGCAAATTGCCATTTAATATCATAATTCTCTGACCTTTGTTCTCATTCTCACATTATCTGTCTAAGTGCGCTTCAGGTCCACTTGAGTCTGAATTGTAATGGGGAAATTTGAGGTCGCAATCTCATTATTTTGCGCATATAAGGTAGCCCAGGATGTAACTTAGGGAACTTTCCGCAATCACAGTAATTACAAACCTGCTAACCCGAGCAAGTGAAATCTTACCAGTTCTTAGATAAACCTCACCAGTTCTTTTTTGCGAAGCCCAGCTGCGAAATTATCTAAGTTTAAGTCACATTAATAACGGCATCTGGAGACGATGCAAAAAGTAATAGAACGCCACTGGTCGGCTGTTTGAACCTTTTAAAACTAGCCTCTTGGGCTATTATTAGATGGCTGTAGGTCTAATTATCTAGTGCTGAGATAAGTAGATGAAACGAGAACACTCCTTTACAAGGTCAGAAAAAGACAGGGAACATCCTTTGGACATGTAATGAGAAGACGAGGTCTAGAAAATCTAGTAACAACAAGGAAATTCAATAGAAGAAGAAGCCGGGGACGGGGGGGGGGGGGGTCGTCATGATCGCCAACGCCTGCCGGCAGGGGGCACTTATTGACTGTGAGGTCTAATTATAAAGTCAAATAGAGAAACTACTGACTTGTGTTCACGCCCAGCTGTAGCTTTCTTATGTAGACTACTACTGTGACCGAACATCAGCATCAAGGCTAGTTTTAACGCACTTCCAACAGCCAATGGGCGACTTACTGTTATCTATCTTTTGCGACACAATAGAGTCGTAAACAGTAATGTTAAAGATTGAGTTTTGTCCGAAATGGATTTGGCCACTTACTGTATCGTCAAAACTCGAAGCAGCACAGGAAGTTTCATAATTTTTGGCCACGTAATCACCAAGTTTTAGGCGCTTACACATTCACCCTCTAGCTCCACAGTAGTATGATGATGATGATGATGATGATGATGATGGAGTGACATAAAAATACTAACATGGCATTTTATGCAATCAATTCAGTTAATTTGTTTAAATATCAACTGTCAGGAGGCTTACTAATCTAAATGCTTCATTCTGATAGAATTCACAGATTCTCACATTATTGTCTTTCCAGTGGAACTTTATCCTTACGGAGTGAAGGAGGCTAGTGATCATCGTTTTTCTGTATCCAGTTCTACTAATAATATACACAAAGGCAAAGTTCCATACATTGGTCCGGTTCGGTTTTGCAATGGAGTACCTGTAGGAAAAGCAACCAGACTGGAGCGGCAAGTTTATGTAAGCATCTGCTGATGTCAAGGGTGGCCAGTACATGTATGATCAGAAGATAGTCACACAATCTTGTTAGTGACATATTTATAAACTTGTAAAATTACTACATGCTTTGATGTTCGACTTTATGGATGGTAATCAGTTTTACAAATTGAACAAACTAAGCATCAGTTTTCTGTCTTGGTACTGGTTGTATTCTATCTGGTCTTTTCAGCTATTTGAAAAATGTAGACAGTAGTAGAGAATTCATGAAACTGTATCCAGATTAGAATATTACTGTCTCTTTGTGTGAAAGTAAAGCTTTTCTGAGTATATGATAAAAAAAATAAGAGTGTCCAGAATACTCTATGAAAGAAATGGTTCGTTCACATTCAATATTATTTTATACATTACGTGTAATTTTATTTCCGTCATATTTATGCGAATGTCTCGTTTTTCAGTTCTCCTCTTTCATTAAGCCTGTGTGTTGAAAACCTCAGTTTGGTCAGTATATTGTACATGAATTATGTAATCTAAAATCCCGAGATTTTTATTTTTCTAAATATCATTATTTTTGTAATTATGTTTTTGCTGCTTCTGAAATGTCCAAAATCTTTGTCAGATTCACTGGGGAAATAATAATTCTAGGCAGGTGGAGTGCATGTCACGTAAGTCTGACCTTCTCTATCAATGCAGATTGACAGACCCTCATTGTTGTTGTTGCTGGAAGGCAAGGTAGATCCACCGATATTTAAAACTTTCTTTCTTTTTTTTTTTTTAATTTCTGTTCAACGTGTTTCAGATTTTTTTCAATGGTGTCATCACCTTTGGTAATCTGAACATCCCACATACTCCAAACCTGGCTCATGTTGGTAATGTGGGCCTGTTGGCCCCACTCTGGAAGAATGTTAAGTACACTGATGGAGAATTATTCTATCATCTTTATGAGAAATGTGGAGCATCAGTTTTCCAAGGATGTAGTCAGGACTCTGCATCACCAAAAAAGGATGAAGTTATGGATCGTGCTGCCAGGGACATTGCTGAGTTTAATAACTTTGCTGACTTCGAGGTCAACACTGCTTTGGTAGTGACCTGGAAAGGAATACCAGACGAATGCCAACAGGGGGTAAGCGCACCAGAGATCCGAAAAGAATATCAAGCTAGAGAATGCCAGAGAACATAATTATCCAAAGAGCATTAATTTGGTATACATCCGGCATTGTATTGGACTGTTTTACATAATTACTTTTGGATGAACAGCACTGTTTTTCTAGATCCATATTGCTATAATAACAAATCCACACAAATGCATCATTGTATAATTCTTTCTTTTATTACAAATCCACTAGTTCACTCCTGAGTATGTGAAAATGGGCACAAATATAATACTCCTAGTGTGATGGAGGCTAACTGCAAACCATGGATTGCTGCAGCAGTAGAAAATAAAAGTCCCTAATCTCCGGCAGTGTCATAAACCTAGGAGATATGACCCGGCTCCACTACATGATATCCTATAAATATATATTCCATAATATTCATCTTCCAGAATGCAGCAAAACATACACATGTGCTTAGAAAACAGTCATTAGAAACTTGTATGACACTCTCAGTGCCGGATTTACCATTAGGCTAGGTAGGCTGAAGGCCAGGGCCTCAAAATCTAGGGGGCTTCAGGCCAATCTACATAAGATTTTGTGAGTCGCGTACCGTTTTCTTACATAACGTGTTACAAGGCACGATAGTTTGTGAGCAAATCTTTTGTAATATTCCTAGCCTATGTCCTTTCGAGAAGGAATTGCGAAGTGCGAACAGCTATCCTAATCATCGGCTTTACTCAAATTATTTAATTATTTAAAACATTTCCATCTTTCAGTAGGCGTGGAGGTGGGGATTTGGTTGGGGCCTAACAGCTAGAATAGCCTAGGACCCCTCTTAATCTAAATCCGGCTCTGGACACTGTCCCCGGTTTTGATCATTTAAACTTCATTACTTTGACTATTAGATAAGCTCTGATATTCACTTGCATTTAAATGTGTTATACGAATGGGTCCAGCTGGCATATTAGTAACGTGTCCATAGAAATATTATTACATTCTTTAGAGTTTTCCTTTGTGTTTAAGAAATGTTTCAATAGCTGGAAATGGGTTCAGCAGACTGTGAGCAGTTGTTGAGTAAATACTCAGTATAAAGTTGAATAAAAGAAATGCTGCCCAACAAATTGACTTATGGAAGGAAACCCTTATCAATGTTAGCTCTACATCAGTTTCTGTTGTTGATACCAAATATTGCCATTAAAGTTTTTTTTTCGCATGTATGTGTTTGCAGAATGGCAACACCTTTCAAGCAATCCTTGTCAGTGGTCATGCTAAGGATAAAAAGAACTCCGTCGGTGAGTAAAATACTAATTTTGAGCATATTTGTTCGACCACCCCCCCCCCCCCTGTTCAGCTGGATGAATTTCATTCAGTTTAGTCTGTTTTTTTCATTGCGGGATTACCGCACATCTCTGGCGTCATCTATTTTTTTTCCTCTTTGTCTTACAGTTGTGGAAACTTCACACGTCATATTTATCTACCAAGCAGGACAGATTGCTGGAAACTGCAAACCTCGGACGCCTGTAGAAATTGGTATTGGCACAGGCAGTGTCCAGACTGTGAAGGCCAAACTACAACAGTCTCAAAAATTTGACACTGTTACAGGAAACACAAGTAAGACAGAAGAGAATGTGGCTGTCATGTTTGAAAACGTTTAACGTCAGTAATAGTGTGCCTTGAAGGCAGTGGTCTATAATATAAAGAGTTTGGCTTTGCCTCTGAACAAACACTATTTGACATTCTGGTGATTGATGTCTAGCCAGTACACTCGTATTAAATCAATAAGCAAAATGAATTTCTTGCATAATTATGTCACTACGACAACAAGCAACAATAATGCCTATCTTTCAGCAACATTTTGTAAGGACTGGTGCTGTCAGTTTTTAAGCGCATGTTTTTTGTGAAAAATAGAACACTAATTCTAATTTCAGACTACAAAGGCGTCATGACATTCAAAGTTGGAACAGCGTACAAAAACAAGGAAGTGAAGTGTCAGAGATATCTATGCAAATATTCCTATCTCCTGTCTGATCGACGCTATCAGGCAGAAGTGCAAGAGCTCTTCAAATGTCCATGTACCCTTGGGCAGCTGGGTCTTCAGTGGGAGCTGTATGAGCCCCTAAATGGATACAGATGTTATGTTATTCGCCAGGTTGCAAAACGGAGGCTTCTGGGAAATAACAAGAGAAATAAGGTACCCAAGAAATCATTGATACCTGTTGCGGTGTTGTTTTTTTTTTGGCTTTATTAGCTTGGGCAAATACATCATATTGACCAGAACATAATGCCATATGGTGTTGTTAGAGAAGCGTAATATTTTACATTAAAAGCCATTGCTGGGCAGTGAACAAAACTCAGTTTTTTCTCTATTTGGCTTTGTAATTAGTCGACGCGCCCAACCAACTGAATTATACTCAGTGCCAAATAACTTGCCAGGTATTGTGCAACCATAAGCATACTTTTGGTCAAGTAGAGAGACATGTAATCATTATAAAACAAGACAAAACAAAAGACAGCCAAATGCCTTGTGCATTAAATAATAATTATTTCATATTATCATGCATGACATTTATTGGAGAAGGATGAGGATAAAATATTTCCATATTTCACAAGTTACAACATTCGGTTAAGTTCTCAAGGAGAAAGGTACATCTAGCGTAATATTTTTAGTATTATCTTGTTTTTTTTTCTATTCATAAAACACGAGTCCTTTCTGCTCCTCTATACACTATGATGAATTTACTGGAAATTTGATTTGCTTGTGTTTTTGTTTATTTCTATGGAACGATTTTTAAAATCTAGTTTCCAAGCAGCCCAAGTCTTAATTAGAGTGAAACCTGTTTAAGCTAAAATTCGGGGTATCAACAAATATGTATTTCGGAAAAACATTATTTTGGATAAGGAACGGTGGCGATATCGTCCCCATGGGATGGGGGGGGGGCGAACATGCAATAAAGAACGACGAGAAGGTGAACACGATGAAAAGGGACGACAGAGGACGAAAACGTGATTGGGAAAGAATTTGCGCGCAAGTAGTCAAGCACAGGGCAGTCACGGACGTTCTCAGTGTCATATTTGGATGGGTTTCATGAACAGAAAAGGCCCATAATTATATCTTTTATTGCATTTGATAGAGAATGCTTTCTGTTTTACTATGCGTTACTACATGCCTTTGTCAAATTTTAAGCTTTCGAAAATCTGAACGTCATAATTATTTTGTGTGCAGTCTGTCTTCGTGTGAACTGTATCTGTCGGGTTTGAGTATGTATTTCGCTGAATTTATTTTTTTGGGGCTGGGGGGGGGGGGGGGCGGGGAGGGGGGATGAAAGAAACTTTGGAGCCTAATTGGGCAATAGCCTGAAAAAGGTTTAGAAGTACTGCCCTGAACAGACATACCTGCAGAGAATAAAGAAGGATTACAGCGGGCCATGGAAAAGTTTCGGATTTCTTATTTCTTCGTATCCGCTTTTGATTTATGCATGTTCCACTGCATTTCATCATCATCATCATTGCCTTTCTCACCCTGGATCAGGGTATAGGCCACCAACAAACACTTTCCATCCCTCTCTATCATGGGCCAGTCTCTTTACATTATTCCAAGTCTTTCCGCTTCGTTTGCTTCCTTTTTATTAAATCTACTGATCAAAAACAGATGATCCTTTTATTAGACACAGTTTGATGTTTTGTAAGTTGTGTCCTCATATTAAGATGTAACTTTTGTTCTTTTGTTCATTTTGGAGTGTTCAGCATAATGGGAATGTAATGAATAGACCCTGTGCACAGTTTTTGATCAATCTGATTTGATAGCCGACCGCGTCCTAGCCTTCAAGCTTATCTCTTAGCCTGCTTGGCTTCAGTTTCTATCTAGGGCCTTGGGTAAAACAAATGCACAAAGAAATGCAAGAACTGTTTTATGACAGATGTCTTGGGGAACTCTATTTTAGTGCTGTTAACTGATTTCAGAATTTACTGATAGATAATATCGATGTGATTAATCGAGAGTGTCGGAAGACATTATGTGAGATTCAAGATCTAAATAGCATGAGCAATCTTTATCTTATTGTCAGATTTGTTGTTACAAGTGGACAAAACCTAAGAGTAACAGCTGGCAAGACAGACACAAGTCTGTACAAGCAGCATCTTACGCTGACGGACATGTTCTCATCAGTGACCCATGGCCAACTTGGACACATGTGGACTCAAAGGCATATCAAAGGGCAAGAGAGAACAGACTGGCTCGAAAGTTGTGCTGCAGTGCAAAGTCAGACATGCTGTGTCAAAGATTTTATTCTGTGTTTCCCGATGTTGGTTGTTCCAAGAACCCAGTCTTTATTCCAGGTATCACTGAGTGTCACAGAAAATTTAACTAATGTTGCAAATTCGTTATTCTGCAACTGTTTTTGCATTGTTTCCACAACGCACAGGCATTTGAGAATGATAACTTTGTTTGACAGAAGCCGTTTTAAATCCAATACTTAAGCAACTTCCAACTCGAATTTTCCAAATGTTGTATGGTCCACCTTCATAGACAGCATCCGAATTTTCAAGATCTCGTCTTTGTCCACCTGTGAGTTAGCTCACTGCTTATGTTAGTTGTTTGCTGAATTAAAGAATGGAGTGATAAGTGTAAATTAAAAGGAAACGTCCAGAACAGAATTACTGTTATAATTTATAACATAGATATTGTACATCTGCTTAATTTCTCAAGCAATATTTTTGTGAAAAGTATATTTATTTAGACAGTATCATCCGGTAGTCTCATGTCGTTTAACTTATCTATCATCATTACCAAATGTTTGCCGTGGTGGTTGGTCAGGTTATTGGGAAATACTACTGTGTGAAGATCAGCATTGGGAATTTGGCACGGTCGTTTGAATGTCCTGTTCTACTTCAGTGCAGCCTTGCCACGCCTGGATGTCTCTGTTCTTGGCATTGCTATATGCAGAAGAGTATGCAGGGTTACAGCACATAGACTATTTTGTTTGCCAGAGAGGGAGTCACTCTTGGTGTCCTTTCGTTACTCTTATTTATGAAAAGCAAAGGCCCACTGGGAGCTTTTTTACTGCATTACGACAACCTTTTGTCTGCCCTACAATTCCTCAGACATAACATTATGTTTGCAAAAGATGGCAAGCAAAATAGTTTGAACTCCCGTCCTTAATGACCTTTACTAATTATTTCTCATGCCTACATGATATGGGACATCTTGAATTTATTAATATGGGCCGGGCAATTGCATTTATAAGTGTTAAATCAACAGCCTGCTCGGAGAGCTGCAGTACAGAAGTACTGCTGGAAAGTCACTGCCAGGGAGTGACGCATGCCCAGAGTACACTCTGAAGCACTTGGTGACCCGTGCTGTGTAATCAGTCAAGTTCATTGCTGAAATTAAAATGCCTGACTTGATTGATTATGTCTATTGGTGGATAAACAAGAGATTTTCATAGTCTCGGTTAACCTGAAGTTAATCTGATGAGTGTTCTTGTGACAGTCCAATCACTGAATTGCGTTCACGTATCATCATATTTGCTTTATAAATTATAGTAATTAACATATTGTTGATGATTACGATTATTTTTTATTTCACGGAAAAGCACGTCACTGTGCTTATACAGTATCTTTATACAGTCTTTCTTTTTTTTTTTTTTAAATCATGACAGCATGGGCCTTGGGTGACCCTCATATTTCTACCGTGGATGGTTTCAATTATACTATGAATGGATGGGGAGAATACATTATGATGGATGTCCCATCTAGTAATTTTATGCTTCAGGTAAGTGATGTATTATCATGGAATTATTAGTTTGTATTTTTAGCTTAAGAAAAAAAAATCACATGATTTTGTAAAGAGACACAATTATACCATGTACCCACTGAGCAAATTCAGATATTGGCCCTTACCTTTAGGCCCCAAAATATCATTTTTGTTTCTTTGTTTATATTCTGTATCCATTTATTTCACAATATTCTCGTGAACGGTTTTGTTTTATTGTTCTTTTTTGGAGCGGGTGGGGGTGGAGGACAATTGTTCAATGTTTACTTATCGTGGGACCTCTTCCTAAGGTAAGCATTAAAATTTGCATTTTTCTTCGAGTATACCTGGCAGTTCCCATATCAGCCTGGAGGTAATAAGTTCTGACCGTTTGACATCAAACCTAACCGAATCAGAACCCCCGGATGTAAAGACAAAGGATGTGAGGAATTCAGATCGTGCTCAGTTACCGGGAAATCCCTTTAAGCATGCCACCCTCAGGCTGACTGTTTACCCACTCCTCTAAGCATGCCGTTCTTGTATTGTCGGTTATCCTCCATGCTGCGTCACTGTTTATGAAAAATGGCAGGCAAGCAGCTAGTATCATGTCTTTTGTAAATACAGCGATACATTTAAAACAATGTTGAGGAAAAATAAGTGAACAGCTTGCAGAAGAACGTTCATGTATTTGACACTGAGTCTGTGGGCATTCGCAATGGGGAGGGAGGAGGCTTTCAAGAGCAAGAAGTGGTCAAACCCATGGGAAACACAGCAGGCATTACCTAGTTCTAGATCTAGATCTAGTCTAACGCTATACATTACGAAGAGGATGAGGATGACAGTATCGTAGATAAAGACAGGTCTAAGGCATCTGAGTTGAAGAATAAGATTACTCGAGAAAAAAAGACGTGGACATTAGTAAAGTCAGATCATTCTGCGGCCTGTGAAAAAAACAAAACACACCAGCTAATGGACTAATGGGTCTTTTGCGTGAATTCGAGGAGGACAGGATCTTAAACAAAAGCCTATATTTCTGCGAGATGTCCAGAAGTGAGCTGATGTACCTTTTTTCACCCTTTCCTTCATGAATCTTTTTCCTTTTTGAGTGCATCTCTGAGGAAATGGGATCCATAACGAAAACAGGCTAATGAAAATACTTTCAGTTCAGATGTAAGGCTTTATTGAGTATATGCCTGTCCAGCAAACGGTAGATCTAATAGGATCTAGATTTAGGGTCTCTACGTTCCTTGCTTCGAATTGCTTCCAGACTCAGACAACACGAATATAGTGTGGGCAGGGTAGGACCACTGTACATAAACAATCCCCTTATGCATGCAGCCCTGCCTTTATATAATGCGTCATATCACTGTCATGCCAGATGGCAAACTGTCTGGTTTGTTGATGTAAATATAGAAACACTTTTATGCCTCTCGAATCTTTACGTTTCAAACTGCATTGCTGATAGAAAAAAAAGAGGAAAGGTGAAGGCATAATTCTGTCAAGTTAAAGATGTTTTAGTTTCACTTTTTTCCGTACACCATTATTGAATGGCCAACGTTTTTGGAGAAATTCATTTTTGGGTGTGACAGCATTTTAGATTTGCCTAACTCAAAGGGCCAGCCATAAATCAGTATCTACGCGCATAAAAAAAAGACAGTTTGTCTATTCAAAAAAAAATTAAAAGTTCACAAAGCAAATAACATGTCTTCATTGTATGGATGCAAGATAACACTCATATTTCATGTTTTGAGATGCTTCGCTTCTTATTTTTTTTTTGGGTGACTTTTTTTTTCATAATTTCAATGAATTAGTGACAAAATGAAAAGCACAGTATTTCCCAATCCATGGGCCAATTTCATGGCAATTGCGTTGGGTATTGTATCTAAAATGAAAGGGGACAAGTATAAAAACAATATCTTTTATTATGTATCAATAAATCAAAGTGGCCCAAAAATGCATCCCTGGCACCTAACCGTTGCGACGGGTCACGGGGAAAATGTGAAGGGGAATTTGTTGTATGTAAGTATATGTATCTCTTCTAATGACATAGAGGCACATAATATTGTATAATTTCATCAATGTACACATAATCAGGTTTAGTTTGCGAGTTAGAATTTTCCATTTTCCAAATGGTAGATAACCCCCTTTCAGTTTCTGTCTGTCTGTCAGTCTCTCTGTCTAATCCTATTTATCTATCCTTTAGTCATATGATTTACAAGATAAGACAAATGGTAAAAGATAAAAAATATAATATGTAAAATATTCAACGAAAATATTATGGCTGAGAGATGAAAACAAAGGCCTGTAAATAAACATATTTAATGAAATCTTACAGACCCGCACAGACAGAGTTAAAACATCCACTGGCATCTTCACGAATGCCACTGTGTTCACAGCTTTTGCAGCAAAAGAATCGACCTATGCCAGTTTTCAAGTGGAACTTGCTACAACATCTACATGTAAGTTATGAACTCTTGGAAAAACAAGATGATTTATTTCTTAAGACATTTCTGATATGAATCAGCACAGGTGATTTCATTACCCAAGACATTCCTTTAATTTGTTGGGTCTACGCAGATTGCTATGCAAAAATTCAAAAGCCAGCATTCTAAATGAAACAGACCATGTAATGGACAAGAGTAATTTCAGGCGTTTATACTAGAAAACGTTGGTAAAATTTCATTGGGCTCCGAAAAAACATTAACTGGATTTGTCTGTACAGTAAAGCTGTTCACGGCTTTACTTACTAATGGTCTCTTCGTCATAAGGCCGGGCATGTTCAAACAACAGTCGGAAGGAAAACCTTACAAAAGAGACAATAACCAAATGAACACCTGGTAACAAGAACTTGTACATAGTATTTCTTATTTCTTAGATAATAGTCTTCTGCGGAGAGGGGCCAACATTATGTCATAATGAAATACTTCCACCATCCGTCTGTCTTTTTTTATAATAAAATATAAAGTAAATTGCAATATTTTATAGAGCAGTGGAAGACAATTGTTTTTTGAAGTAAAATGAACATGGTTCGTTCCTGCAATTTTACTCAGTATATATGTTTTATATGCGACTTCACAGCCATGGTGATCCAAGCCAATGGTATGGATTTCACCAACAATTTCTACAATGACACATTATTCAACTGGACAAATGGCAACATCAGTATTGAGCGTTATGACAGTGGCAGCAGGACCGTGGTGTCAGCAACATTCTTATGTGGTCAGTTTCTTTTGGTATTGTGATTAATGTGTACTGTAATCTTTGCTGTTATTTCCCTTTCATTGATCACAGAAAGTTTGCTGGAAGTTTGAGACGGAGTAAAAACTAGAGATTCTTGACTGAAATGTTGTTGAAAATGAGCAGAAAGTATACACTCAGGCTCAAGTTCTGGGTGTCATCTACTTTACTGAAATTTGCTATGCTGGAACATTGAAAGGTGTTAAACACGATGTGTTGTAGCCAATACAAGCGACTGGTTGTGGCTTTTGCCATCTTCTGAACATGTACCAAAAATAAATTTGTTTGTTAGGAAAGAGTGCATACTGAGGTAAATATAATCCACTTTTAAAGAGCATACGTGTGTATACAATTGATTTCGATGGATGGTAGAGATCTCAGTGGGTTGTTGAATTTATTGCTGCAGTCATTCACATGCAGTGTTGCAGGTGAGAAAGAACTTCTGAATTGCATGAATATAACTTCATGTGTGTGGCTGGGTCTGCCTGTCTGCTTGCACAATGAAAATGATGTTCACCTCTCTTTATACAACTTTCAGGTGTATCCATGAAAGTTCATGTCGGCATGAAAAGCCTCCAGATCAACTTGGAGGTTCATAAAAACTTGACGGGACAAACAAGAGGCCTACTGGGAAATTTTAATGGGGACCCCCTGGATGACTTCCTTCTGCCCAATGGAACAACTCTACCACACACCTTGACCGAACGACAGATACTCGAGCAGTTTGCTAGCAAATGTATGTTAGAACAATATAATATGAGCTAAGAACGTCCCATCTTAATATGTTCCACTTACCTGACATGTACGTTTTCAACAATTTTTTTTTTTAATCCCTTAGCACCACTGTGGACCTACGTGTATATTTGAGGATTATCATTTTTTCTTAATTCAGCCCTCAATAATTACCCATTTCAGCATGCCACAGCTCAAGTCATAAGCGTTTTAGATAAGCGAGATATCTGATGTTTTGCAGTTTGATAAAACACTCTTCTTTACTGCCATTCTTCATTTGTCACATTTCACATGAAAAGAAATAATTAATTTAACTTTTTTATGTTTTCAAATGTTAGGAGGCAAGGGAAGCAAGTGAACGGCAGTTACATTTCTATGTTGCATAGCAGTTGCGGCCCTTTTTGTTGTCCCAGAAAAAAAAAAAAGATCCTCACTAAACAATAAATAAAATCAGCGCGAACTCCGAACAAACTAAGATAAATGAATAAAACAAATATTGCACTCTTGTCATTGTGCTTCAGATGTAGAAATTACCCGATATAAATGTCCTAAAGACCATCACTTACCATTAGATGTCCCATATTGAACAATTATGTGCATTTAATAGCTGGTTTAAAAATATTTCACTAATTTCAAATTGCTCATCTGAAAAATTGTTCAAACATTTTATGAATTAATATAAAATCATAGTCGAATTTAAAACAAAATTCTGTCATGCACTTAAGTCTAGATTATTTCTTCTAAACACGACGTGCAGATGCTTGTAACTCAGTGTTTTTTTGTGTGTTGTTGTTTTTTTTTTGCTGTTGTTGCTGTTATTGTTTTTTCCATTAATATTTACTTTCATTTTTTGTTTACGATAGGTCATACTTGAATGGTTTACCCATTAAAAAATGTTGACTCTGAAATCCCTCACTGTAATAAATGCAGCCGGCCATTTGACTAATGGGACGAATATGATGATTAGAAAAAATGGCATTAATATCCAAAGGTTGGCACGTACGATTTAGCGGGGGCAAGTGACAGAACAGCTGGAAAATTACAGGCTTAATCAATAGTAACACCTGCTTACTTATGATAATTTGTAAACAATGCAAAGCCTACTATTTCGGTAACAAAAATACTTAATTTTGTCAGTCAATTCCTACATCATGGAGGCTGTTTGTCTGTGTCGAAAATAAATGTAGTTTAAAAAGGTACCTATCTAAACTTTCAGTTAGTTTTTCTTTAAATAATATGTGAATTACTGGGACTTTAGTTACATCCAATATGATAATAAAATGTCTATAGTAGGATCCCTCAAAGAACATAACCTTGGAGATTCATCCACGGTGTGAACTAGGAATGCTTTCCTTAGTTGTGGAAAATGTTTCATAAGCAGTTCGGGATATTTTACGAATATGAATACTAATTATGAACCTGAGCGGTCTGACAGTTATTGATAGCCAGGCTCTGCCTAGATACTTTGCTTTCTTTTATGTTTTGAGATTATAGTGAAGACCATTGAAATGTAAACTGTTAGAGTTTCTCGCAAAGCTTTTATATTATGACTGATTCTCCAACAGATGTGGTGACTACCAGCACGTCAGTGTTTACATATGACACAGGCAAAGGTACTGCAGATTTCCAGCATCCACAGTTTCAACCTTTGTTTTTGGATGAACTGAATCCTCAGACTATAGCTCAAGCTAAAGTTTTGTGTGGGGAGAATGACGCTTGTATCTATGACTTCCTTGCTACTGGAAATCGTTCATTTGCTTTGGATACAAAGAGCTCCACAGAGGAAGCTGACAGTATGGCAAAAATACTCGGTAGTATTCTTTCTCCTTGAATCCTTTTCTTTTATTTCCCGCGTGGTAATATATGTATTCTAATTTGAAAAGAAATTATCACCATCGAACACAATTCTAAATTTCATTTCGAGAATGTTCAAAGATTGTAACTAATTCAGTTTATCTTCAGCCACTCCAATCAACAAGCAAAGAAACGCTACAGTTTTTTTTAAATTTTTTTAAAGAAAATGTATATTGTTTTAGTTGCATTAGATCCTATATGGAAATTCTGTGGTTTCTTGTGAACTTAAGGTCCATGGAATTGACGAATGTGCGGCAGCTATTTTGTATATTACACATTTATCTCTGAGTTGTTACCTTATTGTTTTATGATCACTAGACAATAGCCTCCCCTCGGTACAACTGGTTACTAGTACAGACATTGACAACAACCGCTGGGTGGTCACCGAAGGCAGAGAAAAGTCCATCAGAATTCAGGGCACAGATGATGATGGAGACCAAGTGACCTATGAACTTGTAGGAAATACCACTGGTGTCCAGCTGTACCAAAATGGGACCATTGTCTACACACCAAATCTCCGACAGCCAGTTAGCATTGGGTAATGTGATTCTTTACTAAACATTAACTGAGAAAATCTATTTCAATCTATCACAGGAGGAAATATGCAGTGGCAGTGACAGAAGGTAGAAATAACGTTTTCTTTTTGTCCATGCTCCATTTCATAGTCTTTGAAATGCAGCCTTGTATATTATAATATACAAACAAATGTTCTTGAAGATTCTTCACTTTGTTTTCTGAAGTATGGTGATATTATGATGTTTTTGTACGATGAGCCATAGTTTTTTGCCTTCAACATCGAGTATGAAAAAAAAAATAGATGATGTTCGTCTTTTTATTATATAAGAATACTTAAGTGTGCAAGTCAAGAATGTGGGCATGTTTGACCAGAAAATTGAGGGAGCTGTAAAATAGAAGCTGAAAAACGTATTGGAGAATAAATAATGAATTCAGAAGCATCATTTTTTTTTTAAACATTGTAGTACACTGCACTATATATTTTCAGTATCCGCGCTAGGGACTCCAAAGGGGGCTACTCTTCCATCCTGTCCCTCCCAGTTCTTGCCTGTCCACTGTGTAACAACCATGGGGACTGCAATCACAACATGACTTCGGCTGAATATTTAGAAGGGCAGTATCAGATTTTTAAGTGCAATTGCTACCCAGCCTATACAGGTAGGAAATTTGATCCCCATATACATTGTACATTTTGACCTTTCCAGTGTAATTTATTTTAATGTAGAGTGCAAGCAGAGAAAAAGTTTGGCACAAGGGTAGTTAGGATCAACATACTTTGTATGAAGAAAAAACATCAGGCAATTGAATCCCGAATTTAAGAGACAGCCTTGAATTTGTTTTACTGAACAGACAAGCTTACATATAAAGTTGTTTCAGTTGGTGTATCTGCCGGGGAAAATTGCCGAGTCAAGGGAGCTATATTGTTGCCGGTGTCATTTTGTCATTTGTTCTGAAAGTATGGTTATATAACATGGTTATTGTATTATTTTGTTTGCAAAATTGTGCTATAAATGAACAAAAAAATAAGGCGCAGAATGTGTGATCCCATCAGAAATCCCTAAATGCTCATAGTACTTGACCATTTGCATTGCTGCTGTAGCACAACCATAATCACCATTTTTACAGGAGTCTATTGTGAGTCTGAAGTGGATGCCTGCGAGACATATCCTTGTTTAGAAGGACAAACCTGTACAGACCTGACAGCTGCTCAACAAGGGAATAATCCCATAGGTTATGAATGTGGTCCTTGTCCTGCAGGATCTAGAGATGTTGGCGGAACTTGTGAAGGTAGGACCAGTTGATTGTTGTTGTGTCGTATCCCCCTATGGCAATCTCAGTGCGATCTTGTCACCCCCTCTCATTCTTCATTCCTCATTCTCTACAGTATCATGTTCTTACTGGTTTGTCATTCGGTGATGATCCACCAATTTACGATTAGCAATATTTGATTGTATTTATGATGGGCCAATGGTTGCATACACATCGTTCATCTCACTTAGAATTTGTAAGTTTATTTTCTTGCAAAAAGCAAGACCTTATCACTGCCCTGAACTCAATTTTCTCCATGTTGACTCCCTCGGCGAATGGTTTTACATCCTCATTAAATTAGATTGCATATCTGTATGAGAAATGGTAGGAAAATACAGATTTTTTTGTGTGTGCTTTATCAAAACACTGGAGTGAGGGCACTCTTCAAGTTCGGTATTCTAGATTTTTTTTTCTCCACATTGAGATGAAAAACTTTCAGCAAACCTCTTGTACGGTACATAGGTAAGATGTAGTTAAATAGAGGTGGAATATTTTATGTTTTTCAGTAAATGATAAATACCGAAGCCTGTTTTGTTATTTGGTTACAGATATAAATGAGTGTGAAGATGTCACAGTGTGTGACCAGGAATGCACAGACAAGTATCGTTCTTACATATGCAGCTGCAGACCAGGGTATAGACTTGACACCACAGATGAGAAAGCATGTACAGGTATTTGCCGTTGACTACAATGTGAGCTGTAGAAAGGCGATAGAAGAAGACTATTTTATAAACTGAGCTAAGGTGCAATATTGTATGTTGTAAAGCCCTACATTAGAAACAAACAAAGAAGAAACGTTACAATAAATCATAAATAAATTAGAAATGAAAAGAAACAAAAAGCATGACCTTACAGATTTTCTGTTTGCCAAGAACAACAGAACGTTTATCTTATCGGGACTCGATAAGTGTACCCTTCTTTGAAATTTTAAACTAAAATTCTTTGAACATTTTTTTTTCCAAACGAAGATGTTTTGTGAATGAAAAGTTCATTTTTTTTCCATTTCATCTTTATTTCTTTTGATTTGTCGTACAACAGTAAACCCCTCAGCACATAAGTAGATGCTAATTTCTCGGGATACCGATACTTTCGAATCATTGCAATCCAATTCTTGCATAGGTATGTTTTCTCCTTATTTCATGATGAAAGTTAGTTGTGTGGATGTTGACACAAAACTATTACACGAATATCAGTGATCATTTTAGCAATACCAAATTTAAAAAATATATATATTCCAACCAATCTATTATCATTTCCGTTCACTAAATTATAAAAAAAACACTGTTATCTGTGCAGATATCAATGAATGTGAAGAGAGAACCTCGTCATGTCAACAAGTTTGTACCAACACAAAAGGAAACTTCACATGTTCCTGTAGAGAAGGTTACACACTTGCAAGTGATGGCTCATCGTGCATTATAGGTATTTTTTAAAATTCTGTATAACATTTTGGTATCTCACAGATGTCACAGAGAAAATATCACTTCAAATTCTCGGTTTACAGTCTTGCTGTTTTAAAAAGCTTTCACCTATATTTCTTTCACTATCCTATCGTGGGACTTTATGAGGAAGTAGAACCTGCCTTGTTGTTTGATCTCTTATTGTTAGGTAATTCAGAAATATCTTAGGGTCTTAAAGGGATGGTAGACTTGGTGTCAATCTGATAGTGATCTATGATTTAATAGTTTCATATGGTTATATTTTGTGGTATTTCTCTTTGCCTCTAAATGTGTCTTCACACCCGACCCAGTTCATCTATAGACTTTTGTAAGTAGGCTATACTATCAGTGTCACTTTCAGCATGACTGTTATACTGATTATCCCTATACTAATTTTTTCAACACACCTGTTGTGCAAAAACATTTCTCCCTGATATACCTGTTATTAGAATCTAGAGAGCGCTAATGGCATTGCTGAATACATAACTATTTCATAATTGCCTTCTTGGGTTGTAAAACAACACGTTCTTTAACATGTAATGGCGTTTTTCTATTTATTCGTTTGGTTAGTTTTTAGTGGTTTTTTTTTTGTTGTTGTTTTTCCTGCAGCATGCAGTGCTGTTCTTTTGACAAAACAATGCAAAATTTGTTCACAGCTGAATTTGAAACGTGGTAAAAGTTTGTCATTTCAGATTCTGATATGTTTTGTGTATTTCAGATTCCAGCAATGCAGGGTTATGTCATCAGTGTGATCAAGTTTGCTTAGTTCAGGATGGTCAGGTCACGTGTGATTGTAACTTGGGTTATAAGCTGAGAAATAATCAATGCATCGGTGAGGATTCAAGTGTTCTAAAAGGATACGGTGCAAGGTTTAGCCTGCATAAACGTATTAGATCATGATTGTTTGTGTTCAGAATAATTATTCAAGAGATCCTACATTTAGAATTGTCTTCTCGCGTTCTCAATAAATATTTGATAGCGATTGATATTAAACTTCACATTTCACCTGCATGTTGATCTCTCAGTATAGTTTAAGATGAACCTGCTTGATTTTGATTTTTACTGTTTTCCACGGTCTTAAGTTCACCGTAGCCCTGTACCTTCCACACGTCTGAAGTTTCTTCTTACTGCAAGTGGTTACACAATACACGAAGATTTCTTCAGACAATTTCCAGCCCGCTCAAACATTATCCATTGAGAGAATTGTGTAGTTGTCATTTACATTCCTTATGTATGTATTGTGCTTCTGTATTTCAGACATCGATGAGTGTGACAGTAGTGGAAATCCTCCATGCAGTCAGATCTGTACCAATACTGTAGGAAGTTTTCTGTGCTCTTGCAATACTGGTTACCAATTAGGCATTGATGGTGTGACATGTGTGGGTGAGTACTGCCGCCAATACAATAACGTTGGTCAATTCCGTGTGCTCCTGCTCATGTGCTCATTTTTATGAGGTGTCTTCGTCAGAACTAAGGCAAAAATTCCAATAAAGGAATACGATCACAGAGAATGTTGAAATGACAGAAGAGTTGTGGTAGATGGTGGAAGCTGCGGTTTATGGGCGGTACAATTGATAGCCTATACAATCTGCAAAAGGTAGAATATTTGACGGGTTTTTCATATTTTTATAATGCAATAACATTCATACTATTCAAGTTAGGAGGATAACTTTGGCATGTAATTTTTCTTTTTGAACATAACCTTTATCACATTGACATAACAAATTAATGGTGAATTATGATAAAAAGAGGTCTGTTTGGACTGCCTGCTTTTATACTTAAACTTGAGATAGCAGAATTTATTTATGGACAGTACGGTTGCTGGAAGCATGACAGGGCATTGCATATTAAAGTACTGCATTATTGCTTTTGCAAAAAGGGCATGTTTATAAACAACACTTGGCCTTCGCTTCAGTCTCAGTCAAGTCAATGTGAAACGCTTTAAGCATGTGAACTGAGTTGAGTAAATTCCTAATTGGTTAAAATAATGTTAAACCATCTTTTGTGCCTCACTGGAGTATCGACAACTTCATCTGCAATACCTTACAAAACATGCAGGATTTCTTTATTAACATGAATATTTTTTGCAATTCAATATGCATTGTCATTTGAATTATGGTTATCAATAAGCTGTTATGTGGTACTGCACTTACCATAAGACTGTATGTGTGAGTTAGTTTTAAATTGAGAAAAACCATGCATGTGTGACCTGTAATTTCAGAATGTGAGAACCCCTATTATGGAGACAATTGTTCCAGCATTTGCGAGTGTACAGGCCGGGGATCTTGTGATCCAGTCAGGGGATGTGTCTGTGATGCTCAATGGACAAGTTCCAATTGTGACATTGATGTTGATGAGTGTATTGACATTGATGCTTGTGGACCTGGACTGGCATGTCAGAATGGATTTGGTTCTTTCAGCTGTGTATGTCCAGATGGCTATCACATGGAAAATGGTGTTTGCCTGGGTAAGACTGTTTTATCAAATTGTGTGTATAAATCCCTGTTCGAACAATATATAGCTTAAAGGAAGACAGTGGTGAAGAGATTGTAGTTTTAAGTAAATTTGTATATGGTATGATCTGAAAATTCAATAAAATGCTATTGTTAAAGAGAATTCCCAGTCACTTGTAGCTCACTTAATGAATAATTGTCCAGTGACATCAAAACTACAGAAAAACTTAAGTGAGCCTGTATAAATTCACATGTCAAATTAAGCGATGAAAAGCAGTATATGCTGGAATTTCTGGAATTAAATAATTTATGCTATACCAAACATTGATGTTTAGAAAAATTACGGTTTTTTTTTCTCTTCATTATTTACTGCATCTGAAAAATAATATTCATAAACAATATTGATGTTGACAGGGAGTTTTCCTTTCTTCAAATTTTTCTACAAAGAGTGACATGTAGGCCTATAGTGAGGACGAATGTTTTTGTTTGAGAAAAGTCATAAGATTATGGTTTGATTTACTATTACTTTCCTTTTCGAGGAAGCATGGTTCTTTTGCTCCTTTCTCTCAGTAATCCCCAAAGTGACTATTCAATTCATTTACTTTCAGATATTGACGAGTGTTCAGAGTTCCAAACAAACATAACCTGTAATTTGAATGTGGAAGACTGTGAAAACAATGAAGGCAGCTACACTTGCAAGTGCAAGAACGGATTTTCTCTCAACCCCAGTGGTGTTTGTGAAGGTAAAAGTTGAAACAATTTCTAAACTTGGTTAACTGCCAATGGTTGCCCTGCTGACAGGAGTTGATATTCTGTTTCCACATACATGGATTAGATAAGTAATATATCTGCAGTTCGAACTGACTTTAAGCTTTCCTGTAATTATTTCTGATTTACAGTCGTGAGGGGCACTGCAGATGATGATGTTAGAAACTTCATACATTTATTTTATCATTGAAGTGAGATTCATATTAAGGTGGAATTTACAAAGACTGGCCATTGAGATAGAACAAGTGATGGAATGAAGAAACCTTTAAATTTCAATTTTGCATGCATTTCAGTATGAACATGTTACTTTAATGTTTTTGGGTGTTTTTTTTTTTTTTTTGCCTTTTGCCTGGTTATACATCATGCTTGTGCTGAAATGAGTTTAGCAGTTTTCATTTTTTATCGGAGATGAATAGTAAATTCACTAAATAAAGGCCAGTTTGGTGAATGTTCATGAGTGAGGCTGGTCTTGAGATATTGCTGTCTTGTGTAGAAACTCCTGATTCCTAATCAAATACATAACACTTTTACAAATACTTGCATGTATCTCTTCAGCAACAATCAAATCATGAGATGGAAGACAGTGATTTCATGGTTAGGAATGCCTGATTCTTTGATTATATTCATAAACATTATACTTCAGATTTTTCGGTGGTTATGACTCACGGATGCTTGATGAACCGTTGTAGCTTACGTGTCATTACTCTTGACTGAAACAAACTTGCTTATTTTTATAACTTTCATTTGTCTACAGACATTGATGAGTGTGAGCGACAGATTGATGGCTGTGAACATATCTGTAAGAATGGACCAGGCAACTATCGCTGTGACTGTCATGAAGGCTACAGTTTGGCAGTTGATCGACGACACTGTGTGAAAAGTAAGATTTATTTCCGGCAAACTAAAATTGCTCGTAATCATATTTGATACTCCAGTGAAATAACATTATATGGACAGTCGGTGTCAATCTGATATCAAAATAGATCCCTACCGTTTATAAAACAAAGTATAATATGCTCATGACCTTTTGACGTTCAAAAACTGACATTTCTTTTCTATTTTTCAACATAATGTATCGCAGTCCAGGCTTTCGTAATGTGTTGGCTAAATAATAATGTATTTATATATCGTGTCAAATGAAAGTGTAATTGTTTTGAAAATGTCTCTGGTTGAGAGTTTTAAGTTTCTTTCTTGTTTTAATGGTATTGCTATCTACACATTGCCTGACAATGCACCTTCCCAATGTCTAGAACGTAGCACTTTCACCATAGCACAATTGATGTATGTGTTGACCCGGTGAACCGATGAGCAAAAAACTCCTCAGTTGATGACAGAGATGCATGGAATTGTGACATTGATATTTTTAGTCCGCTGATTCTCAGCGGGTTTAGGACAGAGTTTATTGCCGCCTATTCTCAGATAGGAATTATTTATTGAGAATTTCTGACTCTACTATCATTTTCTTTTCAAATGTAATATGTTGATACCTACTGAGTAAAGTAAGTCAATAGGCATAATGCAAATGTGCTTTGAATTAATCTGGTGGCGCCTGAAGTAATTATTAGGCCTACATACATTTAGATTTCTTTAATATGAGAACTTCATTTTGATGCAGGACTTTGCAATTTTTCATTAAGACGTGAAGTTCTTTCAGTCAGACAATTGCTGGAATATTTTTTTTTTCCACAGGAGAAAATCTATGCAATCTAAGTTGCAGCCATGGATGTAGGGTAAATGGCGATGGATCAGCCATTTGTATTTGTCCACGCGGTTTCCGCCAACTGGATCAGAACAATTGTGAGGGTAGGGATTCTTTTTGTTTTCATGGTTTTGTTCTCGGCAATGTAAAGTAACATCATGTAATTCATTGATGACAAAATATTTGGTGGTATTATTGCCTGATTTTGCTTCAGAATCAGAAGAAAAAAAAAATGTTTATACTCTCAACTGGTTGAGAATTGTTGTTTTGAGCAAGTATATCAAGCTGTGGTTGGTTGTATGGTATTATTCACGTGAGATTCTCTTAAGTTCTCTAAATAAATTGTATGAAGGAATGATTTTCATCTTTAACATGATAGGTGGTTCAAGAGATCATAGGTGGTTAGGATATCTCAAGCCTGGTCACTTCAATATTTTCCTGTTCATTTGTTATTAATTATTATTCATTTATAAATTCATTTGAAATAATGGTGTGTAAACAGCTCAGGGATCTTGCATGTTATAAAACTCGAGGCAATGTGTATTGTTTGACTTTCCAGACATCAACGAGTGTAGCTCAGATGTGACAAATCTGTGTGACTATAAGGCTGGGTGTATCAATGAAGATGGAGGTTTTCGTTGTTCATGTGAATCAGGATTTAGACTGGACAATGATGGCAGATCTTGTGTGGGTCAGTAAAGCTGCTTTGTAATATATTGCTTACTCATGTATAACATGGATTGTGGGTGTGGTATCAAAACATCTGTTTTGCACATTAAGGGGGGGGGGGGGAGGGGGGGTCCTGAAATCGAGTTTTATGCTCAAAATGCCGATTCTTGCTTTTGTTGATTTTCGGAAGGTTCAACCATTTCTATTTACGTTTTTGGTACTTATTTGACCGAGCTAAGCGTTTTTCCATAAAAAAAACTAGACTTTCATGGGAGAGGGTCGAGTAAAATATTCGCTTCCAATCAAAGAAAATACCCTATAATTGCCAGTTCAAGACACAATGAAACGCCATTTCTGGCTGATTTGTGGTATAGGGACCCTTATATTGGAATCTCCCACTTGTATGAATTATCCAGAACGGCCAGGAATGTACTGAGACATTTGGTAAACATTCAGACACCTTTTTCGGCCAAAAAACCTTCGCAAATTTTCAAACGCGTTTTTCTCAAAACTTACTTTTTTTTACGTCAATTTCCTAACTCCTTTTTTATATTGATTTCGATGAAAATTGCACTATAGCATCTTTATATTGTATACCAAAAAATTTAGTATCCACGTTTGAGTATATTTTATAGTTTATGAGAAATCTATCATTTTTGTGGTGAAAAATCAAGAAAAATGCATACGCGCTATATACAATTTTCAGAATTTCTTAGAAAAACATCTATCAAAGATATCCTAATCAAAATACTAAAATATCTTTATTATGTATTGAAATATAAGCATACAAAATTTCAAGATCATTTGTTGATTTAGGTTTTGAAAATAGCTGTTTACATGGAGGTTAAATTCAAGATGGCGGCGTTACCATGGTAACCAATAAGTCCTAGTATATTTTTAAATACTTTTCTCCCCTAATTTGGACATGCTGAATTGAAATATGAAAGTTAAAATTGCCTACTCTGTGTGGTTTAGAATATCACTCTCAGGACCCGTCCCCCCCACCCCCCCCCCCCTTAAAGCATTAGAATACAGATTTTGTTCAATCAAGACTTGACAATTGTTGTCGCAAAGGAAGTCAGTAGCTGATCAGAATGCAATGTATTAAATAAAGAATACAGAGTAGGTATTTGATGTTATTTTCTGCTCTACCAGTTTTTCTGTTTCCAGATCAAGGTGACCGAAAAACAAAACCTTTTGAATTATTCCTTCTTACAGAATGTCTTTCTGGAAGGATATCTGCTATCTTGTCATCTTTTATTTTATTTTTCTATATTGTGATTGACAGCTTGCCAGGGGGGAAAATGGGGTGTTAACTGTGCGAATACTTGCGGCTGTGGACTGGGGGCAAGTCACTGTGACCCGGTGTCTGGCTGTATCTGTAAGCCAGGTTTCTCAGGTAAGATCGTCATCTGTTAGTGTTATTTGAGAACTGGGACGGAGGATTCTGTCATGCATTTCAGCCCTTTTGTCTTTTTTTTAACCCTGGATATCTAATTGACTTCTTCTAATTTTAAAGTTCCCATATTTGTATTTTATAACTTGATATATCTCCTCTTGTTTCTTTATCAACCTATTATCCGTCCTGCAGTGTCCTGTCAGTCCTGACCTATTTGTGAAATGTTTTATCAGTGAGCACTTACCACCTTGTGATGAGTTACATTCTATGGCTGATGCGGGGAATAGACATGTTCTGTCTTTAATTAGTGTTGAGGGAGTCTGGCTGGTGCTGTAACAATTGAAATGGGTCTTGGTGAAACAGAAGAGACTGACAAAAAAGTACAAGACAAAAACGTGTTCATTTTTTGCAACGCTAGACATGTAAAATCTACACAGAATGCTGGGGCTGTGAAGATAGTTGATTCAAAATTTCTAAGTTGATAGAAGAATTTCCAATCTGTTTTGACTGTGTCTGATTTTGGAGAGAAAACAAGCTGACAAATAGGCAGATAAACAAAACCAAACAAGTTTCATGTGAGAGAAGATATTGACAGGCCATATCGTCTACTCTTCCACTGTTTCATCAGGCGATCGTTGTAGAGACGATGAAGATGGCTGTGCCACTGGTAACCTTCAGTGTGGAGCTAATGAAGAATGTGTCAACAGGCCAGGTGTTGATGTCTGTCAGTGTAAGACAGGCTTCCAGTTTATTAGAGGTGGAGGTTGCCAAGGTAAAAACCATTTATTATTTCGCATTTAGTAATAATAACTAAATGACATGCGCAGTGTATATTTCAGTTACAATAAATGCTCAATGAGCATTATATTATTGCAAATGGCAAATTATACTCACACATCATACTCACATAATTAATATCATTACTTGTCCTCATACACATTCAAATCTATTAATTTAAGTAGTAATTTATCTGTGGACTGGCTTGTCCTCACCATTCTTTGTCCATCCATTGTGATCCTGCATTGGCCAAAGCCAGTTCATAAAATAATATGTCGACATTAAAATTTGCATTAATGTAAATGTCTTTATTGTGATGACCATGTATAATTTGTTCATGTACGGTTTGTTGCAGTACCTCATCATATGAAAGAGGAAAGAAATGAGTATATAACCGTCGCTGTTTTTTTTTTTTTTAATCTCGTTTTATTTTGGTGTTTTTTTTCAGATATCAATGAATGTGCCAATGCACGTCTGAACAATTGCAAGCAGAGATGTATCAACACAGAAGGCAGTTATCAGTGTGGTTGTTATGCTGGCTATACTTTAAATACACTTACCGACTCTTGCCAAGGTATGGATGAAATGGTCATAAAGTACTGGCTGACATTTTAATTATGCACTGAAAGTCAACCCAAGTGTTTACATGTATAACATATAATATGAGATATAGTTATTAATCGTTAATGGGATGCACATACCAACTGTTACAATGAGAAGTTAAATGATATTAATATTCTTAAAAATGATCTCATCTATATATTTTATGTAAATAAGAACTTTAATAAAAAAATAAATGTTTAGAGTTCACTGGGGAAATGGAGTGAAAATAAAATTGGGACTCCAAACAAGATTGATCTAGTGAAGTAATAAAGGAGCAGGGTTTTTCTAACGTCACTTTTATGAGATTTGTTGTGACACATAATAAAATATGATCATAGTATCTTTTACCTGCAATATGTGGAATATGAGAGATAAATAGTTTAGACAGAACTGGAATTAATGGCAAGCGTGAGAAGTAGTTTTATAGAATTCTTATTGTGGATTTTAACTGGGAGAAGATATAAGAACAGAATATAACCACGCTATGCCTCCTAGATGAACGCAATTTTTTCCCCTCTCAACAGATGTGGATGAATGTGGCCTGGGGAGCTCGTTGTGTAGCCACACGTGTATAAACACAGTTGGAAGTTACAAGTGTTCCTGTCCATCAAATCTAATTCTGCAATCAGATGGTCTGACATGTGCAGGTAATTGTAAGAAATTATTCTTGGTTTTTACTTCCTTGACATCCCAGGGCTACAGCTGTGTGAGCTGCTTTCTACTTGAAGAAATTTCTAACTTTTAAAAGCACTTACTGAATGCCCAGTCTTGTTGTCAGTAAAACAGTTGAGATAATTGCATGTGTAAAGTGCAACTATTTAAATTTTTTACTGAATGTAATTAGGTCTGTCTGTGACTTGTTCTTTATCACATTCAACCACAGCAGTTTGTTAAAGTCCAGTGCATAAATAAACAACCTAAGAAACCAGCCAAAGAACGCCTCGTTGCCATCATGTTACTATCAAAAAACTCTGCTTTGAGAGACGTGGGACAGTTCTAGTTGCCCATTCAATGTCTTATACTGACATTGATGGTTTTCAGTGTTGTTTAATCTGATCTGTAAATCTCATATGAAATAATTACTTCCCCATTTCACTTGTTATTATGGTTTCTGTCACTGCAAGCTGGGTGTATTGTTTGTGAACACTATGTCGAGGCATTTCTTGGATTGTTCTTTCTCTGAACATATTGATCAAGTTCTATTAACACCTTTACAATACTTCCAGAATGTGCAGATGCTGACAATGGATGTCCTGTCACCTGCAACTGTCATGGAGACAACACAGATTACTGCAACATCACTACTAGTCAGTGTGTATGTAAAGAGGGCTGGACTTCAGCTGACTGCTCTGAGGACATAGATGAATGTCAGCAAAGTCCATGTGCTGAATACTGGTCATGCAGAAATCTGGCTGGATCCTATGAATGTGTATGTTGGAATGGTTTTCAGTTAAACTCCAATGGAACCTGTTCAGGTAAGTTGTTAAAAAGTTTGTCAAATGCACCATCATGATTTGATAACTGTTCAAGCTCTAACAGTACGATGTCTTCATTTGAAGGCCAGTGAAAACTGTTAAGTGCTCTCAGCCACCAAATATATTAATAACAGTCTCAGAGGACAGTATTAAAACTTCACATGGTTACTATTTCTGCAATGATTCTGAAGCTTTACAATAATCTATTTCATCAGACTGCAACAGAACTCTGACTGAATACTCTGGAAGGATCATTAGTACTAACTATCCTCAAGCATATCCCAGTAACTCCCATTGTAGCTGGACCATATCTGTTCCCGAGACCCAAGCCTTCATTATCTTCAGGTAAATTAATTCACTTACCTCAAAAATACAGCTCTAGATAACAGTATGCGAGCTGTGGATATTCAATTTCAGCCATAGATTTCCAACCAGAAAGTGTGTATACTGTAAATGGTATCAGCCAAAGGTTCACAAATGGGCTTGTGTGCAATTCTAGAGCAACAACTTTAATTTGTTGCAGAAGATTAAATTCTGTTATCAAACCTGGCCATGTCACACAGGTGAACAATGATTTTTTTCCTGGACTAGTGTAAGGCACGTTCAAAGAACGGTTTGCAATATCATCTAGAAAACAACACGCACAATCGGCACACAGATTATGTAGATCTAGGTAGAAAACATCTCACAACTGGCACAGTAACGCCCTCCCCCCCCCCTCCCCCACATGGCCCGTGCATAAGGCAGACGGCCCAGAAACGCATGCCTTGAAACTTTGAAACGCAACCGGAAGTTTAAAGTAGAAACAAAACCAAGGCAGGAGGGAGGCCATCATTGTTGAGAAGAAAGCATTATTCGATATTTTTAGGCCTATTTTCATTTATTACAAAATTACGATATTTCGCTTTCATGTCAAAGGAATAGACATAGTAGCAAAAAGAACTGTCTTTCACATGTAATTTTTTCAGGTGGGGGCATTACTTCCTCGGAGTAGTGATTTTTTTCCCTTGCTGTTTTTTTTAAATAAAAGTGTGTCATGGTGAACCTAGGTTTTTTTTAATTTTTTTATTAATGCTTTTAGTTTTTAAGCATCTGTCTACTGTTTTAGAGTAGAAAGAGAAAATTATCATAACTACGGCTTTTCTATACATTGAGGGTGAGAAGAATGTAACGAAGTTCTTGAAAAATGTAGCAAAAGACAATAAAATAAATGAGGATGTACGCTGAAATGTGAAACTCAATAAATTAACCATTACATGGTCTCCACCTGTTACTGCAATAGACAGAGCAATATAATAGTGTATTGTTTCATTTATTTCAGCAGTCATTTAATTATCTGTGGGCAGTGCTTGTTATTTACTTCTCAGTATGCCCAGCACAAATCTATTATATTTTATTTTAACAGTTTTATGGACTATACAGTGGAGGGTTGTCCATATGATTATGTAGAAATCTTTGATGGCAACAGTGCAGCTGCTCCGACACTTGGCCAATTCTGTGTCAATGGTCCTTCAACTATCTCATCAACTGGCAACTCGATGCACATTGTTTTTGTATCTGATTCCTCTGTGAACCAGAAAGGTTTCCGAGGTTCTTACACCGCTCAGCGTGAGTACAGCAAACCTGTTTTCATATTTTAACACCCAGTAAGAGATACCGGTTAGGAATATGATCAATGTTTGATGTATTTTACCAGTGGTTTTTAACTGATTGAGAATATGGAAATAAACAGGAAGAATAAAATGCAAAGGTGGTAATTGTTAAAAGTAAGTTTTGAAAACAAAACAAAAAGTGCGCACTGAAATTACATGTGAATTCATATAATATTGTCGTACCTTAAAGAAAAGACTGATTGAATCATACCAATCAGTTGTTTTTTTCTGATTTAATTACCTTTACAGCTTTATCTATTTTCTATCTGGTATCACCTTTCAGTAAAGTGTAAAGTGAAGAGCTGCTCTCATACCTGTACTGTCACATCTACAAATCCCTGGGCCGAAGAATGTAATTGTCCTGAATGGATGAAGTTGAACCCAGCCGATAGCCAGACTTGTATGGCACTGAATGGTAATTGAGAACATTTAATTTTTAATATATATATATTTTTCAATATGGAATGCCAATGGAATGCTGTCATACAATATGCAAATTGATTTACAAATTGAAATGAGCATAATCCATATTTTCAGAACTACAATGAAGACTGACACTGAAAAACCTCAGGTTTATACATACAGATGAACATGATCAAAGACACTTTGATACAAATATTATGTGGTGTCAATTGTTTGTTTTCTTTTTGTTAGTTTTTGTTTTTGTTTCGTCTCCTTCAAACGCCGAATCTGTCGTAAAAGTATGTATATGTATTAAATTTACTACCAGCCTGAAAGTACACTCAACATTACTATACGGTATTTACAGTAGTAGCATGTGAAGTCTTTGAGCAAGAGTAGGCAGTATGGTTATTAAATTCACGGACATTTGGCATAACAAATGGGCCTGGGGTGATCGATGATCGTAATGAAGGTCGATGTTAAGGAATCACATACATATTTGTGTTATCTTTCAGCATGTAATTCTACCGCCACAGCAACCTCCAGCATCATTGTCAGCCCACAGTATCCTCAGGATTATCCAGGCAATACCCTCTGTTACTGGAAGATCCAAGGAAACCAAAATAACATCATTAACCTCAGGTAAATAGGCCTACATTAAGCACCCAAACTCCAGATTTACATATGATATGACATTAACAATATAAAACAGACCATTGAAAGTATTTATTTATTCTGAGAAATTTAATCCCCAAAACACCAAAATAGAATCATTGTGGATAACCTCTACAACATTCTAAAATTTGCCAAATTTGTGCACTATTTGGGAATTTTTGGCAGAATGGAATAATCATGTGTCATTTTGACAAATGACAACTGAAAATGTAGAGCAGTAACAGGGACAGAGCAGGGACATTGCGAGAACTCAGTGTTAGTCAGAAGTAAGAAATCTTTATCTTATTAAGATAAAGTCACTTGAAACGTGCATCCGCAAAGTAGGAGGAGGCCTAATATTGGTTTCACAGGTCATTGTTGGCAAGTAGGTATAGTTATCTCTTAAATGGAATAATAAGACACGTTAAAAAAGGCACGTGGATGACAACTTTTGTGTCATTTAGATCAAAATTTCTCTTTCACCTTTGGTTTAAAATAGTTGTAATAATCGATTGAAAAACATTTTCTTTTCTTTCTTTACCCTATAGAATTAAATTTTGCGGGTTTTTTTTTCTGTTTTTTTAAATAGATTATTATCTTGGGTCCACATTTTCAGGTTTGAGAACTTCGAGTTGGAAGGTTCACAAGGATGTCCCTACGATAGTTTGTCTGTTTATGAAGGTGGAAGCAGTAGTGCTCCCTTGGTGGGTCAGTTCTGTGGTGCTGACTTGCCCAGTGCTATTGCTTCTACTGGCAATACACTCTACATAGTGTTCAGATCTGATGATTCCGTTGGTGGAAAAGGCTTCAGACTATCTTACACTATTGATGGTAAGTTTGATGAATGATAATACTGTAGATTATATTTTCAGTTGTCACAGCCATGATATAATGTGCCCGAGAGTACATTAGGACAATCAGTGCATTTTGAGGCTACTTGAACTAAGATTCGTGCCCAGAGATGTAAGATCCAGTCAGGACTTCGGAGAGCCACAAGAAGTAAACACGTACTTTTGAAAGCTTTCCATTCTTGAATCTCACGAAACAAGTGACAATTACGAATTGAAAGTAATTTGTCACGTGATTGTCAAAGTGACTGTTCCCTAAATTCCCACCACCGCCCTATACACAAACACACCGAGGTCTCTGCGTTGCAGTATGGCACACATCTGTGTAGTTTTTGAGAAGATACATCATTTACCATTACTGGGGAAAAAAAGCAACTCCCATTGACTTACCTATGGATTGGGATAAATACAAAAAAAAACAAAAACAAAACGAAACTGAGCTGGACTATCAAACCATAGTGTAACAAAGATTGCTAATTTGACGACTTACTTTCTGAATTGCAGTGCACTACAATTCACCGCCAACTTGCCATTACCTCAGCAGCAAAAACAGACGAACATGTTAACAGAGTTGGCTTTTTTCTCTAAGTGCAGTTTTTGTATAAGGAAAAATGATTTTACAATCAATTGTACCTGCGACCCCCAAGGCTTGCATTCCATAATCATCATACTCTATATTTACAAACCTCATAGTGACATTAGCAGCCATACAAGCAATGTTTAGTATAACATTAACAAACAAATCATCACACTTCACATTTACAAATCGCACTATACAGGCAAACCTGTATACAAGAGTTCACCTACAAATGGTGTTTTTAACTTCAGTACATTTCTTTGCAGGCAAATAAAGAGTCCAAAGACCAGGCCAATGACATACTGCCAAGTCAACAAGTTGAGATCCAGATCAGTGCATTTGTAGTACTGGCTGATATTTGTTTTCTGCACATACATGTAGTTATATTATGAGAACACATTTTTTTTCCTCGTATCATTAGAAAAGGCAGATAATAGAGGACAACCAACTTGTTCTACCTGGGAAGACATACTATTGCAGGGGGATTTATAGTTTCTGCCATGTGCTTTAAAATGTTCTTACTGTGAAAAAAAGTGTTTTTGTAATGCTCACTTTTCTAGTGCGGTACACAGTATGTACCCGGTATAAGCCCCATTCCTATCTATTTCATTCAGGGGATATTATTAGTAGAAGCTGTGTCACATCATGAAAAGGGGTTTACTAGCTGCATCCTTATAAACTGTGTCTGTGTTTGAGAAAGGAAGAAGCTTAATCATTGTCAGTGTGAGATTCAAGGTGTGGACCAGGCTAAATACAACGCTGCCAAGTTTAGAACTATTCCATTAAATGTATTTTCTATCAACATTCTCCAAGTGAAGCGTTTACTGCAATTACATTTGTGGTCACTATGAATTCTTTGGCTTACCATACTAACAAAACACTCTTTCATGTTGTTGTATTTTTGACAATCTGGTAATAAACCTGGATCACTTTAATATGTATGTTTGACTGAAGTAATTCCTCATTTTTACTGTATGTTTCTACCTGAGCTTTACTTTGGTAACACTCTATCTGGCGTGTCTGTAATTATATGAGACATCTCTGTCATCGACCAAAGTGACCAGAAGTTCTCACTGATAACACATTTATATCCCTGGCGTTTTTATGGCTAACGATAACAGTAATCCAAGACAACAAACGTTTTATTTCGAGAAAGAACGACCACACCACAGACACAAGTCCAAAAATAGACCAGTAGTAACAAGGAAAGCAATGAGTGAAATACTACAAAGGCATTATAGTGAAAATCATCCTGCATGCATACAACGCCATAATCCCCCGATAGTGGTGACAGCATCAAAGATAGATCAATGAGGCAGACTATGGAATAACAGAGTGCATTTAACAAATACGTATCTCTTCTCTTTTGTCCGCCCAGCAGTATAAACCCCTTCCTTCCAGAAGGTGTGGATCTAACACTACTGTCTACACGGGCATGACCCGTGTCACTATTCATGGGATTATAACTTTTTAAGATTGCTTCGTGGACTCCAAACGGCCGAAACCAAAAATTGGAAAATGTAGATGATTTATCAACTATTACCCGAGACTGTAATTTAGAAGGACATGTATTTCTTTCATCACCCTTTTAGGGACATGCCCGTGATGAGTTTTAGTATCCAGTGGAGAGAAATGCGGGACGGGGGAGGGGGGGGGAGGGAGTGGGGCTATAATGTTCTAATGCCTTTATCTTCTTGAGCTGAAAATATGTTGCTATCATGAAAGCCTTTTTTTTTTGTTATCATGTATATCATTATCATCATCTTTATCGTAATTATTACTCTTAAGACATGTGTTTTTGTGTATAGTTTTCTTGTTCAAACAAAAACGATAGGTTTACTTATTGATCATTTTGTGGAAAAGAATGGTAACTGCGTATTACAAATGAAGGATCCGAATAAGCGCGCTCTCTCTCTCTCTCTCTCTCTCTCTCTCTCACGCACACATACATCCAAAAGAAAAAAAAACAGAAAATAAATCTTGGGGTCGCTTTTTTTTTCCTCAAGATACTTTGACCCAAAGCTTAATAATATTATTATGTCCTGCTTTGGCGTTTTAATGTCCATTTCTGTACTATTTCTTAAACGAGGCTTAGCAAAATACAACTTTTTCTCTTTATCGTGTGTGTGCATTTTAAGACACATGAAAAAGTTATGGTGAATCATACTGAGTCATCAAGTATAACTTCGTCGGCCGGCTGATGAAACCGTGAATTCCACAAAATGCATCAAGTGACTTTTTTTTTTTAAAGTTATGGTAAATACACAGAGACACATTCCTGTTTGACCCCTGGTGTAAGATTTTTACTGTAATTAAAGTTGTTGCGTAATAAAGAAATCGTGAATAATCCTCAATCCTTCAAACTGATCCAATGAAACCGTGAATTCAACATGTTGTTGTATTCACGACTTGATCAGACGGCTTTTGTTCATGGGCGACTGGGCACGGCCGTGAAAACCACACCGTCGCTTGTCATCGATGACTGACTGACAATTTAAATAGTCACAGGTGGCCCTTTCCTGTGATCAAAGACGTCCGCCCGATAGGGTGTGGCTTGTTTCATTGTTGTAAGTATTAGCCACGAGACATATGGCCGTGAAAACCATATTGGCGCTTGTCCCCGATGGGAATAATCCGTCTAACAATAGTATTGTTATAACGCGTCAGTTACGGTCATCAAAGACGTCCGTCGGTAAAGGTGTTCCATCATGTAACTTTTCGATTGCTCCTAATTCACATTCATAATTTTATTTTTAATTTGCTAAATTTTCCCCGAGCTCGGACAGACGTGCTCGTAGGCACAGCGTTTTTCGGTTTTTCTAATCAACTGTAACACTGACGCTTTGGACACCACAGATATCCAAGTAAAAGGTGAGTTTGCATTTTTTTTTTCTTAAAAAGATTTCAAAAAGTGCTCAATATAGCAACTAATTTAAAAACAAAATCATTGAAAATGCGATGCGAATATCATGTAATGTTCCATCAATTAAACTGTTCATAATTAACCATTAAGCACTGCTCTTGCCAATACAAAATTGAAAAAGAAAAAGTTGATATGCATCAATATAGTAATATGTCTGTCACTGTATGTATGATGTAAGGGTATGCAGTGTCTTCCTATGTGTGTGTGTGCGAGCGTGTGTGTGAATATGCATATGTGTGTGTGTGTTTGTGTGTGAATGTGTGTGTGTGTTTGTGTGGGATGTTTCACATGATAGTGTTTCTATTCTCACCTCTCCTTTCATCTGGGCGAATGACTGTGTAGAGATATATATGAAAACGCAAATGAGACACAAGTATAATGAACTTTCTTTGTGTCTATGATTCCACAGGGCATCATGGAGCCTTACTCACGAGGCAAACGGATCCTAAATTTGGCTTTGAAAAATAAAGTCCCACTTCAACCCACGAATCCAAACACCCAGAACAAGGCAGACACTGGTTGTCAAAACCAGTCGGTTCATGTTCCTCTGTCAGAATCTGAAGAGTTCACCCTGCTAAGAGACGTCAGCCTTACAGCCTTCAGTGACGTTGCGGACTGTTCCATTACCTCTCTTGATGGCTCCTTCATCAATGCACTTTCTCTTTCTGTAGTGCATAGCCATCCTTTGGTCACATCTTCTCCAAAGAACAAAGGACATCCCCATAATGAGTCTAAAGATAGACAAGACTTGGAGTCTCACTTACCAGAAGATGAAGTACCACCACTGCCAGACTCCATTGTCCAACCAGTTCAAGAGACATTGTTGGCAACGTCGTCCAACTCACATGCTGCCGCTGCCTTGATAGAAAAGGATAACTCAAACCAACCACTTATTGCCGCTACGCCGATTCCAGAAGCTGATTCTGCCTTTCCCTCCTGTGAGGCAGACACAGGGACACCCAATGACCTGCCCATTGATCCCACCATTGCTCCTGTAGTTTCAGAGCACCAGATTGAGGACCATTCTGTAGTGAATACCTCACAGGCATTCAAAAGGAAGGGACCAGACAACTGGAAGCAAAACGCCAGGAAAAGGCTTCGTGAAAGTGGTCAGGAGTACACGGCAGCTGATGGGACAGTAAAGACTGCTAAAGAACTGAAACGTCGTTGTGACTGCTCACTTAACGGACACAATGCCATGCTTTGACCGAGAACGATCGGAAAAAGATTTTTGATTATGTGTGGAGCCTTACATGGGACATGCGCAAGTCGTATCTAAAGGGACTGTTGGAAAAAAAACAGCCGGCACGGAGGTACTCCAAAGGTGAAACAGCAAGCCGCAAATCCTTCACCTGGATCTACAATTTGAAGAAAGATGACCAGAACATTCGCGTCTGCAGACTTATGTTCCTCAACACAACAGGCTTGACGCAACACTTCGTGCAGAGCGTCATGGAAGAACCAGTAACCGACGTCAAACCCAGAAACCCGCATTATTCGAGAGGAGAACAAGCAAAACAGTTCATGGGCGACTTTCTGGACACTTTACCAAAGTTGCCTTCACATTACTGCCGCCAGACATCGGGGAAGCAGTATCTGGAGCCATGCTTTCGTAGCCTTGCTGATCTCCATCGTTGCTACGAACAGGCCTGCTCTGCAAAGGGGGGACATGCTTTGGCTGCCAAAGCTTTAAAGGAAATGTTGGAGGCCAAAAATGTTTCGATCTTCAAGCCCAAGAAAGATCGCTGTGACCTATGCATGAGCTTTGAATCTGGAAATGTTGGCAAAGAGGAATGGGAGGCACACATGTCTGCCAAAAAGAGAGCCGAGAAAGAAAAGGTCTGTGACAAAGACTTAGCTTTGAAAGATGAAAACATTGCCGTTATCTGTATGGATCTTCAAGGTGTTTTGTTGGCGCCTGCTATAAATGCGTCTTCCTCTTACTTTAAGACGAAGTTGTCTGTACACAACTTTACGATCTTCAATATGGCTACTCGTAATGCTGTATGCTATGTTTGGCACGAGGCTGAATGTGGTCTCAGTGCAAATGAGTTTACAACCTGCATGGTGGATTACTTGTCCACACACTGTGCTCATCTTCAAAAAGTGATCATGTACAGCGATGGGTGCGTGTATCAAAACAAGAATTCAACCCTGTCCAGTGCTCTCAGTGTTTTTTCTGCCCAAAACGATGTTGAAATTGAACACAAGTATTTAGTGAAGGGCCACACACACATGGAAGTGGACAGCATGCACAGTGTAATTGAACGCAGGCTTAAGAACACACAGATCTTTGGTCCAATGGACTATTTCACTATCTTCCGGACCGCTCGGATTACTCCAAGGCCATATGTAGTGAAAGAAGTAGACCATGCATTCTTTCGGGACTATGAACAAGTTGCCAGCCAGAAGTCGATCAGACCAGGACGGGCAAAGGGAGACCCAACAGTGAATGACATCCGCTCCCTTCGATACACCCCTAAAGGAGAAATTCTATACAAACTGACATTTGATCAGGAATGGGAGTTGTTGCCCAAAACAAGGGGTCAAACAGAAGGTGTCAGGGAAGCACCTAGGCTCTACACTTCCAGACGCAAAATCACTAAAAGAAAGTATGATGACCTACAAAGTCTGAAATCTGCAATACCCAAAGACTACCATGACTTTTACAACAACCTTTTACATCATTAACGCACGTTTTGTCACAAAGAGCAAAGTGAAGTAGCTTAAACAACTTTAAAAATGCTGTTTGATCAGCATGTTTGGTGGGTAGAAATCGTTAACGGTACTCACGTTCTTCTATTCCCATATTTTTATGGTTTATGTACTTTGTTAGAGTGTGTGTGTGTGTGTGTGTAATAGAGAGAGAGGGGGGGCGGGGAGATGAAGAGAAGGAGCGAGAGAGGAGTGTGTGTGTCTGTGTGTGAGAGAGAGTGAGTGAGTGAATGAATGAGTGCGTGTGTACAATTTAGTGTTTTCCAAGTTTTAATGATTCCATTTTCCACATTATTTGGCCCACAATAAAGCGGATTTAGTAATTTATTTCTTGAAAAACTACGTTTTTGTGTTGTTGTTTTTTTTTGCTATTTAAAAAAAAAGTGTTACCCTCTTTGTTATGTGTCTCGTTATGTATGCAAAAGAAAACTGCTGTCTTATGCCAGTACTGCTGAAAAGCCAATTGACGATCATGGTATATTATCGTGAATCCAACAGACCATAGACCGATTGTCGTCTGATGAAAACGTGAATTCCACCACTTGGGGAATTCACGACTTCATCAGCCGGATTTTGATGTGATGAAATCGTTAATCCCACATTTCTAAAAAACTGTTACAATATTCAATAAAAATGGATATGTAGAGGGTGTATTAAATCGAAACAAACAACTTATAATCGTTTTTTGCTCAATTATAACGCGAGGAGACTGTTTAAACGTTTTTTTGTCTCTCCTGAAAAATTTGTCTAATGTGGGATTCACGGTTTCATCAGCTGGTCGACGACTTCATGATCCGCCCCTTACTGGAAAGTTGCTCCAGATAAGCGACAAACATTACTATGCCCAGATGTGCCTAAATTGAATGTCACTGTGTGAACAATGTAGGATTGATGTGACTTTCTTTTCAGGCCTTTGTGTTAACGAATGGTGTTGATTGTTATGCTTCTCCATCGGTTTCAGTACTCTCTCAAGTGTGAATGTATCATAAGAGGGTATGTCTACGACACGCAGGCCTATTTACTACAATAAAAACACTCGTACAATCGTGACTTTTTTTCTTTTTTTTTTTCTTTATGTAATATGTGTGTGTGTGGTGGGAGGGGGGTGGGGGTGGTCGGCGCTTTGACAGAAAATGTGCCATTTTCAATTCACGTCATAGGGTACGAAGCCGCATGGAGTAATTTATCTTAGCATGCTATTCCAGACTGCTACTAAGAGGAACTGTGTTCCCGAAAAATTGCAGCCGTAATTTTTTTTTTCGCTATTTGTTGTATGTAATTGTTGTTTTAATTCCAAATTTGCGGTCTTTGAGGTTGGGGTGGAAATCTATATCTTTTGGTTTCCAGGTGATCACCTTTTCTTCTATGACGATTTTACAGTTTCAAGTTAAATCATTATAGTAATCTGACTGGAACGTAAATGTCGATGTAACTTTGTTGCATTGGTTTTTCTAATTACTTTTTTCTCGTTATTTTCCATCGAGAGTAGTCCAGTGTTTTTTTATTTCCTTGTATCCAACATCGCAGTTATCTATGATTACCTAGGCCTAATAAATACTCTTCTACAAGAATATTATTATGACGTTCTTCACTAACCATTCTATAAGATACAGCTGCAGGAAATTGCTTCTGAAAGGGTGCCATTTTACATATAATGTTTTGGCAACGTTGCTGTAACAAAGAGAGAGAGAGAGGGAGAGAGAAGACAGACAGCAGAGGAAGAGAAAGAGAGAGAAGGTTAAGGAGTGTTCGAGTTAATGGGAACTCAGTGGGAACAATTCAATATGTTCTGAGCTGTTTCCATTCTTTTGAATTATATGTATTTCAGGTGTTCTGGTTGGCCCGAGTTTGACAATTAAAACCAATCCGAAGCAGATCACACGACACAGACATACGGAGATATACAAAAATCGAACCATTATTATATTATGTAGATAAATAAACCATGTTTTGCTTCATTGCTTTCTAACACATCTTTTAAAATTGGAAAGTCTTTGGTCAAACCAAAGAGCCTATTGGACATAATAGAAAACGCACTATAAGCTCTTTGGATCAAACCCTCAAAATTAAGCTTACGAGTAATCTGGCGTAACAAGTCTGCTTCTACATGTAAAGTAAGCATAAGACTGTGTTGTCACATTGTTGTTCTGTTGAGATTATTATGTTTCAGCTCAGAAAAGGAACGTTCAGTTGTGCAAATTTATGACCATTAATGTTAAAGTACACGCAAACTAATGCCTACATTATTTTATAAAGTTCATCCTGACTGAATCTAGTGTGCACTGTGTTTGCTGCACTGAAGAATATTATGGTAAACATATGAGTGAAATTGATGAAGCTCAGCAGATAAAAATGAGTTTTCTAAGTCATCTGGACAAGCATAAATTAGCATTTGACAACAATGGGAGCATCTTTCAGTTTCAGTAGCAGAGGAAGTTACATTATAAGGCGCATCAATTCGACAAGAAAATAATCAATGTCATCTACTTCTTTGTAACCTCTCCTCTCCTCCCCATCTGCATTTCTAGTTTGTCAACATTTGTGTAAAAAGTGGTGATACTAGAAATCTCTCTCACACTCAGACTTACTGATGCTGCATCTCTGTCATAACAAGTACCTCCTTAAACGTTCGCGAGTTTGAGATGACTTGTAATCTACATCTCGTAGTATTTCCTTTGCAACTGCTTCTATTTCTTTCTTTTTTTTTTAAATCACCTCTTGGAGTGTGCATTTGGTCATCTCATGACTAGTAGAGATCTGCACATGTTCTGATTTTCACATCTTCATTTTGAGGATCAGACAAGACTAGCTCTATAAAACGTTTGCAACATTCCATCACAAAAGTTCAAAATGAAAACAAATTCTAGCTCTTGCATCTTATATACAGTGTTGTCTGCTTCTTCATACCTATCCATCTTTATGCAATTTAGTTCAGGGTATGATTGATGCGTGTGTGTTTGGAGAAAGTACGTCGACACAATAACGGTCGTATTGTCCTAGAAAGAAGCAAGACGATGGACAGAATATAACAGAATTATAGGACAGAAGGAGCCCACCAACCACTCATAATGATTGACTTTACACAGTTAGCATAAAAATATTAAAATCCAAAAACGGATCAGATTTTTCAATTATTTTTATTACCAAGGAGTCTATAAATTGGGAAAAAAATAAACGGATATTGAAAATGTGGTAATCAAATCTGAATCAAAGACGCAGTGACCACATGCTATAATACAAGCCTCAGAAGTGCGGCACTTGGTTAGATAATAATTATTTCAGTGAACAAGTTCAAAGTCCTCAGTCGTTTTGAACTCTTTCATAATCGAGATTTCACAATTGTCATGTCAACAACAAAACAAAAAAAAAACATTTATTTCTCAAACTTCACCAATAGTTTGCAATCAGTTCTTTCACACAATGCAGGACCAAACTCCACAGTAGCACAGAGCTGTAGTTGGAATGCTACACATTTCATTGGCACTCCTCATTGGCACTTAAATATAGACACAGTTGGATTTCTTTCAGGGCTAGAGAATAGTGTTTCATAGAACGTCCATATTAATATCTTGGAGTCCTTGGCATAGCAGAGATAGTACAGCTTATTACATATTATACATACATGCTTGTGTTGGTTAGAAAGTTCTATTACTTGAAACGATGAACGTCATATTGAACAGCATCCCAATGCAAAACAAGGTGGTGAGTTCGTATCATCATTTATCTTCAATTTTGCAGCATAAACTGTGTTTCATAATAGTTTAGTGTGGATGGCGCACGGAAATTTCATTTTCCCTCACGCAGGGCAGCAAATTAGTACCATTGAATTGAACCCGTAGACCACAAAGACGAACAGTCAATAAACATAGCCTAATCATGATATGAATTATTTTGAAAACACACTACTCCATTCACGTTTTCATAATTATCGTCGTGTCACAAACACATTTTTTTCTTAACTCTAATAATAACCAATCACTTTAAAACTAAACGCTCACTTTGTTCTATGCTTTCATATAATACATTACATTTAAGCGAAACTCTTTATCAGCGAAGAAAATGAAATTATCATGGGTAAATGCACAGTAAGTTATGTATTTTATGCACACAGTAATCCCCCCTCCCCCCACCATTTTTTCCTTGCAGTAACATTTATGGGGAGGGGGGGGGGGAATTGTCTGCGGATGAAGCATATTCTAGTTTTGCCCTGGTGTGACAAAAGTGTGTGGACAGAAATTGATTGCCATTTGTTGATGTATTAAAATATCTGAGACGAACATATTTTCTCCTTTTTTTACGGGGGGGGGGGGGGGGCGGTGTGACTATCGTGACTCTTTGATGGCATTGACTGAAGTGGATTTCAGTCAAAAACTCAGCTGAATTTCAGTGACACCAAGTGATAAGAATTTAATTAGTAATCTCCTTCCCTGTCTGATAAGCCTTATATTAAAATAACACCCCTTATAAAAAAAAAAGCATATTCAATAGAATGGCTGACAAGAATTTTTCTGCTCATGCGTGGTCTAGATGTGTGAAGAAATTTCACATGGCAGGATAAAATCTGACCGAAGCAGGTTCTAATTATGTTACTGATAAGAACAACAAGACAAAAGTTTCACCATACGAAGCACAGAAAAACTACATTTAATAATATTGATAACTTTGATCTAGAAAAATATGCTCTACATAGTGAACAGCAGTTCTATATTACCATTTTCCCCATACATTTCCACTACACTATACTATGCTATGTCTATAATCAAACCGGAAGACTCCCTAAACGTGACAGTGGATCAAGTTAGTAGCATCAAATATGATCCCAAAACACAGCCATAGAGGCAGTGTTTTGTTTTTCTTTCTTCCAGATTTTGAGAGATGATACCACTAATTTAAGTCACCTTATTAGCTTTGATATGCACTGGAAATATGACTTCAAATTATGTTTTATAAAAAGGACATTTTATATTTTTCGTAGGAAAAATACATTCTAATTAACGGAGTTGGTTTTCATACATGTCTATCGCTCTGGTCCAGTCAAAGCCATCAGGTTTTTTCTTAAATAAACAAAAAGACACCATTCTCCAGATTCTCCAGCACCAACACCCAAAAACTGATACAATAAAATAAAACCCACACAGAACCAAGAAAGCAAACAGTCTTATGATTAGACCCTCGAGAAATGAAGATTTGCTTCTCCCGCCTCCTCTCAATCCACAATTTAGTTAAACAATTATTGGTATCAAACTTATATGGCTCCAAGGGTGCATAAAATGGCCTTATTATGCTATCTAATCCTACACTAATAAAAGTGAACAGTTTCTACACAAGCTACAGAAGAACACAGTTCAGATTACATTTATATTTGCAAAGGCAACAGCAACTGTTTTATGCTTATGAAATATTATAGAGCCATGACGAAATATTTTTCTTTCAGAAAGTACAAAAACCTTTGTGAGACATGTTCATTTGATCAAAGAAATTGTAATTTTTGCACTGTATATGTCAGCGCTGGTTTGCTCAAATTTAATTCGGTGCTTTTGTCCAAATATAATATTCATTGTCTTCATTGATCTTTTGCAAGCCTAAAACTGCCAAACATGTAAGAAATAAAAGATCAAAGACCATGCTTTGGTAGTGTATCCCTCTATCTAGCGCCCAAAGTGCCATATTTGAAATAGGTCACCTGGATCCGAAATCCTCCATCTATGATACTCTTATTATCCCTATTTTATTAACAAATAATTTTTCCCATTAAATATTTATATTCTTTCATTAATCTGACTATTTAAGATCAGTTCAGCATATTTTTCCAGACGTTTTAGGATTGGAAATTTTCGTCTGGGCACCAGAGTGTTATATACCCAAACCAAGCATAAAGAAAAACGTGGCTGAATCATTAAAATAACACAAGTATGGCACAGATAAAATAATATACTATTCCAGGCGTCCGCTAACTTCTCGGTGAACTGGGCTTGCACATTGTTTGATCACTTTAGCTGGTTGCAGTATCCAGGTGTCTCGGTGAGAAGTCTTCAAAAACACTGAATGTTTGTAGATGTTCACCACGGGGATATGCACTCAGACAATACTTTATTATGTAGACTTGCCAGCTACCGTGACCAAATCAGAGACACGTCGCACTGACACAATTACGTATTGGCGGGCCCTAAAAAGAAAGAAATTAGAAAATACAACTTTATTTTCACTCTAAACTAATTCTGTATTACCCATGCATAGTATAGAATATAAAATCAACAATAACTGAAGATTCGGGGAAATGCTGTGTCAGCCCTTTGTTAGACCTTTCTCACATTTATTGCAGAGCGCTCTTTCCTACATTTTGGAAAATTTGGAAACAGGAATTCACCCTGTGTTTGGCCAATAGTGCGTTTAGTAGAAGAAATATGCAACCCCTCTTTCCAGGACGTCTTCCTTTTCTCCATCTAAAATCAAATAGTCAATGCGGATTGGTTCACACTCAAAGATTCATGCCACGTCATGATGCTTCGTTTCATAAATAGGACTTTTTCTTGTATAGATACTTTTCAGTTTTTTTTCAAGGACTGATTTAGCCATCTTTGCAACTTAGAATATTTTCCACACATTACATTCACGTCCCAAGGAGAAACAACTAGGGATCCAGAAATGGTGTTGAAATCACAAAGGTGGAAGTTGCACACAGATCACACATGACTGACAGACCTCAACAATGGCCAAAATTTGTCTCCAAACGTTCATGGCTTTGGTGCTCGCACGAGAAAAAGGAACTGGCTGCGTAACTTTAAAATCTACCTCCAAGATGTACAGGAAATACCAAGGCTGTGCGAATCCACGAATTCACGAAAAAGTGAGGCCCTAGCAAAAAATAATAATACAGGAATGCAAACTGAAGTCAAGACCCAGATAAAAAGGTGACGATGTGAACTGTCCAAATAGGTTGGTTACACTTTTGTGAAATTTCATAATGAGCCCCCCCCCCCCCCCATGTGCACTGTCACCATCAGGTTTTGTTCATACAGCTTTGACTGCAACACGCGTGAAAAGAAACTTAATAAACCGCGCCTGTACGAAAGTTACTTTCAAGAGTTAGGCTTTCACTCTTTTCGTTTTCCTCAGTCACAGTGGTAATGATGTTCCCAATGGGAGTCAACGCTTCTCACGTTAAGCATTATCACTTAAAATGTATCACTTTCGATACTATTTCACCCACATCTCGTTCATGTTTGTTTGTATTGTGCGATACAGGAATTTGCATTTCAGTTCCACGCAATCATAGGTTTGTTCCCCAAAATATTCAAAATGATACCATGAGTACAGAGATTACATTTTGCAGGGAAAGCTTGACAAGCAAGACTACTGTTGGTAATGATGAGTGTTTTGCATTGTAACAGTCAAACAGTGAAATTCTCACAAGTTATTACTTACAACTTGTGGCCCAACATAGCAAACAAACAAAAAAAAAAGAGAATCATTTACATCTTTTACTTTATAAAGATCCTTAATTCATCTAGGCATATTTAGTGTCTATAGGATAAATTTGTATTTTATTCTCGTCCACATTATTTCATGCTGATGAAAAACAAAATGAAAAACAATCTTGGCGTGTCATTATTCGGTGTGCTTACCATTAATAGTGTAAGATATTCTGAAACCCTTTCCAGCAATGGAACTATCAGATCTAAACACTATGTAGAGTGTACTGCCAGTGGAAGTAATAGCACTGGGCAAGATCGCACCACAGAACTCTCCCACTAAGGGAGCACTGCTGCTTTCACCTTCATAAACAGACAAACTATCATAGGGACATCCTTGTGAACCCTCCACGTCAAAGTCCTCAAATCTGGAAGTAAAGACATAGGAAATAGAAAATTCACATTTTCTCTTCATAAAATAAATCCCCTGTTCTGCCTACTGCATATTCCAATAGTGTTCTAAATCATTATTGCATTGTGTAACTGATGGAAAAGACTGAAGTAGACTGACACTGTGTTCGTTAGCTCGGCCTGCAAAATCATTTCATCTTTCAATTTCATTCAAAAGGCTGAAACAGGCGGATATGTTTCCGTTATAAGGAGGAGAAGTCATCTGATCACTGCACAAAGCAATGCATGTTTACAAATAATAAAGAGCGTTGCGTCATTTTTATCCCCATAAAGTATTTACCTCAGGTTAATAACACTGTTGTGATTTCCTTGAATCTTCCAATGACAGAAAGTGTTGCCTGGATAATCCTGAGGATACTGTGGGCTGACAATGATGCTTGAGGTTGCTGTGGCGGTAGAATTACATGCTGAAAGATAAGATAAATATTTTTGTGACAGCCTGACATCAATCTTTATCATGATTTTTTTTCATCATTTATATAGATACCAGCCTGAAGGTTCATTTATCACCCGAAATATTTGTGACTTTACGAACTATATTGAGTACCCATGCTCTGAGTATTTATGTTATCATAGTAAACATTGTTGAGCTGGGTACTTTCAGACTAGAGGTGAGCAGTGAAAACACAAAATCAGCAATGACACACTTATCCACTGAAAATGGGATTACAGTGACTGTTTCTGTTGATAGAACTAAGAAAAACCAGGTCACCACCAGGCCATGACTTATGTTTTGCACAGACAGTGACCCTAGTCCTCTATTGCATGTTGATCAGGGTGTTGAATGTTCAAACAGTGTTCCCCATTAAGTAGAAACTGATGGCATTGAAAGGAGTGATGCAGCTGTGTGTGACACCTGTATCACTGTCCTCTTGCTAATATGTGTTTAGGCGTTTTAGTAGGGGAATATGAGATTTGTGAAATATGTCCAAGCTTTTATCTAACGTGTGGCTGACCTTTAGACAAATTACTCCCAGGCAGTAAAATGTGTGTAAAGTTATCTCATAATCAATTTGATCTCGATGTACAAACTGGGGCTTTTCATGTCCATCACTCTCTGTTTTTATAGGCATCACAATAATTTATTCTTATCATATGGAATGCTGATTTCAACTTGTAAAGCTGCAGAGACCGTAAGACAGCTTTCCACTGACAAGTTTAATTCATACTGATACAAGTCATGCTATAAATTAAAATGTTCTGAGTCACCTTGTAGTGCCATACAAGTCTGGCTATCGGCTGGGTTCAACTTCATCCATTCAGGACAGCTACATTCTTCTGTCCAGGGATTTGTGGATATGACAGTGCAGGTATGAGAGCAGCTCTTCACTTTACACTTTACTAAAACGAACCATCAGGCGGCAAGTAAAAAGTTGTACAGATAAATTAGTCAGAAAAAAAACTGCTTGTTATTGTGACAAAGCAATCTTTCAGTTATGATGTTTTATAAATTTACAGATCCTTCTATAATGCATTTTTATGTTTAGAAAAATAGAATACTAAATTTGCCAACCACATAAAGTGTGTCTGTTTTCTCTGTTTTTGATTTACAGTTTCCTGAAAATTGATTGGAGTTAGACTGAAGACTTTGCCAACATACACATTCAAAAGGTCCAGCCAGAAATTAACATGTTCTTTATTTCCACAATACAGCAATTTTACCAGTCATACATTTATGTGACCCAGTTTCTCAGATGGCTAACTGAGTCGCAAAGATTGAACAGAGAAAACGGTAGTTATAGGCCAAATGATAATTTCAGTCAATTTTATGATTAAATTACCAACAGTAAGTGATCTTAATTATTCATGACCATGTCAAATTGTCACATACAAGAAGCTTTCCTTGTCCAGATGAATAGTTTCGTTAGTGACCCATGCAGAACCCATGCATGCTGCATATGGTCGTTGAATGGTCACTAGAACTTTCTCATTTCATACTTTACTTAAGAACTGAAAGAATTTTCAATCAATGACAAGAAACGAAAACTGTAATCAACACTGAGATATGCCTAATAATAATAATAGTTCGTCCATCAGGTATGATGATGACCTTAACAACACCAGAGGAATAAAGAACAGAAATTGTTGAGAATTTCAACACATGGACAATAAAGAGAACTAAAGGACACAGAGGACAGAATGGAAAGACTGTTCTTTCATGACTTATGGCTTCTCATGTGACTGATAAGTCCTATTTTTGCCCTGCAGACCCTTCCGCATAAATGACAAGAGTGCTCCGTTGGTTCAGTACCACTGGGCCTTTTCTTGCGCCGTTCTCTTTTTTTGATAGCCTGCTGGACTCTGTCAGCTTCCCATGCTTTGCTGCCTCTGGTAAGGGCCGCCCTCCAATTTGCACGATCAAGCGAGAGCTTTTCCCACTCACTCACATCAATGGCAAAGGCCTTCAGTGATTGCTTGAGAGTGTCTTTGTAACGTCTCTTTGGGGCCCCAACATTCCTCGTTCCATTGGAGAGCTCAGAGAAGAAGATTTGCTTAGGGAGTCTGGAGTCGGGCATTCTGACAACATGTCCTGCCCAACGTAGCTGAATTTTTTTCAGATGGCAGAAGATGCTCAATTCCTTGGCACGATTGAGGACCTCAGTGTCTGGAATTTTATCCTGCCATTTGATCCTTAGGATCTTTCTAAGGCAGGCCAGATGAAAGTGATTTAGCTTTCTGGCATGCGATTGGTACACTGTCCAGGTTTCAGCCCCATAGAGTAGGGTGGGAAGGACCACAGCATTGTACACTTTCAGCTTAGTGTCTGTGCGAATGCCGGCAACATCCCACACTCTCTTTCGAAGCCTGCCAAATGCAGAGCTGGCTTTGCTGATTCTTGAGAGAATTTCAGTATCAACACGAGCCGCGGAAGACAGTGTACTGCCAAGATAGGTGAAGTTCTCCGACACCTTCAGAAGACTGTCATGGACTTTGATATTTGGGGTCACAGGATACTTGTCGTCTGGAGTAGGCTGATGGAGCACTTCCGTCTTCTTTGTGCTTATTGTGAGGCCAAAGTTGTCACAGGCACTAGAGAACTTATCAACACAGTTTTGCATGCTATCCTCATCGTGTGCCAGAAGTGCACAATCATCAGCAAATAGTAGGTCACAGACTTGAGTACTTTTGGTTTTGGTTTTTGCCTGAAGTCTCCTGAGGTTGAATAGACTGCCATCAGTTCGGTACTTGATGCTTACCCCTTGAGGAGGAGAGCTAAAGGCTTCTTGTAGCATTGCAGAGAACATGATGCTGAACAGAGTTGGGGCTAAGACACAACCCTGTTTTACCCCATTTGTGACAGCAAAGGGCTCTGAAAAACTGCCGTTGCTTTTGACTGCAGCTTGCATGCCATCATGAAACTGGCGCACTATTGTGATGAATTCGGGTGGACACCCAAACTTCGCCAAGATTTTCCAGAGGCCTTCACGACACACTGTGTCAAATGCTTTTGTGAGGTCAACAAATGTGATATACAGCGCTTTATTTTGTTCCATGCATTTTTCCTGAATCTGTCTGGCAGCAAAAATCATATCCGCCGTTCCCCTCTCTTTACGAAAGCCACATTGGCTCTCGGGAAGCAAGTCATTTGACGAGAGGTGATCAAGAAGGCGATTCAGAAGCATTCTTGCCAATATTTTGCCAGCAATTGAAAGTAGAGAGATTCCCCGATGGTTGTCACAGACTTGGCTGTCCCCTTTGTTTTTGTACAGATGGATGATTGAAGCATCTTTGAAGTCCTATGGCAGCTTCCCTGCTTTCAACACATGATTGAACAACTCGGTCAACCTTTCAATAAGCTTTTCTCCACCGAAGGCATACACCTCAGCAGGAATTGAATCCACGCCTGGTGATTTGTTAAAGGACATCTGATTTGTGGCAGTTCGGGTCTCATTTGCTGTGAATGGCTTGGCAAGAGCTGCATTAATAGGAGTCTGAGGGAGGCAGTCAATGGACTCAGTATTTATATTTGATGGCCGATTTAGCACACCTCCGAAATGTTCTGCCCAACGCTGAATTATGGCATTCAATTCAACAATGCGTGTTGAACCATCTGACGCAAGAAGTGGCGTAGTGCCAGAGCGGGATGGTCCAAACACAGCTCGGAGGCTCTCAAAGAACTTTCTAGTGTTGTTTGTGTCGGCATATTTCTGAGTTTCTCTTACTCGCTCTTCAAGCCAGTCATTTTTCATTTTCCTCAGCTTCTTCTGGAGTACATCCTTACATGCACACAGTGCATCAGCTTTTGCTGTGGAAGAGGGGTCACTGCAGTGAGCTTGGATGAGACTATTTTTTTCTTTGATGAGCACTTTGATCTCATTATCATTATCATTGAACCAGTCCTGGTGCTTGCGGACAGGAAAACCAACTGTGCTGCTGGCGCAAGAGTGTACAGTCGTTTTTAGGTCAGTCCAGTTCTGTTCAATGTTCTCAGGATCAAAAGTCACGCAATCCAATTTTGAGGAGAGTTCTGAGGAGAGCTCGCTCTGTTTCTCAGCTGAGCAGAGTTTTGAAACATTTAGGCGTTTAGGTGGTGCTTTCCCTTGAGGGCGTCTATTGCGCCTCAATGTTAGTCTGAGCTTGCAAACAATGAGTCTGTGGTCAGTTCCACACTCGGCACCACACATCGCCTTTGTTACAAGGACATCCTTTCTGTCAGTCTTCCTCACAATGACATAGTCTATGAGATGCCAATGCTTTGAGCGGGGATGCATCCATGACGTTCTGTTTCTCACGGGGAGACTAAAATTTGTGTTGGTAATGAACAGGCCAAATTCAGCGCACAAAGTAAGTAAGCGCAACCCATTGTTATGGCATGAACCAACTCCATGAGGGCCCAAAACATTTGGCCACGCTGAGATTTCGGAGCCAACCCTAGCATTGAAGTCCCCCAAGAGAATCAGCTTATCAGCTGCCGGGACAGAGCATATGACAGATTCTAGATCAGAATAGAACTTGTCTTTGGCTTCATCTGGGTTTGTCATGGTGGGCGCATATGCGCTAATGAGGGTGGCTGACTGGCTTTTCCCAACTGGGATCCTGAGTGTCATTAGCCTGTCATTTATTTCAATTGGCATGGACTGCAAGTTTCTGACAAGGTCATTTTTAATTGCAAACCCAACACCATGCTGTCTCGGTTCGACTGCACCCTTGCCTTTCCAGAAGAAGGTGTATCCACCAATGAGCTCTTTGAGTTGGCCACTATCAGGGAGTCTGGTCTCACTGAGTGCCACTATGTCCAGGTTGTACCTGCTGAGCTCAATGGCAATAAGTGCAGTGCGTCTTTCCGGGTTGTTTGAGTTGTCCTGTAGTGTGCGTATATTCCAGGCTCCTAGCCTGAGTAAGCTGAACTTCTTTTTGTTTCGACCGCAAAAAGGGATCCCCACTGGTCGCGGTATACCAGTCAGGGTGATGTGAAGTGGGCTTTCTTTAGGGCACCTTTTCTAGCCCCTTCCTCAGTTGAGGTGAGCAGTGCTATCCTTAAATAAGGCTGCTCAGCTACTGTGGGTGCTGCCTCCCCACGCCTCCACTTCAATCGACGATGAAGCGACCATAGCCCACAGCCACCAACGTGTAGGTCTGTGCTAACAGCTTCCAGTCTATCCAAACCTGCTGCCACCGCACTCGCCCATCGCCGTTGGAATTTTGAGAGGAAAGAAGACGAGACAAAGATGAAAGAAGACGAGGTGAGTGTTAAGACTGGCGCAAAGAATTTGTTTTTAGTGAGAAAGAGCTGCGCAAACATCAGACTCACTCTCTCGCCTGGACACAACTTATCCAAGTGGCAAGACAGGGTCAAGACGACTGGAAATGTATCCAGGTGCAGGAGGATGCCAGAGGGACAGTCATATTGCCTGACCGGCTGCCTGTAGGCTACTCCACAGCCTCGCAGTCCCAACTGACTAGGGTGAAAGACCCAAACCAAAGAACACCAATACTGGTGGATGCTCTGTGTCACGATATCCAGGCCAGAGTGACGGTATATTGCCATCTGCCCTATCAATCAACCACTGGTCTGCTGCCGCCAGCTTCGAAGCTGCGTCCGGGAAGTTTGCTCAATTCTTCGTCTGTGATTTAGGCAAACAAGCCTATGACCACACCGCTACCGGGGGCCAATGTGAAGGACTCAAGTACTGAGGGTCACATTGTGCCCTAGCATGTGGCCGTTGGGTTAGATGAAACCTCCTCCGCCCTGGACGTTTGCACCGACAGGTGCACGCCCACTGATACCATGCTAGCGTACCAGTTCATGAAACAGGTTGTACTGGATTACATGTTACCAGTAGCAGATTTTTCTGACCTGACTTTAGAGATATGCCTAATAACGGGTGGGTAACCATCATAATTATACTGCTCGTCATTGGATACTTGACTGAGCATGATTCTTCTCATTCACTGTCACATTTATTGTTTGCATAATGTTCACATCTAAAGAAATCAAATAAATCAGTCAAAGCTGTCAGTACCAGAGCTGTTACAACCTGATTATCTTGGTGTTAATAAATGTATATTACGTAAACATGCCAACATTCTCATTTGTGTTGTGCTTTACAACAAATGCATGTATCTGAGGAGATCATGCAAATCTTTCCATTCTCCCAGTGCCAACTTCCTGCAAACTATCTGACCATCCCATCTCTATTTCGACTTGTGGCTGTGACCTATTACAAAGGCACACTTGGACATGTGTGTCTTAATCATTCATCTTGTAACTGATGGAGGTCTTTAAGGAGACTGTGTGGACTGCATCTTTCTTCTCTTCAGAGCCGACCTCCCGCATCTAGTCTTCCTGATGCTCCTGTCTTTAATGACATGTGGCTGGATATTGTTGTATCAACTTCATTTTGGTATCACATCAGTGGTCTTTAAAGGACGTTGAAAATGATGTAAAAAGAATTCAATATGGCCAAATTCATTACCGATCTGACAAGCTTAGATAAACCACACATGACTCAATGTCAAAATATGAAAGCAGTTTTGCTGTACTTACACTGAGCTGTGTAAGATCCTCGGAAACCTTTCTGATTCACAGATGAATCAGAAACAAAAACAATGTGCAATGAGTTGCCCGTAGAGGTGACGGTTGTGGGACCGTTGTCACAGAACTGACCAAATGTAGGAGCAGCTGCACTGTTGCCATCAAAGATTTCCACATAATCATATGGACAACCTTCCACTGTATAGTCCACAAAGCTGTTAAGATAAAGTACTACATTTGCATTGCTTGTCATATCATTACTTCTCTGGTACAACTCACTACATTTGTGCTGGAGACATATAGAAGGAAAACATCAAATAAGTAAAAAAGGATTGATTATTTTTTAAGTAAACTAGACAATACAGATGGACATTTCTGTGACTATTATAGTAACAAGTCCAGACTGTGTAACGGACGATTTACGGAGTTCAAGACATTAACATTTCCGGTTCCCCTTATTCATTTTCCTGAAACAATAGTCAAACACGCCATTACCAGTCTTCACGTTACTGTTATAATAATTCACAATCTTTTGCCGTGTACCAAAGGGATAATCAGATCTTTATCATTCTCATTCCACCCTTCAACAATGGAGAGATGCTTCAGTCGTCAGTAAAACTACTCCCAGGTTGACTAAGACACATTTCAGGAAAAATGTATCCCTCACCTGCATGGCACAACACAATTATTTTAATAACAGAATCTAGTTCTTTGCAACAAGGCAAGAACTTTGTTCTAGAAATTGCATAGTTTACGTACAGTCTCTATGACGTGTCAGCGGGGATAGTAATATCCTACAAAAACAAATAAACAAACAAACAAAAAAAAGATTGTGAAAATTAACATACATCAACATATTTATACATAACCATCTGGTATCAGTGAGAATATACCTGAAGATGATGAAGGCTTGAGTTTCAGGAACAGATATGGTCCAGCTACAATGTGAGTTGCTGGGATATGCTTGGGGGTAGTTTGTACTTATAATCCGTCCAGAGTATTCAGTCAGAGTTCTGTTGCAGTCTGATGGAACAATCGTCAGGGAAACAGTAAATACAATGTACACCTGACAGACTTCCCTTCTGAAGTATTACTATTATTTATACAACATGAAGTTAAAAGACAATGTAACAGAAATGTACACCATTTACACTCATTTTAAGTTCACTGTTCACACACTAATAGGGCTTAAAAGGTTATCAAATCATGACGATGAACCCAACAAAATTTACGAACACTTACCGGAACAGGTACGATTGGAGTTAAACTGAAGTCCGTTCCAACATACACATTCATAAGATCCAGCCAGATTTCTGCATGACCAATAATCAGCGCATGGACTTTGCTGACATTCATCTATGTCCACTGAGCAATTGGCTGACGTCCATCCCTGTTTACAAACACACTGACCAGATGTGACGTTGCAGTAATCTGTGTTGTTTTCGTGACAGTTGCAGATGACAGGACATCCATTATCAGCATCTGCGCATGCTGAAAGCAATGGAAGGTAATTTTTCTGAACACTTTAACCATTTATTTGAAAACCGTGGAAGAAAAACACTGAACGGATGTTCACAAAGAACACATACTTTCTTACATCTTTTGGGAATTACACATTTGCAATTGAAGTGGGGGAAATGACCACTTACGATCAGACTTACAGATCTGAGCAGTCAACATTACTGAAGGTCATCAGTTTCAGCATAAAACATTACATGGGCATCCAGAATTGTTCCAGATTTGCTATTGTAGAGTTTTCACATGCTAACAAATGCCACAGGATCTGTCTCTGACTGGTTTCTTGGGAAACTGTCTTTCGTGGATTGGGGAAACACGAAGCATGACACTTGTCGTGGTAACCAACAGTTTCTTGATAAGCCTAATTATATTCAGCTAATTTAAATAGTTAATCTCACTATATGAGATAACTGCGTCAGCTTCTTCACTAAAAAGGATTCAATAAATGCTTGCAAAAAGCAAATGTGAGGATGCAAAGGGCCAGGCACACTTAGTTCACATTTGACAAGAAGATTTGACAAAATGATTTCACTCTTTTTTTCAGTTCTGAGACAGATTTGTAAGTTTCAGTCTTTGGCGGGCCGGGTTGCTGCAGGTCTAAACCAAAAAATATATATATATATATATATATATATATAAATCATATATATATTCATAAATCATTTCAGTATTCAGCATAAAGGTCATACAGGTATAGCCCTGGGATCATAGATAAGAAAACATCAAGAACAGGTCTTTAGAATTACCAGCACACGTCAGACCATCTGACTGTAGGATTAGGTTTGATGGACAGGAACACTTGTAACTTCCAACTGTATTTATACAGGTGTGGCTACATAAAGAGCTCCCCAAGTCACATTCATCCATATCTGTTGGGTGGGAGAAAACGTTTTAGTTCATTAATTAGGCAAAGTGCGCTAATGTTTTTATTTCATGCCTTCTTTTTTTAAAAAAATCAACTGAGAAAATTTTATGAAACTACTTCTCATGTTTGTCTGCAGTTCCAGTTTCATTTAAACTAATCATCTCTCGTGTTCCACAAGTTGAAAGTAAAATGTACTGTATCCATCCGTGTCACAACAAATCTGTTAAAAGTGGTGTTTTTGTTGAATCACTGCTGTTTGCTGGATCTCAGGCGCTTGGAGTCCAAGTATCTGCATTATGTTACATTCATTCCATGGTGTAATTTTAAAGAATATTAAGTCAATATCATAAAAAAAACTATGAAAAAAAACTTCTCCTTGCCACAAATTGGCATGTGTACCTTCACCACTACTTTATACATACCTTGGCAAGAGTTGGTGGATGTATTAAAACTGTAACCAGCATAACAAGTACATTGATAGCTGCCTACAGTGTTGATACATCTCTGCTTACAATTGTTCAGGAGGACATTGACACATTCATTGATATCTGGGGGAAAATGTTGATATTCATACTCAGTATTCTTTCTCTTTCACTCAAAGAACCATTGAAACGAATAATTTCCATATAGTATGGAACTTGTGAAAATATTTCTCAAGTTCCATACTATATGGAAATTATTAAGTGTTTAACAATTATCCAATACATTTTATCGAAAACTGCTGTGACTATTGTATATGAAAATACACCAGCCATATGTCCCATAGTTAGGTTAACTATAACTATGTAGAAACATCGTTAATCTTAAATCCCAATTTCCCCAAAACGTTGATTCTGTCACAAGTTGCGGGTACCCAACTTCAACCAACAATCTCGGTCCAATATTGACGCATAATGATCAGACTGGTGCCAAATTAAAGCGGGAAAACACTTTTTATAGTAGGTGCCCATAACTCAAAATACCAAAAATATACCTTCCGGTCTGCTCCGTCGTGACGGGTCACACTTTGAATTATGCAATGCGCAGTGGCCATTAATTGTAACTGAAAATGCCCATATGGACCTTAACTGTAATTTACCATTACTATTGTAAAGACTTTTTTTTTACCTTGGCAACCTCCACCTGTAACAAACTGGAAACCTGTCTTACACTGACACACATCAACACCTGGCCGGTTGACACATTCTTCATTAGCTCCACACTGAAGGTTACCAGTAGCACAGCCATCTTCATCATCTGTACAATGAGCGCCTTATGGAACAGAATGAAAACAAACGTTATAGCTTTCCTATGTCTCCTATCACAAGAATTTGGCTTCTCTCCCGAGTGAGGATGATAATTTGAATTTGAGTTTGAATTTTAGTTTGGGTTTTACGGCGCATCAGCATGATAACGGCCACTTTTGCGCCATTCACGGTCTATTTGGGTACCCATTCTTTATTTATATTTCGTATTCAGAGCTGTCAAGTTTAATACAGAATTAAAAACATTCATATAATTTTAACATATTGGAAAAATCCTAAAGAAGTTGTTTTGTGTAGATTTGGAAAAAGTTTTGTAAACGATGTCACGAGCCGCGTGAGCTCTTTTCTGTTAGTCATGGTTGGGTTTATTTTGGGAGAATATGAAACGCGTTTAGCTATTAATCGAGCCACGGATTTCGTGATGAGGGATGTGTGAGTGAAGTTTGTAAACATTAAGTTAACCCTTTGATTTTGGTATGCGTGTGAGATTTTCTTGTTTACATAGTAGGATGGTAGAAGTTTTAGTGTAGGTTTTTGAGTGGTGTACATATCCTTTTGAGAAACCAGTTATGGTTAACTGAAAGACGAACTTGTGTTTGTCGTGGTTAGGTCCTTGATCGTCCAATCGGGAGGGAGACCCTTAGTAACCATCGGGGGGTATAAAAGCTAACACACGTACTAAGATCAGTGGATTCATATTTCGAGCATTTGGCGAAAGGACGAGTCACGGGGGCCTCCTACCTGAGTGGAGATGACAGACAAAAAGATTCGCGCTGTGAAGAGACCTATACAGTGACGAAGCCTCTGTGCACCAGGCTTAAGTGTGCACACCGCTTACATTGGACTCTCTCGCTCGCAAAACCATCGCGAGCGAGGAAATGGTGAGAGATCCCTCGTAGGTGTTAGTGCCAGGAACTGTGACAGTTTTTCCGTCACCCCATTGTGACGAAGAGAAGGACATTGATTATACTTTTACTAGATGTGTAATGAGTTGTTAGATTGGGTTTGAGATTGAACTATGTTCATTTCCAAGCTGTATACTCCTTAGTGGAGCAGCATAGATATTTTGTAAAGTATTACTGTGAAAATTATTAGAGAGTGCTGCTACGCTTTATGAGTCAGTCAATTATCTGATTAGGTGCTGTTACTGATTGTGTGAAAGCGAGACCGACCAAATTGAATTTGTTTACACCGGTGTCCTTTAGGAACCGTAGTCCTGGATAGGCGCACTTCAAGATACCCTATTTTAGATAGACTTGCTAGAATTTCAGTAGTGGATGCCATTTATGTGATATCTATGATTGTGATTAACGTAAATTATGCAGTCGAATGTTGTAATATGAAGTACATGGCCCGTCAGGCCTGAACATAAGTAATCCTGTGTTGCTTAGTTATTGTGGTATGAATGTTTCGGGTGTGAGTCTACTACATCCACCAAACCCCTCGTTGACATCTGGAGGGGACCTACAATAACGCAATTATCCCCAAAATCCCATTTCTGACAAACGAGCATAAAAGTTATCAAATCAACTTGTAGATCTTAGCCTCTCTCAGAAGGGGCAGGATGCTTTGCGGACCCACATCAGAAAATAATTATTTCATGGATCCGCAGGCATAGTGCTTTCTTCGGATATATGCATGAAGTCGACACATTCAGTTAAAATATGTTTTATTGATACTTGGCAATTGCATGCCACACAATCGGGGGGATCTTTCCTCCGAAGTAAAAAACGCTCCTTGAGGTTGGTATCACCCAGGCATAGTCTGATATGGATAATTTCACCTCTCAGATTTTGTTGCCAGGCATGGGCCCACTATCCAAGACGATCTTGGATAAAGTGGAGTTCATGTGATGTTTGTGGGGACCTACAAGGTGGTTCTGCTTTTTGCTAAGCCGGGAACCACACACGATGTGAAAGAAAAGGACGAAAGAAAAGCCGGACTGAAGACAAAGCAAGGGAGGACCACAGCTGTCACCCACAGGCCGCCGAGGTGTGGCTCCAACGAACGGAATGAGCTTTTTTTCAAATATGACATTTTGAAATCAATTTCCTCAAAACATCAGCATTCTATAATTATGCAGTTTTGCATGGAATTTACATCTTTTTACGCTGACGTCTTTACTGGTCTCTTCTATTTGCAGTATGACAGTTCCAATTGTTAAAGTACATGTCATGCTCCCTAAGCACTTTAAAAAATGCACAGAACAAACAGAACACATTACAATATAATAGTGTCTTGCATCTGATATTCCTTCATCACAAAGCGGTAAGTGCGCACTGCTAAAACGTTTCGTAGGCCTACTCAGGTCAGGAGAGAACAGAGGGAGGACAGGACAGAAAACAAGGGGAAACAATAAGGCATAGGAAACATAGTTACTTAGGAACAACTGAAGATACAATTACACAAATATGGGAGCAAAAGGAATAGAAGACATAGAGATACTAAGAAAAAAGGACAGCACAACTGAATTCTCTGGCCCAGTCACCAGATAACCTAGACAGATGATGGCTTTACTCACCTGAGAAACCTGGCTTACAGATACAGCCGGACACTGGGTCACAGTGACTTGCACCCAGTCCACAAGCACAGGTATTTGCACATTCAACGCCCCAGGTTCCTCCCTGGCAAGCTTACAATCACAACATTGAAAAAATTAAAATAATCGATGACGAGAAGGAAGCACATAATCGAAACTGGAAGAGGGCGCATGCACACTATTAAATGATTAACCAAACGTGGTTTCTTGGCCATAGGATTTTGGGGAAAAGGAACAGCAAACGAACTGAAGAGAAAATATTAAATACAAATCACTGTCTTCCTTATGAAATACATAATTATAGTGATCAATTATTGACCATCTTTCTAATTGGTGATAAATCTACCTTTTTTTTTTTTTAATTATATATTTACGAAACTCGGTTCCCTTGATTCCAAAAATATTGCATTGTTTCAGATTCAAACTTATGTAAAAGGCAGATTATTTGAAAACATACAGTAAGAATAAAATCGACTTAACAGTGATGTATTTTTTGACTGTCCTGGCCCACCAGTGATGTTTTTTATTTACCACGGCGAGTCACCAGTGATGTTTTTATTTACCTGGGTGAGTCACCACTGATGTTTTTATATACCAGGGCGAGTCACCAGTGACACATTTTTTTAAGGCCCACACCAAATTTGAAATTAGGCATAAAGGAAATTTGTAAGAAGTTAATTTATCAAAATGTATATTTACAGTAAGTTTAGAATATATCTGAAATTGGTTGGTCTTTTATTTTCAGTAAAGAAGTTGTACACTCTGTTAATGCAATGGGGCTTTTTTTCGTGAATTGTTTGTGTGGGAATTCCCCTGGGTAAAATAGTTGAAACGAATTATTGCTTTCATAAGCATGTGATTTTAATGTCTGACTAACACCTACAATTCTGGTTTTAATTATTTAAATTATTTCACTGACAATTAGAATAACTGTTTAGGGAATCTGTAATATCTATGACAGCATGATGGATCGAATGAAATATTAGCCACAGAGTTTGTAAAGTTCAGATAGGGTTTCCTTCCTGATAGAGACATCTTCCCCGTTGTTATTTTGTAATTGTGTGTTTCACATTACTACCACTTACTATTAGGCAATGGCTTTTCATAATTATGTTCATCAACATACATGGCATCTGGATATGAAAATGATTTCATGAAATGAACAGTCCTTGTTTTTGCATGAAATCCACATTTATAAAATGCCACCGGGTGTAGAACATTTCTAAACTATTTTTTACCAGAGATAGAGGGCCAAATAATTCTCCACACATATTTCTTTTGAAAGCTCCTCCGGCTGATGTTATACTTGCCAAATCTAACAAAGCCAATAAGCTGGCGCACCACACGTGGACTAGGTCATAACGTATATCAAATGAAAATCCATGTTCTTGCAACTCTATTGGTTATATTCATTCATAGACTTCATAATTGCTCTTGATATAATGTCTCATTATACACAATGGTCCCAAAAAGACTGTGTCAAGCACACATCACAGCGGCACAATCTCAGTACATAACTTCATGCAGATATCAACATAATGTAAGAATACATTATGCATCACAAGATTTTACTAACCCACACAATATCTGCCATCATTGTCTAGTCTATAGCCCGGTTCACAGGAACAACGAAAACCTCCAACTTCATTGACACATCCAGATTTAAAGTCACACAGGTTTGTCGCATCTGAGCTACATTCATTGATGTCTGAAACGTAAAACAATCCGAAATTTACTTCCGGGACTTTCAGAACACTTTACTTCAGGCATCTATGCTGATTGTCCAAAGCTAATTTCAAATGAATATCAACATAATTCATAATTATTATGCCATCTAATAATCAAATATGGAATAAAATGGGGAAACGCTGAAAAGACTGGGTATGAAGTATTCAAGGTATCTGAGATCTGGTCTAGCAGTCACACATACTAAAATGAAACTAAAATCCTTAACTAATTAGAGAACCAATGAGGATTTCCCAGTAAATGCTATCACAGAACTAGAAACTGTTTTATATATATATTTGTTAAGAATGAAATGATGATGAACTGAGATAACAGGCAGATTCTTCATCTAAGTCTGAAGCAGAATCACATAATAGCATCACCACATTTGTGAAATGCTCACTGTCTTGTCATGAAAACAAAACAAATCTCTACCTTCACAGTTGTTCTGACCAAGCTGACGGAAACCACGTGGACAAATACAGGTGGCTGATCCATTTCCATGTATAGTACATCCATGGCTGCAATTCAAATTGCATAGATTTTCTCCTGTAGAAGAAGATGAAACAAAACAAATCCTTCCAATAATTGTCAGTATGAAAGAGTTCATGTCTTAACAAAGTACTCTGGAGGCCTACAACAAAACAATTTTAAGGATCGTTTTTCAGTCTGAAAGTTTGAAACGCTGTTAAAAGGAGTTTCACAGAAGTATCAAATACAATCTTTACAATGAGCACTTTTGACTTGTGACATAATGCTCACTTTTAACACAGTGACGTCGATCAACTGCGAGACTGTAACCTGCATGACAGACACAACGATAGTTGCCTGGTCCATTCTCACAGATATGTTCGCAGCTATCAATCTGTCGCTCACATTCATTGATATCTGTGGACAAATAATGAAAGTGAAAAAAAAAAAAAAGATGTTCATCCTATTACTTCAGACAGGAATGCCACAGTTTATTTTCAGCATTGGTATGTCTTCACTACAGATACGTTTAAGGTAAAACTTAAATATTATGATTGATTATGAACTACGAATTTGTACACAGCCATGATGACATTACCTTCAAACTTATGTTTTTACTACTGCCAAAATACGCACTCTACCCATGTGTTATATTTGCAACCACACAGATATGGGCAGTGAAACTCTTTCTCTCTTTTTCTTTAAAATAATATTCATATATGACTATGAATCGTGAATTTCTTATCTCCAGGATAAAGGTGTTACTCTCTTCTGTTTTTTTAATTCATTCTTATTAGTTACCGTGTGCAATATCTAATCAAGGATAAAAATCTGATCTAAACTATGATTAAGAATCAGGTATTTCCAAACAAGATGTCATCAACTGAAGGACATTGTTTTACATTATTATTTCTCAACATTGAGGCTTGTGGCGTAATTATATTGTCCACGATTACTAGGAATAAAATATTCTAACACATTTCAGTACTGGCAAAGAGCTTGTAAATATTTAGGCAAACACATAAGAAAAGTTTATCAACATGACAGTTTAATACCAAAGAATAAAAACGTTCAATGTTCAGTTCTTATGCCAGATACTCCCCGTTTTTCACCATTGCAAAGGAAAATCAAGTTGAAATTCTCCAACTGCAGTGATAATAACTATTTTTGAAAAGAGATCTGTATAGCGAAAAAGAAAAAGCTTCACACTGCCATCCCCGGTTGAGGAGGGGGGTGGGGGCAATTAATGACATAATGAGAGTTATCAACGTTTAGAAACTGTTTCAACTTTACCTTCACAAACACCAGTGGGGTTGAGAGAAAATCCATTCTTGCATTTGCAAGTGTAGCTGCCTTCATTGTTTTCACAATCTTCCACATTCAAATTACAGGTTATGTTTGTTTGGAACTCTGAACACTCGTCAATATCTGAAAGTAAATGGACTGAATAGTTACTTGCTTGTCCGGAGAAGAACGAATGAATCATATTGTTTGCCACACACTATTACAACAAATCAATAAATCCATAAGACTGGAACCTCAAGATGGTTTTCACAAAAAATAGTTATCATCATACTAATATAATATCATTGTAAAGCTATTATATCAGTTCCAATTTTCTACAGGGCATTGCGACAGTCATAAATGGTGCCTTCCATATTTTCCCTTCGAATGAAAGAAGGCCGCATTTTTTTAAAAAATCTTTATTTACAATATTCACATTTTAAGGAACGCTTCACATTTGATCTGTATCACGCAATGAATGAACAAGTGATACTCAGTACTGTGTGTTTACTAAACAAACTGCCCAGAGCCCACAGTGTTTTATCTTTACTGTCAATTCATCCGCGCCACTCCTTCCTGTGAGATGGTTAAGATACTGAATGGGATAAGGTTGGCTTTGATAATTAAATTTTGTGACAATCGTTGCCTCTAAAGCTGACGGGGTGTGTTGCATATTAACACACAGGGTAATAAAAGTGCACCATATCTAAATCATGGTCCTAACATCGGAAAGCGAGCTTAATAGTTCACATGGTATGAAAATACTAATCTCATACCTTTGAGGGAAGATGTTAGTTAAAGCTGACCCACAGGATCACCCAGAGCTGACATCAATACCAATTAACAGATCTATACTAGGCAAAACAGCATACACAGGGAAGTGTAAATGAACACTTTATTGAATAAATGAAGATAGGGGGGGGTACAAATATCATGAATATATCTTGATGACTATTTTCAAACCAAAACAAAATGTAAAGTTTCCCTTTGATGTGCATGACATTAAATTGCCACCTGTAAGACGAACCGGCGTATCGCTAATTCCCTATTTTCGTGATAATGACAAAACCACCGTTGTGCCATTTTGTTGTGCAGGGAAAACCAATGCCCCAAAGAGATACACCATTTAGGTGAGCTCTATGTTTCTTAGTTATAGTATGAGAGGGGGGTGTGTTGTTTAGGGTAACGATGCACTAGTTGGACAGTGTGAATTTTGCTAAATCCTTTTCAAGATGACAAGTTAATGTCATTTATTTCTCAGGTATTCAAAACAAAAACAAAAAACAGAAAATCCCATGTTTACAGCTACACTGGTTCTTCATATTGACAAGGAAATATGAAATTTTAGCAATCCTACCACCTAGTTTGACATGTAAACATTTACAGAGAGGCAACAGAATCACGCAAGATTCATACAGTTTTGATATTGGCTGGAGAATACAAAAAATACGTCATTATTGAAGAAATGCATTGCCGCAAATTTGATAAATCTTGTCCGGCCATATCAAAATTATATAAATCTGAGACTGAATTGCGTGCAAATTCTAGTTTGAAGTTTTTCGTTGATACTTTAAATAACAATGCAGTGATATACTATTTTTGCCCTAAAGATATTTCACGTGTCTCACCTGAGCAATTTCCATTTTCCGTACGATAGCCATCTGGACACACACAGCTGAAAGAACCATGTTCATTCTGACAAACCAGTCCAGGTCCACAGGCATCAATGTCAATACACTCATCAACATCAATGTCACAATTGGAACCAGCCCATTGAGCATCACAGACACAGCCCCTGACTGGATCACAAGTTCCCCGGCCTGTACACTCACAAGTGCTGGAACAATTGTCTCCATAATAGGGGTTCTCACATTCTGAAATTACAGATCATAAGTTCTTGTTACTTTTTTTCCATGAAGAACGTGTAATTCATAGATAATGCAAAGTTTATTGATACGTGCAGTATTATTGCAGATAATGTTTATTAGTACATGCAGTATATCACCTACAAAATGGAGGTTCAAGAATTTTAAAAGAAAATAATGCATACGTCCAAGATTTCTTCCAACTCGTTTCACATGAAGATAACATGTTAGATTCCCTGTGCCAAGATTTAAGCAAAGCCAATCCTACCTTTATTTAAAAGACAAAAACAAAAAAAAAGCAACAAAACGCACAGTTAATATTTAATTATATCGCAACTGAGAATTTCAAAACAATATGTTTGTAACCTCGAGGGCAGTACACTCCACGTATTTTCCAGAGATTTCAGCTGAATCAATAGTTTTATTTCATTAACTTATGAAAAGACCTGTCGGTTTTAAGGAAAGTCGTTAAAGATCAGGCTTACAGTATCTACTATGGCTCGGGCACTTCATCAAAGTATAGATACAATTAAAAGGGGCAGCTCGGGCGTTTTGCATTTACAGGTTTCACGACTGCCACCTAGTGACAACTGGGTAGGATCAAGAAATGAACAATGTTCTTATAACCTGCTCCGAACTTTTGTATGAGGTTAAGAGGCAATCTTCTCGCAAATAATTGCAATTTAAATAAGAACATAACTATGGTTTAATCAACATAACATTATTGGTTTTGAAGGCCATGCCAAATTTGGATCCACATAATTATTTACACATGGGCGACATTATCTTGGCAATGTAGTAAACTACAGACGTGATAGCACTGCAACAAATCAACTGTAATAATGTATTTTGGGCACTTCCTATGTGGCTTCAGAATAATAATTCACAGTTCGCCTTGCAGATATTAAATACCTCCAAGATTAAAAGTGACAAAATTAAAATGCCAGTTTATCTAGTATCATTAAGTAATAGCCTGTTTGAGAGGTGTAACTGCGTTAGCATTGGTGCAATGACAAAGAATTTACCGTAGTTCCATAAAGTGAGGACTTTATAAAAAATAATGATAGATCTGGCGTTTCGCATTTGTTGGCGGAAATTTGTTTTAAAATAACAAAATTAACATATTATTTTTTTATAATCTGATTGTGGTCAATGTATTTATAGTTTTGGGAGGCAAAGACTTACAGATTAACTCTTGTGTAAATAATAGTAATCTCTACCCACTTACTAACACAGCACTGATGTTATTTGGCTCTGCTTTGTGAACATGCCCACTCTCAGGACTTCCAACTTCGTTCTCATAAAAACACCTAGTAGACATGCCTACATCTTTAATCTGGACATCCGTTTCCTACATACAGAATTGTCTGAAGATGTTGTAATGACAAGCCATTCCAATCCTGGCAGTACTTACCGATACATGTCACACCATCAATGTCTAATTCGTAACCAGCATTACAAGAGCACAGAAAACTTCCTACATTGTTTGTACAGATCTGACTGCATGGGGGATTCCCAATGCTGTCACACTCATCAATGTCTGAAATACAAAAAGCACATCATGCACAGGAAAAATATAAATGACGAAGACCTAATTCATTTTACTGAGGAGATTTGTCCACTCTGATAGGTGCCTCGAAATATCTTTACACAATGTGCAACTGATTTACAGCTAGTGTAGGACTGCGGCGGATTTAAAACTGAGGAAAATGAAATTGAAAAAAAAGTAGATTTATCTTCTCTCTGGCATTACAGACATACAAATTAAGAATAAGTTTGTAGGCGCCTATTTGTCAACTAATACGCAAGGATTTCCGATTGCATCTTATGCCTATGGCCAGATTTTCTTACGGTAAAGAAACATTCCATTCTTTCATATATTTGAATCCTCACCAATGCATTGATCATTTCTCAGCTTATAGCCCAAGTTACAGTCACAAGTGGCCTGGCCATTGTTAAACAAGCAAACCTGATCACATTGCGAACACAGTGCTGCATTGTTGGGATCTGAAACATGTACAAAAGATGGACATCTTGAATTAAGCCTGTCATTAAGATTTAATCAACAGTTCCACGGGCGGCCACTCTTGTCAGCCATGGACAATTCAGTCTCACCTGAGCAAATTCCATTTTTCCAAACTATAGCCATCTGGACATAAACAACTGAAAGAACCATGTTTATTCTCACAAATCAGGCAAAGGCAAAAACAGTATCATCACACAAATATAAGCACACACCAGTGTTGTGGAAATTAGCATGGCCTGTGAGAGCTTTACGGTACTATGAAGAAAAGTCCAAACTTTCAGTTCATGAAAAAAAAAAAAAGATTTCTAAAAATTTCTGAGGTTATTGGGTTTTATCATTTGTTTGTCCTAATAGGCTTCTCAAATGTAGCTTTGAGCTTGACGATCTCTTCCATACATTTTATTCCTTTTTTAAAAAAATTTCTGTCACTGCAAACTTGTAAGTTTCCCTGACAAATATTAGAGTGAATGTCTCCGTTTGATCTGGTTTTAATTTTGAAAATAAAAACAAGCAAAGGATTTTTGCAAAGTAGCCCTCAAACCCTAGGAAAAATGTCAAATTCATTTACGTTAGACAATATTTTAGGTGCCGTGCCTCCTCCGAAACAGACATACCAATGAGAAATATTCTGACGCTCGCAGGTACTATTAAGAATAGGAAGGATAACGTATATAATATAACAACGTCACGGTTAGCGCGACACTAGTCACATGTTAAAAATGGTTTACAAAGGAACTGAACCAGGTTGTCGCGATGTGGGTTAGATGGGGAGAATTCGACTGACACTCTTTCGAGGTCCGCTCCCACAATCGACGAACACACACAAAAAAAAATACTTGCACTCTAAAAACTAAATAAATCAATTGCTTTGATTTTTAGCAGAACTGTAGGGCAGTTTAATTACAGGAATTAATGTAACAAATATAATTATAAATATAAATATCAATTCAAAGGCAACTGAATCTAACTAATGAAACTACAGCTTTCTATAAAGACTAACTTATTCACTCTAACTACTTGCAGGTCATACGAGTTAGATGCCAAATAGAATCCGCGCACGTGGCGACGGATATAACAGTTTAAATTCTATTAATTCAATGAGACATGTTATGATATGGACATTTCCTCTAGACACGCCATGGAGAATGCTTGTACAACCTGGCGGTAGCTCTGAAACTGTCTTCAAAAGTAAGTAGAACGGTTCACTTTCATCATTACAAATTAGTATGAACTCTCACCATTAGGCCCTCACTGGGAGTGTGAACGCTGGATGTAAACGCTGTGGGTTCATATCAAACCAAGTAGCTTAGGCTCTGGAGCTTTAAATCATGGCGCTCCTCACAATATGGACTGCTCAACTGCGTCTCTATGTCTCTCAGCTGGCTGAGGACTATCGCCGTCCACCTCGTAAATGGATTGTCTACATGTGGCATCTATCTAAGCTCTGCACAGGTTTAAATACTAAAGCTATGTCTCGACCTTCCGTCCAGATTCATACATTTGATTGGTGCAGTCGCTTCAGCTCAGCCTGCAATATTAATTTATGCTTGTCATGGCCTTGCGCCAAAATCAAGGTCAATTTTACGGTCTGGACAAAATTTAAAATGCGAAACATTAACTACTAAAATCTTCAAACCCCGTGCTTTCTACTCTTATGCACGAATTTCCGAACGCCAACTAAGCGTCTAAATAAACTACCTTTACTCGCCCCTTATCTATGTTAATCAAAATCACGGGGTCGAGAACTGCTCTGTCATTCCTAGCTATACATTTATTCTGTCTCGCCCCTCCTTCTCTCCATCCATCAGAAAAAAGGTGTTTCAAAACAAACTGTTCACGAGAACAGCTCAAGGACAAATTACGCTGGTTATAATCAACAAGATCGTAAAAATTAACTCACTGACGTCGTGACCTAGCACAGCATTTATGATCCTAATGTGATCATGACACAGGTAATAAAACTTAGTTTAGAAGCAAAGTCATTACCACAAACAACCTACATCATAGACTGAAATGACTTTCAGATTTCCATCCCAATCTACAATCCTTCTGTGGCCTTATATACATCTACGACAACGAGAGCCCAGACAACATACAGTCTCTATAAAGTTCCATAATTGGATAGTGGCACTGAAATAATGTGTGTGAAAACTTTTTTAATCCACAAAACAGTAAGCTAAACAGCCTAAGATAAGCTCTGCCCAGTGACAAATCTAACATACAATGACAGCGTCGCAATGAAGAAAGTTATTAAATACCTATAGTGCATGTTGAGCCATCACTTGCAAGTGTGTAGCCTTCTCTACAGGAACATGTGAAGTTTCCCTGTGTGTTGGTGCAAACTTGTTGACAAGATGTGGTTCTCTCTTCACATTCATTGATATCTGCAAAGACAGCGATACATTTTGTAATTAAGACCACGGAAATGGGTAAAACAGACTCATGTATTTTATTCAACGTTGTTATTTTGTTTCTACTGTTTCAAATATGGCTATAGTTAAGAAGGATTTTCCCTGCCATTGATATCTTAGTCTTATGTCAGCAGTGAGTGTCAATAACTTTTATCACAGAAATAAAAGTGGTAAACCTCTATTGACTTGTTAATTTGTAAATATATACACAAATCAGATGTCCTTTAACAAATCACCAGGCGTGGATTCAATTCCTGCTGAGGTGTATGCCTTCGGTGGAGAAAAGCTTATTGAAAGGTTGACCGAGTTGTTCAATCATATGTTGAAAGCAGGGAAGCTGCCACAGGACTTCAAAGATGCTTCAATCATCCATCTGTACAAAAACAAAGGGGACAGCCAAGTCTGTGACAACCATCGGGGAATCTCTCTACTTTCAATTGCTGGCAAAATATTGGCAAGAATGCTTCTGAATCGCCTTCTTGATCACCTCTCGTCAAATGACTTGCTTCCCGAGAGCCAATGTGGCTTTCGTAAAGAGAGGGGAACGGCGGATATGATTTTTGCTGCCAGACAGATTCAGGAAAAATGCATGGAACAAAATAAAGCGCTGTATATCACATTTGTTGACCTCACAAAAGCATTTGACACAGTGTGTCGTGAAGGCCTCTGGAAAATCTTGGCGAAGTTTGGGTGTCCACCCGAATTCATCACAATAGTGCGCCAGTTTCATGATGGCATGCAAGCTGCAGTCAAAAGCAACGGCAGTTTTTCAGAGCCCTTTGCTGTCACAAATGGGGTAAAACAGGGTTGTGTCTTAGCCCCAACTCTGTTCAGCATCATGTTCTCTGCAATGCTACAAGAAGCCTTTAGCTCTCCTCCTCAAGGGGTAAGCATCAAGTACCGAACTGATGGCAGTCTATTCAACCTCAGGAGACTTCAGGCAAAAACCAAAACCAAAAGTACTCAAGTCTGTGACCTACTATTTGCTGATGATTGTGCACTTCTGGCACACGATGAGGACAGCATGCAAAACTGTGTTGATAAGTTCTCCAGTGCCTGTGACAACTTTGGCCTCACAATAAGCACAAAGAAGACGGAAGTGCTCCATCAGCCTACTCCAGACGACAAGTATCCTGTGACCCCAAATATCAAAGTCCATGACAGTCTTCTGAAGGTGTCGGAGAACTTCACCTATCTTGGCAGTACACTGTCTTCCGCAGCTCGTGTTGATACTGAAATTCTCTCAAGAATCAGCAAAGCCAGCTCTGCATTTGGCAGGCTTCGAAAGAGAGTGTGGGATGTTGCCGGCATTCGCACAGACACTAAGCTGAAAGTGTACAATTCTGTGGTCCTTCCCACCCTACTCTATGGGGCTGAAACCTGGACAGTGTACCAATCGCATGCCAGAAAGCTAAATCACTTTCATCTGGCCTGCCTTAGAAAGATCCTAGGGATCAAATGGCAGGATAAAATTCCAGACACTGAGGTCCTCAATCGTGCCAAGGAATTGAGCATCTTCTGCCACCTGAAAAAAATTCAGCTACGTTGGGCAGGACATGTTGTCAGAATGCCCGACTCCAGACTCCCTAAGCAAATCTTCTTCTCTGAGCTCTCCAATGGAACGAGGAATGTTGGGGCCCCAAAGAGACGTTACAAAGACACTCTCAAGCAATCACTGAAGGCCTTTGCCATTGATGTGAGTGCGTGGGAAAAGCTCTCGCTTGATCGTGCAAATTGGAGGGCGGCCCTTACCAGAGGCAGCAAAGCATGGGAAGCTGACAGAGTCCAGCAGGCTATCAAACAAAGAGAACGGCGCAAGAAAAGGCCCAGTGGTATTGAACCAACGGAGCACTCTTGTCATTTATGCGGAAGGGTCTGCAGGGCAAAAATAGGACTTATCAGTCACATGAGAAGCCATAAGTCATGAAAGAACAGTCTTTCCATTCTGTCCTCTGTGTCCTTTAGTTCTCTTTATTGTCCATGTGTTGAAATTCTCAACAATTTCTGTTCTTTATTCCTCTGGTGTTGTTAAGGTCATCATCATACCTGATGGACGAACTATTATATAGCCACTTAAATATACCGAGAGTAATTAGCTTGTGTTTCAATTGCCGAATAGTTGTACTGTATATAAGCTTATACATATTCTGCTTCTATGCAGTTAACTAGGTAATTAGGGACACACACCTGTACACGTTTTTCTATCTGTGGGGTCAAGTCTATACCCTGGTCTGCAGCTGCACATGTAAGAACCGTATGTGTCTGTGCATTCCTGGTCACACACTGTGACATCTTCACACTCGTTAATGTCTGAAATAAAATGACGCCACAGGTTTGGACGTTAATCATTTAATAAAGAAAGTTGCTATTAAATATTCATTTCCTTCCTTGTCAACTGAATAAGTATCATAAGGTGATTTTTAACATGGTTTCATTCTTAAACATCAGCTGCTAATTTCCGTGCGCTCCTTGAACCCCTTCAATAAACACTGCCAGCTTGCACTGTTTCAACCTTGACAAACATAAAACACACGTTTTGTCAAAATACACACACGGGCTGAATGCCTCAAAGTACAAAAACGTCTTTTCACTTTCTTCTTTATCTGGACAATTCCTAGTCTCATCTGGGGTTGTTGTTGTTTTTTTCAGACTATACAGGCTGGGCCAAAAGTAGGGTTACAGTTTTAGATATAAATTACAGTGTTAATTGTATCCCTACTTTTGGCCCACCCTGTATTATGATAGAGCTGACAAGGAAGTAAGCAGGAAAATTCGTTACAGAGGGATGTTGTGGCATGAGATATGAACATTAACTAGCTACAAGATACATTAAATCAAAGAGAAACAAGCGCCTCAATGCTGCCTACTGACAAATGCTTTTTCTTGCCTTATTACATGAAATCATGCGTGTAATCAAGTATGAAGTCAAATAAAACCACTATAAAAGGGATAGGTTTTTTTTTCTTTGTTTTTTTTGGATGCTGTTGTTTTCATTTATATAACATTACAGACATTATTTTGGAGCAAGTAATTGGCAGGCTAAAATAACAGCCATCAGAATTATAACGTTTTGATTTAAACATCCTTTTGTTTTTTTTATTTTAATTCGATAGAAAAATATATCAGCTAACTGTAAATAGAGAATATATTCATGTTTTGAAGAAAAATGTGTACATGTCTTTCTGGAGGTAGCGGAAAACTGAGGTGCCAAATTGCACTGAAATAAAGTTGATTAACATTTTCTATGTCAGATCAGTAAAAGTGGCTTAACAACCGGTGGATGAACAGCATGTTAGGGCTACCATGGACAACATCACAAATCACTTCCACACAGAGAACGCCTCATTTACAGAACATGCCATTGTGCGAGAGCAGGAATGAAGAAGGTGAGAGAGTGACAGAGGGGGCACAACCACCAAATGGTTCTACCTTCACAAGTTCCACCAACATCTCTAGATCCTGCCGGACAAGAACCACATTCATAACCTATGGGACTATCCCCCTGTTGAGCAGCTGTCAGGTCTGTACAGGTTTGTCCTTCTAAACAAGGATATGTCTCGCAGGCATCCACTTCAGACTCACAATTGATCCCTGTAAATAATGAGAGTGGGCCGTGTTATGGCAGTTACGCACATGGCTATGTCCCGTGAGCAATTATGGATTTCTAATGGAATTATTTTACTCCCAACACCACTTTTCATAGCCTGCAAATTGTCGAATAGCTAGATAAATACCTATTACAAGCAGAATCGTCCAGATGTTACACGAGAATGCTTTCCTTGACATCTGCAATTGCATTATTTCATATACCGTACCGTTTTGATTTATTGCTGGGCTGGAAAGTGCTACCAAGTTACAGAATCCAAAAATCAACATCGGAAACTGTCTTTTACAGTTGTTTGAAATTTTTTATAGGCTCATATTATTTTACACTAAACCTCATGGAACTGAATTTTTATTTATTGTAGGCCTACAGAGCCTGACTTTGAGTTTGCTTCTTTGCGCCTTGTAAAGCATAGTAATTAGATCAAATTGTCAAAAGAGGGTAAGCGAAACACTAAAATATGTATTCAATATGAATGGGAAAAACATTCGAAGAATAGATTCTACGAACGATACTCCATTCACAAAAATCATACACAGGCTTTACACACTTTTATTTATTGTTAGTTGTGGCCTAGACTAAAAACGTAGACTTGTGGACAGTAGTGAACCAAAATTAAAAGTCGAAAAGTATTATATAAAAGTCGTGTTGTGGATGAGCAAATCTTAGGTGTGTGTGTGTGTTTGGGGGGGGGGGGGGGATATGAAATGGCTATGACAAGTCTGAACACTCAGAAGATATATGATTGAAAAGTTTGCCCTCACCAGCTAGCAAGATTTGCTCTATAGAATGCATGAAAGAGAGAGACAGGGAGGAAGAAGGGAAAGAAAGCTACACACACAGAAAGAGAGAAAGAGGGGCAGAGGTAGGAGAGAGAGGCAGTGAGAGAAAGCAAAGGGAGACACGGAGAGGGAGGGTTTGTCTAAGTTTGGAGAAAGCACCACCACACGATAACGTTCATATTATGCCAGGAAGGAGCAAGATGATAGACAGCATAATGATAGGATAGAAGGAGATCCTACCAGAGTCGCCCATAAACCACAAAGAGAGCGGGGGATGGGGGGCAGGGGTGGGGGGAGGGAGAAAGAAGTTTAGCCCTAATCAATTATAAAGGCCAATTCAGCAAATTCAATTTGATCTTCAAATTAAGAATGTATCTCCAGTTGTCTAATTTTTTTTTGCCTTCACACATAGAATGTCTGGCATCACAATTCATTTCCACTGTATTTTCTCTACTGTATGTTTACTGGAAAGATCAGTGTGTGTTTTTACAGAAAGAAGGATTGAAATTCCTTACCTGTATAAGCTGGGTAGCAGTTACATTCAAAAATCTGAAACTGCCCTTCTAAATATTCAGTTGACGTCATGTTGTAATTGCAGTCACCATGGGAGTTACATAACGGGCAGGCAACAACTGGGAGGGATAAGATAGAAGAGTAGCTCCCCTTCGAGTCCATAGCTCGTATGCTAGAGACATAACAACAGTGTAAAGTTACACAATCTCAAGGGGGAAAATGCTTATGATGTCTCTTTGTTTTGTAATAAAATATATTCTTCATCTCTATGCAGCTTTGCATGAATTCAAAACTTTCAGTTTTATTTTTAAGCATTGCATATCTTGAAAAGTTTATACATGCTTAGTGCCTTGATTTACAACTGATACTGTGTTATACGTTGTTTTTTTTCTGCTGTATAGTAAAATAGGTAACGATGAGATGACAGATGATATTATCCACAGAACTAACACAGTGTAATTTCGCGATATTTAGAAAAAAAATGCCAGGTTTTCAAAGACATTCAGATTTTCCTGCTGCTTAACAGACAAAATAATTGCTGACGTGGAGCAGGTAGAATGGAAAACAAGATATCATTTTTTATCTCTGCATGGCATCACTGTCACAGAAAATAAATTGGTGATAAGCCAAATCACGGTTTGCAAATTGTTTCGATGTATTACCCTATGCTAACTGGCTGTTGGAGATTTGGTGTGTAGACAATGGTCCCATTTTGGTACAGCTGGACACCAGTGGTATTTCCTACTAGTTCATAGGTCACTTGGTCTCCATCATCATCCATGCCCTGAACTCTGATAGACTTTTCCCGGCTCTCGGTGACCATCCAGCGGTTGTTGTCAATATATGTACTTGTAATCAGTTGTATAGTGGGAAGGCTGTTGTCTGCAGATCATAAAACAATATATTAACAAGTCTTTTGAAAAAATAATAATATAAAAATCTAATATAAAATGTCTACTTCCCACAGGCCCAAGATTCAAATGTCATGAAATTCAATAGTAAATACAATAATTGTAGCTAGTGGCCATTGCACAGAAGCCATAAACAATGGCATATTTTTCGCACCAGTACAGAATAAATGATAAGTTGTGTGCGCTGTTAAGCTACCACCTTTGGCCTTGATTGAGATAACTTAGTTTGTTATCATAATCTCGATCACTGTAGGAAAACTTAGGCCGTTTTTGTTTGATTTATTTTGTTGTTGTTATTGTTGTTGTTTTCATTGTGGCGGCACTGAAAACTGTGTTAATATGTGTCTTTACATCAAGCATTCGTTTCATGCAATGCATCATTGGTCCCGCCTCTGATCAGTGCACAAGCTGTGTGTACGCGTTTTTAGAGCTGCCATGAAGACGCTGTCCCATCTCATCTGACTGTGCTGCCTTTGATTGTTTATGAATCTTACTTTCCAAAGAATCACAGTATGAGTAAGGTCTAATACAACGTACCTAATCTTTGAAAAAAAAAAGTACAATTTCTCTACGTATGGACTGAAGTAGTTTGATATAAATTGAATTGCCAATTATAATCTTTGAAATTATTATGGAATTTAAGGCTTCAGAACAACAACAGCGGAAAATGCATCCTGCTGGATTTGGTGTAAAAGAAATGAACACTAAATTCACATGGGCTAAAATTATATACCATATAACCAATGGCATTGTTGGCAGAATGGATAAGACACCTGCACCAGAAACCAATGACACGGTTCAAATTCAAAGAAGAGCCTGGCGAGGAAAAAAAGAGCTGGGTGACGAACACCGAGGGTTACGAACTCAAAAACACACGGCTTTCCAATTTCTGTCATATCTCCGCCTTGCCTTGATGAATCAGGGCCAAATTTTTGCATAGCATCCCATTTCAATTTGTCTTAAGTAGGCCTGCTTTTTTTTTTTTCACTTGTAAAAAGAGAAAAGCAAAAACTTTTCTTCATAAATAATTATATAGAAAACACGGTGAGGCAAAGAGCAGATCTTTTACCTTGTCGTCTTCATTACGTCATGTCGACATAATAGCAAATCCAAACACTTCAGATAAAGGCAACGGTCCTTTTTTTTTTCGCTACCGGTGAATTACAATTCACACCAATTGCACGCGACTGCGCAGCGTAAACCACAGACTAATAAAATATACAGACTGGATGATCCCACTGTGTGACGTCACAAAACAGCGAAAGGTCTTGAACCATCCGCCACATTAGGTTTACGCTAACGACCGACACTTCAGCATAGCTACAATGTTGAATGACACCATTTTGACGCGCCTATTGAACGCGGAAGTTTGGTTCCGCACCAAGAAATTAATACATGTATAACCAATCTTGACAAATAAAAAGAAATTTCTACTGCTGATAGAACTAGAATCGGAATTTCCCGAGCGGCGGCCATGTTGGTTATGCGGCCCCCGCTCGGGAAATTCCGTAAAAAACGACACAGCCCGAAGCTCGTGTTTCCAGTCTGGTTAATTTATTAGTCTGTGGCGTAAACAACGGGAACATCACTGAATTTCGTGATTTTACTCATCTTTGTATACTTCAAAAACGTTTATTTTAGTAAACACAATTTCAGTCTTGAGGTCGCATGACAGCTTAGCCATTGTGAGATAGTGTGAACTAATTCTACGATAACAAACACGTTTGAAACAGTAGCAGACTGTTACTATTCCCCGACAGAATGAAGTAAAGAAAACGGTCCTGAGATGACTTAATAACAAAAACAAAAGCCTTCAAGTTTCTTTAAAGTACCCCCTAAAAAGCACTAGTGCATGTTTGGGTGTAAAAACCGCTACGCTCAGAAGTTGGCAGAACGAGCTGCCAGATATGAATAATGGTAGTAGAAAAGGCCGAAAGCCAATCTTGGACACCTTTGACTTTGACATTATAGAAAGATGCATATTCAAACTATCTAAAGAGAAAGACAGAATCTTGACACAAAGCATAGTATCAGCGTCAAGAGAAGACCTTTTTATTCGGCACTGAAGACTTGGGGTTCCCGTCCACAAAAAGTGGAAGAATATTCCTAAAGGAGAGATCAGATCTTGTTGTAGCAAGATGTAAATACCAGTTTAGTGCAAACAATTTGTCTTGAGCTTCGTGGAATATTTAACGGTTCTGCTCCCCACCCCCCTCCCCCCCCCCCCCCACCAAAAAAATAATCCTCACGACAGTGATTTCCGAGGTTTTGCTCCACAGAATATGAAAATGGGAAGCAGTTCCTGGATGAAATCAAATATGAAGTGTCCCGTCATGTTTTGTTGTGGGTTTTTTTTTTTTGTGTATCAAGTTCAATATCTATCCCAACACGGACACCTATGTAATAAGCTAGCAACTAGCCTAGAGACATAATATTATTTCAGAGCAGCAAAAATAATCATATGCAATTCTTTGGTTCACTCTTATTCTGTATAACATCTTTCTTTAAACTATGCAATACGTTTATCCAAAACATGCACCATTGCAGTTTTGAAAACTGCATTTCAACAGTGCACTTTTACTGGTACTGTAAACAACCTCTGTGTTCACCATTTGGTGTTGGACACGTTTTTTATATAATTTTATGAAGAAAAAAAATATTTCAACCTCTATGAATGCCAAAAAGTAACTGACTGTTAAGACAAATTGAAACCGGAGGCCATGCAAAATTTGACCACAATTGATCAAGGCAAGCTGGAGAAATTAAAGAAATTGATAAACGTAATAATATGCTGAAGGGACTAAGATGAAAGAATCCACGATTCCTCTGAAGATCATCATCTGCCTCGCTCCACCTGACGAGTTTCTTACCCCTCAATATGACTTTTTTTGTTTTAATTAGTAATGATACCATAATATAGACATCTTAACTTTGAAAGGTTCAGTATTTCTGCAGGAAATTAAAAAAAAAAAAAGATATTTTTAAAAAAGTGACCTACCGAGTATTCTTGCCATAGTCTCAACTTCATCTTTCGAGTCTTTTGTATCTGTAGCAAATGCAGCGTCTCCAGTAGCAATGAAGTCATAGATACAAGCATCGTCCTCCCCACACATAACTTTAGCTTGAGCTATAGACTGAGGATTCAGTTCATCCATAAATAAAGGCTGAAACTGTGGATGCTGGAAATCTGCAGTGCCTTTGCCTGTATCATAGGTAAATACCGATGTGGCGCTGGTCACCAAATCTGTTGGGGAGTCGATTGTACAGATATTTACAAGAAATTCTAAAATTTTACATTTCAAGAATCTTAAAACACAAAGAAAGCTAAATATCTATACAGAGCCTGACTATCTTTAAATGTAATATTGCTATTCAGATTCATATAAGGCATTCTTAAAGTCTGAACAGGTGCTTATAAAACAATTTCATAACGTAAGAACATATATTTAATAATATCTGATTAATGCACAGAATGGCTATCAGTGGTTGTGTTTTATTTTGCAGTGAGACATTTTGATACATTAAACTGCATGACACTTTATTTTGGCTGCATCTTCCAAGTCATTCCATCTACGGTGGCTCCTGCTGACTGTAAATTTTATATAGGATTGCTGCTTTCATCTTTTTGTTTGCATAAATCTTGGAAGCTTGTACAAATGGCTGGTTGACTGGATTGGTTGTCCCACTGACACTCAGTGCCTAAACCGATGGGGTGTGAGCAGTGAGTAGTGTTTCAGTGTGACGCATAATAATTAGGCAAAAATACTAATAATAATTGCAGTTTGGAGCCCACACCAGCCTTGGTCGGTTCACCCTTTACTAAATGATTTATTTAAAAATGAATTATATTAATGTCTCCACCATAGCTGCCAGCTGCAACATACTCCTAGAGAGCTTCTGAAATTAGAAATGTATGATGAGAAAATCATAACTCAATGATTTCATATTATTCAAACCTACATTTGCTAGCAAACTGCTCAAGTATCTGTCGTTCGGTCAAGGTGTGTGGTAAAGTTGTTCCATTGGGCAGAAGGAAGTCATCTAGGGGGTCACCATTAAAATTTCCCAGTAGGCCTCTTGTTTGTCCCGTCAAGTTTTTATGAACCTCCAAGTTGATCTGAAGGCTTTTCATGCCGACATGAACTTTCATGGATACACCTGAAATATTATTAGTATCACAATATCTTTGTAATTTCAAGGCACAATAAGCCAAAAGCACACTCGCTCTGCTGGCTGGAAAGACACACAGACACTTGAAGTGATATCAATGCACTCTAGTACATCAGCCTCCTAACACTGCAATTAATGTACATGTGAGTGACTGCAGCAATATATTCAACATATCAGGAGAGGTCTCGACTACCATCTAGCCCACTGAGATCTCTGTCATCCATCTAGATTTCAAATATCTATAATTATGTACGTCCTGGGCATTGAAATACCATTACTTCATAATGCAATGATACGCCCAAGCTGAAAATAGTCTGAGTTTTCTGTGTTCAGAAGATGGCAAAAGCTACACGCAGCAGACCTGCAGTACTAGCTGTAAAAAGTGTCTTTCAATCTTCTGGTTTGGCAAATCTCAGAGAAATATATGACAACCCAGTGCAACAAACCTCATTATCACTCAACAGTGTTTTATTTAAGAATAAAAAGATCACTTCAGCGTGTATCTGCACCCAGTAAGTCTTTTCCGTCAAATTTCTGCTGCCAATGAAAGGAAACTAACTGCACACTTTACAGTCCGGGTTGTTCTGAATACTACAGGGATACTGACCACATGGGAATGTTGCTGACACCACAGTCCTATTGCCACCGTCATAACGTTCAATGCTGATGTTGCCATTGGTCCAACTGAATGATGGGTCATTGTAGAAGTTGTTGGTGAAATCCATACCATTGGTTAGAATCACCATGGCTGTGAAGAAGTATATGAGAGAATATTATCATATTAATCTATTGAGTTTGAATGCATCGGCAAAAACGTTTATTTAGTTACTCAAGAAAACAATCGCTTTTCCCCCTCTAATAAATAATGATATACATTTTATTTTATAAAACAAAATGCATGCTTATAAATTAGCAATTTCTTTAATCAGAGCCACACATCCAAAGGCATAGAAGTCACCAAATAATCAGACTTAGTGATCTCCTTTTTATTAACAAAATGTGTTTTTCTTAACCTCTGATGTTTTAGCAATAAAGCTAAATTAATAGCTTGATAAAGGCTATTCTCGGCTATTACAAAGTTAGGTCAAGTTGGGAAATGGCAAATATATTTCATAAACGTTTATTACGTAAGCCCCCAATTTACAACTAAAAAATGTCCTGAATTATAAATGTTTGCATAACAGTCTGCACCACAGATTAGAGATACCACCAGAAGCGACACAAGGCGGGAATATGTCATCAATTTTGACTACCCTTCGCCATTTTGGATGAGATCAATAGTTGGTAACTAGGCACGCACGCAAGAATGTTTAATGTAACATCAGAGAGTACGTAAGATTTATATAGAGATCTCACTCCCGCCAAATCGCGAAACTAGGACACAGCGGTAACAAGAATTGAAAGAGACCGTCTTCACCAGAGACAGTATGCGTGTCTTTTTACTGTGGTTTGTCTATATTTTTGGGTTCTGTGGTTTGTAAGCTTTTACTACCCGTGGAAATGTATAAACGGGTATTGTTTACCGCCGATCAAGTCAAGTGAAGTTGCATTTCATCCAAAATAGCAGTGCACATACTTCCTGTAGTCACAAAAAGTGGGCTTCCTCAGCTACTGGTGGTTCCCTTTTCTGTAGTCTGCACCGGCCGATAACTTCAAAAAATTATTGAGCCAAAAGATTCATCTTTTTCTCAAACTTCATAAACGAATTTCAGGCTACAAAAGTCGTAACCTCTGTTCTGCCTGCACAACTTGGTTCTTTGGATGAACACAAAAGCTGTAAAAAAAAACAACAGTTGCCTCAATTCAGCAACCCTCGTCCCGTGAAAAGCCCCTCTTGCACCTTAACAATGTAGCCCAGTTCATGGTTAGCACTATGTATCAGGCTGCACATTTTCTAATCTAGATTAAATCGCTGTATTTACCTTATGGTCTCAATCTGATTTCGCAATATGGCATTATCCTACACTCATCTGTCTTGCACATAAAAGTACTTAAAAGTCAAATGGCTTACTTGTGATATTCGATCCACAAACAATCACTAAAAATCTACATGCTTTTCTTTTTGTTTTTTTAACCAAATAAACCAAGCACTAATTTGTACCTTGATGTGAACGCATGAAGTCTTTTCTCAGGGGTAAATGATTTTTAGGTTCTTTGCGTGTGTATTTAATCACCCGGTCCTGAAACATTTTCCATTTTAAAAGCTTTGATCAGAACACCTCGGCACAGTTGGCTCTTTTCTTAACCGTTGCCGGCTTCGAGTGCCTATACCGGTGTAGCACTAGCAGGCCAGATTATAGCCCCACCAGACTATACCCTGGGTTGAACTGGCCTAGCCCAGAATATTATACCCAGGGGTATATTCTGGACTAGGTCAATTTATACCCCGGGGTGTGCTTTGGGCTAGGCCAGACTATACCCCCCCCCCCCCGTCCAGATTATACCCCCTATTCTTTTCTTTAAACAAGTCAAGACCACAGTCTATTTCAACCTTAGTTTAAATTGTCCATTATCACTGTCATCAGGTATCATATTGAAACATATTTTCTTGACTCTTGTAAACTAAGATACATTTCAGAGGAAACGAACATGCATTAAAAAGCATTGATGTACAAAAGGATTGAAAATCGATTCAAATTGATATGGTTGACTTTAACACTAACTCTAGTTGTGTCCGTCGGTATTATTTTATAACCAAATGCGTCACTTCGAGCTTCCTTGCATTTGGCAGACGGATGTGCTTTGGTGCTGCTAACGAAGCAAGAACTCGCAGTTAAGTAACATAATAATCTTGTTTCGCTTCGATTCTATACATTTCCTGTTGAAATCTTTTATTGTTCGATTTTGTTTCACTTGAAAAAGGCGAAAGCCGAAAATTGTGCGTATTTTCTGTCTTCGCTTTGGTTTGCTTTGTATCGTTTGGGTTTTATTTCTCACGCAGGGCTTCGCTACATACAATTTTTTCTTTCTGCCCAATTTTGACATTGCTTTTAGCCCTACTGCAAACCCACAGTTTTTCTGTGGTTTTTATGATATTTCGTCATCAGTAGACCGGTATATTTCTTTAGCATTTTCCAAGCACTTTTAAGTGTTATCAACATCCCATACAAGCGTTGGAGTATAGACGGGAAATTGGAGTGAAATTCAACACCAAGGTGAAGCATGTCCCAACAAGACACAACAGTGGCCAGTGAATTGTGAAGAGTACACGATAGTTATTCCGAAGAACGATATCAAATTAAAAGACGGTGACTCATTGGTCAAGACCTACACTGGAATAAGTCCGTATCGGCATGTGATCTCGGCGAAGCCGGTCACCGTAATCGAAGCCAGTAACGGTTAAGAAAAGGGCCAACTGCCTCCTCGAGAGCGTATCTATATGAAGTGGGTGTTATGAATGTCTCACAACAAACTTATTAGTCTGTGGTTTCACAGGGCCACATTTGAGAGGAAACTCTTGATTCTGGCGCCAGCCATCAAATTGATGTGGTGACGTAAGAAGACGGGTCATTTGTGTCTTATCTAGATGTTATGCTGCTAATGTGATGAAGAGTTGAGCAATAAAAGGAAATGTCAGAGAAGGATTTGGATTTATCTTACTGAGTAGCTAATGGATATTGTGTGTGTGTGTGTGGGGGGGGGGGGTAGCAGACAACTTTTCGCCTGCAGCTTGTTTGCCTGGAACCTGCTAGAGGTCAATAAGGCATAGATGATGTGGGAGGAACGTTAAATACAAATGAAACTGAGACAGCACATTGAATGTGCCTAAATGCCACTCACATTTCATGAACTTAAAATTAATGTAAAAGACACATGGTTTCAGAAAATTAAGTTCCCACACTAAAGTCAAGTAACTATTTGCCACTTAAACGTGCAGAAATCTCACAGTGAAGGAGCAAAACGCTTAAGATTAAATTTTATTCCAGAAAGCAGTATTCTTCAAAAGACACTGCAGCATATTATGATCTTGAGTATTTCATACAGAATGAAATAACAACAGTAATAATAAATTGTTAGCTAACAACAACGTTTTCCAACTCGTGAGTAGGAGGATAGTTATCCATGTAGTTACCCTTGTATGCTAAGTGCACTGGACAACCTGACTGAGTCGTAGGAGTTGGGTTAATGAAGAAATATACCGAAGGTTTCATATTTTTTATTACATTTCTTACATGTAGATGTAGTAGCAAGCTCCACTTGAAAACTGGCATAGCTTGATTCTCTTGCGGCAAATGCTATGAATACAGTTCCATTGCTCATGATGTCTGCAGATGTTTTAACTCTGTCGGTGCGGGCCTGCAAAATTTCAATAGCTACATTTATATAATTTTCAGACATTTGCGAGAACAACTCTCATCTTTACGACTTCCTCATCAGATAATTAGCACCTGCTGAATAACATCTTGTTCTGCAGCATGAATATCTCTATTCCCAGGTTAACTGGAATTTTATAACATTCAACTTCAGCTTATGTACTACGGTCAACAATTTCTCATAAAACACTTACCTGTAGCATAAAATTACTAGATGGAATGTCCGCCATAATGTATTCTCCCCATCCATTCATTGTATAGTTGAAACCATCCAAAGTAGATACGTGGGGGTCGCCCAAAGCCCACGCTGTCAAAATTTTAAAAAGCAAAAAAACTAGCGTAAGTGTAAAAAGTAAGTCCTCTCAACTTATCAACAGTTTTCTATTTGTTTTATACAAGCAGTGTCATGGTAACAGCGTATGCACCTCAGTTATTTAGACTGCTACAAGAACATTCGCCTGATGAGCTTCAGCTTTACCCAGACTTTGGTTCACTCCCGTTAATCCATTAAAGAACTTGACCAACACACCATACAGTTTAAATTCTGAAAAGAACTTGACCAAGTACACTATACAGTTCTAAGTCAGTAATTAACTTCAATTCAAGATAACCATCTTATTATTATGGCAATGGGCAAGAATTTGCTCTGCACATTAACGTGAGGTGCGAAAACCACATTTCCTGTGTGTTATGTTCATGAGTGTGAACAAACTTTGCGGTATCAGGACTTTTAGGTCGAAATGGAATTTAATCTTAATACAGAAATGGCGCCCAGCGTACTTGTGGACCATGGTTTGTATAAATGAGAGTTCAAAGATAACAAGACATCTGCGTGACTCCTTGCTCAGGTAAGAATAGTAAGGAGCAAGCCCTGTAGCAACCCTATAATATTTTCTGCCCATACCAATAGCAAGTTTAGTATAGATACCCAATACTGATATTCTCCTATTAACACTTCTCACTAACCTGAGTAATCAGCAATATATAAAATATCTAAATATACCATAAAAATAATAAATATATGAACTGTGACAATGCTATGACCGGCGGTAACATTCAAGACACTTTCGGCCAGATGACATCGACTGTTTCTTAGCAGATGAGACTAAATGTCGTCCCCAGATGAGATAACCTAAATGCTTCCTGCGAAATGGGAATTGCAAATGGCAATATAGGCCTATTGTATCATGAATGAACAGAAACACACTCACATCAATTATGATAAATAATAGTCATAGTAATTTTCTTGACGTTTCGTTTTCAATTACATCGATCACTCTACGTTTGTTTGCATTGCTACGATAACACAGTTATAGAACTGCACATATTCAGCATCAATCCCTGTAACACTCTATGATACCTGGAATAAAGACTGGGTTTTTGGAACATCGAACATCGGGAAATTCAGAGTGGAATCTTCGGCACATTTTGTCTGTCTGGCAGCACCATTTCCGAGTCGCTCTATTTTCCAGTGCCCTTTGATATTGATTTGAGTTGATTTGTCTCCAGGTTGGCCAAGGATCACTGATGAGAACATGACCCCCAACATAAGAGGCTGCTTGTATGGACTTCAGCCTGTCCTGCCAGCTGTTACTCTTAGGTTTCTGCCACTTGTAACAGCAGATCTGACACAAAGATTAAGATAGCTCACACGATTATTGTAAATCTCATAACAATATTATTTATGTTGTGTTGAGAGGCTACAGAATCTTGAAAAAAAAAAAATATTACAAACCAGTACATAGATTGCATTCTAAAAAAAAAAGGCCAATAATAGGTCCAAATTCGAATGAAAAAATGTAGGAAACAAAAATATAAAACAAGCTAGATTTTCAGTACACAAGATATACCCACCAGGTAAGAGGAAATAGCAGTAAATTTTAATAAATGACCCCCATGCAATATCTCGCCCTGTCACACTTGAAACAAACTCAAAACTGTCCTTAAGACACACTTTTTCCAAAAAACACTTTCAGCTGAGAAGCCTCGTTCCCAATCCATTTATTTTCTCATATCATTTTTGCTGTTTTATTGTTTAATTTCTGCCATTTGTGCCTATGTTATATGTATGTGTGTTTATATGTGTCCAGCATAAGAGTGTATGCAATAGATTATCCGAGACAGAGAGAGAGATAGAAAGAGAGAGTTAGACATAATGGGTGAGTTGCAGATGGAGAGGACGAGGCTTTCTGCAAAGTGCCAAAAGCAAATTTTTATTATTAGTCGCACAATAAAAGATTTTAATTAATATTATTAATATCATGTACTATTATTTTCAACCATGTTTACGTTGTTTTTTTTTATGTCTTTCCATGGGACCAAAGTGGCTGAAATAGGGCTGTGGCACATGTTTCCACATTTATTATGTGCCTGGTCAAAGTTATTTGCTTTCCCAAGTGGTTTAACCAAACATTCCAGATATTAAAAGTCGTCAGTACCCTGTTTCTCTTATTGGTCCCCAGAAATCTCCGTTTTGCCACTTCACGAATAGCATAACACCTCAAGCAGATTCCACTGAAGACCCAGTTGCCCGAGGTTACATGGACACTTGAAGAGTTCTTGTATCTCTGCCTGGTAGCGTTGGTCAGAGAGTAGGTAGGAATGTTTGCACAAATATCTCTGACATTTGACCTTATCGTCATTCGATTTTCCAACTTTGAACGTCATTACCCCTTTGTAGCCTGAAATTAAAGTTCTTAATAATGCAGATAGAGGCTAGCATCTCATTCAAATACAGTCATAATGTCAAGAACTTGAAATTTCTGATTAAATCTGCAGATACTACAGTCTCTCTTCAATACTGTTTTGTACCTCAACTTCCTTTCCTTTATTTGTTTCTGTCTGAAAGATGCACTACCAACACATTATCACAAGCAATGGAATGTAAACCCATCAGAGGTGTTTATTGAGAGTTGTTGGCGTTTTATTAGATTGTGCCAATGAAGTGCGAAAATTGTACTTCCTACGATGCGGAGCATTAAAATCATGCGTGCAACGTCATTTATTGCAAAGCCTGCACACTTTGAAAGGAACGTTTTACATTGATAAAATATATACATGATTTTACTTGTTTCCACACATATCTAGGCTGAAAAATATCTTCCGGTTAAGGCAAACAGACAAAACACCGCATGCTAGGTTTCAGCGATTTTCATCCATTCGTTTTAGAGTTGGGCCACGGATTTTGAAATGCATTAAATTTATTACCAAACACAACGGCAACGTATCGAGTGTGTGTGTGTATGGGACGGTTGCCCGAGGCGTAAATTCCCACCCCCCCCCCCCAAAAAGAGAAATAATGAATAAAAAATAGCGCCCCCCCCCCCCGAAAATCTCTCAATGTTCGAAATTTCTACACAGTTTTTCAACACGACGTGCAAATAAACATTATCCATGTGCTAATAGCCCGCGTTCTGGGGTTACAATATTTGTCTTAGCCAGTGGGAAGGTGGCAGTCCATGCGACGCCATTGCAACGTAAGACCAAACGCTGACCTACCAAATATTATAATCACCAAAAATATCACTATTGTTCTGGCTTTGGTTACATAATATTATTCACATTAAACATGTCCTTTTCCGGGTAGGAGGGGGGGGGGGGGGAGGGGGCACATCTTGTATCACTAAACGCTTTTTACAACTTTATCTCCACACTGATTCTGTCGGCAAACTAAAATTGCCTTCTTTAGTAAAATTTTGACTAGCATTGCATGCACAGACACAATGCCTGTTTTATTTACAATTTTTGGGCTAGTGGACCTTCATCTGGCAAATATTTGTAATTGTAATTATTCGAGTGTTTCACATTTGAAAATGCATGTTGCAAGTCAGAGGTTTATGGCTACCGAGCAGTCTTCTTACGTACCTGTGTTTCCAGCAACATTGTGAGATAGTTGTATTTTACCAGTCACAGACTGGACACCACATGCGGACACACCAATTTCTATAGGTTGTCCAGGTTTGCAACCTGAGCTAATTCGTCCTGCTTGGTAGATAAATATGACGTATGAAGTTTCCACATCTGTGGGGCAGAAAAAAAAGGTTGTCAAGTAATAGATAAGCTGGTGAAATTTTAACCTGCAGTGTACACGTTAGAGATGGCAATATTGCTTCTTTGATGATTCATAATGTTCATGGCGGCAGGTTTGATGCAAATCATCGAACAAGTATCTTCTTGCATTGTCTTAAGCCTTTAAGCATTTGTTCTTACCTCGACATGCGTGCATGAAATAATTGTATCAAAAATGCCACATTGCGCGGTACCTGCTATCAATGGTCACATAATCATTTGAGACAAAACTTCAGATAATTATGTTTATCATTTCTCCACTCCTCTACCAAAATCTGATAAGAAATCGAGGGGCCGTGTGAAGGCAGACTGAAGATCAAACCAGAGACTTTGAAGAAGGCCTAACAGACCATCTTAAACTTAACCCTGCATATTAGCAAGCCCACTAAACAGGTTAGTCTATATCTAACTGATGAAGCCAAACCACACCTTCAATCACTTAATTTGGGCCTTTTTTTAAATCTGCTTTCCCCAACACAGTAGAAAGCAGATGTTTGAAGTCTTCTGTACTGCCAAGACACGGAAGAGAAATAGTTTTGAAACAAACACAGGGCAGACTGAGAAGTTTCTAAACTACCACCACACTGACTTTGGAATCTACATGAAATGCAAGTGGCTGTGCACATAAAATTGAAAATTCCAATTAGCGAGACTCTAGCTTTACCAGACTCTATTACGTATAATGCGTTGAAACTCAAAGCAGTCTAGGAATATACTTACCAAAGGTCTGTCTCTGATATTTGCCATGACCGCTGACAAGGATTGCTTGAAAGGTGATGCCACTCTTCAAATATTAAAATAATAATAATATAATAATAACAATAATAATAACAAGAGGACTATTAGAAATAACAAAAAGCACAGAGCTAACTAAGGCTGATAAGCTAGTCTCACTCAGTCAAACGCATGACTTGCATAATAATTATTAATGTTGATAACTTCCAAAAACTTACCAACAATCTATTGGATTCCCATCAAGATACTGAAATCTCTCGAAGAAATGGTGATATAAAGAGGGTAAACAGTGTTTTTCTTAATCACACTCATGTCATAATTATTTATTAAATATGTTAGATGGCAATCACGCAAAACACGGACTCATCAATTTCCCTTTCATAGCATCAAGAGGCAGGTTGTAACAACATTATGTTTTCCAAACTGAATATTAAATCTATTTAACGTTCCACGTAAAGAAATTCCGGTGGTTATGAAGCAGACATGATAGAGCAACAGATCTCTTGGTTGCTTATGTCAGATTCTTTCTATTCGTATTGGTGCATGTGCTGCAAAATTCTGTAAAGGGATATAAAATCCATGTGCCACTCATAAATATGTCCTTAATTTTCGTTGGAGACAGGACCCCATCATCTTCTTTCATTTCAGCAATCCATGATTAGCAAATGGAGAACATCGGACCTGTAATCTGCTGCTGGTGATATTTTCTTACTGGGAATTGAGATATGGGACTTGACACAAGGTAAAGAGAGAAACAGTAACCAAGCAGTTTCCTACAAATTTCGTCTTAAAACAATTATGGGGTCTTGATCGACATAAATTTACCCAGAGGTCACCACGGAAAGTAACAGATCTTACAATATACCACATCTGTACCATCTTCGTGCCCACTGGTTGACACAATATTATTCAGTACAGCCCATATTCTCTGTCATTACATTTCGATATCGTTGCTACTCTGAAATGACTGAGACACTTACCTTCTTTGTGCACTTGTCATGCATTCCTTTCCAGGTCACTACCAATGCAGTGTTCACCTCAAAGTCAGTAAACTTATAAAACTCAGCAATGTCCCTGGCAGCACGCTCCATAACTTCATCCTTTTTTGGTGATCCAGAATCCTGGCCACACTCCTGGAAAATTGATGCTCCACATTTCTCATACAGATGATAGTAGACCTCCCCATCGGTGTAATCGAAATCCATCCAGAGAGCAGCCAATATGTTTGCATTGCCAACATGAGCCAGTTTAGGAGTCAGTGGGATATTCTCATCACTGAAGGCAATGACGCCATTGAAAAGAATCTGAAACATGTTAAACAAAAAAAAAAGCTTCCAATGTCAGCCGGCTCAGTTTTTATGATTTAATTTGTAAATCACCAATATCTTCATTGGCCAAGATCCGATTTTTAATGTAATGACATCGAAGACAGAAGAACTAACAAATGAGACAATGCCAACTTTATTTCCATAGCACTAAAAAATCAGACGCGCTACGCATTCTTATTCTGAAGTTCAGTGCATTTTTCGTCATCTACAGGTACTTCTCCAAGCAGGAGACATTCTCCTCATGCATCACGTTGTTTGAAAATGAGAGGGACTCAAAACCCGCCTTGACATGGACAGTTTTTTCACTTGCCGTATGTTATTATATTCATTAGCTCTGAAGAGCTAGAGGCAACGGAAATGTGGTTTTTAAGGAGACTCCTAAATATTTCATGGAAGGAAAGGAAATCGACGCGAATGAAATGGTGATGAAAAACGCCAACACAGAGCGATCACTAATAAAAACAGTTAGGAGAAGACAACTGCAGTTCACGGGACACCCGAATCGACACAAAGGTCTTGAACACCTTGCTCTAACTGGAAAAACAGAGGGCAAAAAAAAGAAAGCAGAGGGAGACAAAGAATAACATATTTATAGAGGTTGAACAGATGGGCAACTGGGAAAAACCAGGACAATATTGGCTTTCTGAGAGCATCCGAGCGGACGAATGTGTGGAGAACCATGATCGTCGATATCTGTTCCAGATCAGGCACTTGAAGAGACAGCTCTAGTTTCTTTGAAATGGCTTCATTTTCATATAAAAAGACAGTAAATCTCTGATTCAGACGCAGCTCTAGAATAATTGTTTATTTGAAGACCTAAAAAAAAACTTTTTCCGGCAGCTGCAGTACATACATCTTTCAAAATCAGCAGGAACATTTCTACTCAGATTTCAACCTTATGCCTTCGAAATGTAGCGTTACGAAAGTCTTGATTTTTCTAGAAAATAGATTTCGCAATCAAATACTTCCGGTGGGTGCTTCTACCCTATCATTCTGTTATAATATTCTGTCAGTCCTCTTACATTTTCCCTGCAAAATGTGCCTGTTGTTGTGTCCGCGAGCTTTCTACAAACTCAAACCACCAGAGGGGGGGGGGGGGGAGAATCCTATTTGTGGCGTCATTTTCAACAAAGTCTCGCCAGCGTGTGTGCCCGATAATCAGATATTGGACTAACAGAAATGGTTTTAGGCAGTAGCTAATATTTCAAAGCTGTGCCGTCTTGTGAATAAGGAAACAGAGGAAGAGTTCAGACTATGATATGGCTCTACAAATATATGCGTGGCATTTTATCTACATGTTTCCTGAAAAGAGTACCCAAAATATTCGGTTCTTGAAAAACGTCTCCCCGCGAGATCAAGTTAAGATGGGAAAGACGTTTCGTTGCCATCTGTGTTTGTTGGTTTGTTTTTCATGCAAATAGCCTATCACCTTTCTTTTGGCATTTCACCATTGGCGGGATGAACGAAACCTGACTGGGAGTATCCAGCCGACGATAAAATGTGTAAATATGTGCTAGAATTTTCGGTGAACAAGTACGGTTAACATGCGGGAACACAACCGTTCAAAACAAGACCAAGAGATGGTGAGTACAAATACCATTTTGTCCTTGACCACCGAAATCTCGGTTTCTCTAAGTACTGGTACCAGGACAGACAGACAGGCAGACAGACAGACAAACAGACAGATACGAAGCAGTGCACACTTGTTACAACCATCGGGTAAATAAGATGGCCAGTATTTCATTTGGAAAGAGAACGGCGCAAGAAAAGGCCCAGTGGTACTGAACCAACGGAGCACTCTTGTCATTTATGCGGAAGGGTCTGCAGGGCAAAAATAGGACTTATCAGTCACATGAGAAGCCATAAGTCATGAAAGAACAGTCTTTCCATTCTGTCCTCTGTGTCCTTTAGTTCTCTTTATTGTCCATGTGTTGAAATTCTCAACAATTTCTATTCTTTATTCCTCTGGTGTTGTTAAGGTCATCATCATACCTGATGGACGAACTATTATTATTATTATTTCATTTGGAACACGGACTATCATCCATAAAATCAAGCATTAAAGCATGCTATAATTAAACAAACGTGAAACATACAATTGAAATGTTTCAGTCATGGTACTCTGAACATGATGGTCACACCCGATAACAAAAAATGCTTACATAAACTTGCTGCTGCAGTTTGGTTGCACATCCCACAGGAACCCCAGTGCAAAACTGAAATGGGCCAACGTAGGGAATTGTCGTATTCAGGTTATTCAGTTTTTTTATTGGACTGGTTGGACTGGCCAGAGAGAAGCTTTGATCACCCGCTGGTTTCACTCCATTAGGATAAAGGTTCACTGGGAAAATAGTAAAGTGTGAATTCCAGATGAACAAGTGAAAAAAAATGTAAACAATGCATTTAGACCTGTCTTACTTTTTGACTCTTCATAATTATGCACATCAAGTGACCAAATTTCAAAAGGGTCAAGATAGTGATGTTCTGCCACTCCGTTCGCGTGTTCATTCAAATTCCAGTGAGTTGCTTCGCTTCGGTTTTTACACGATCTAGTGCATATGCACAAAGAAGATCACCACCAAAAATGCTTCGCAATAAAGCCTCAATCACACATGGCGGCCTTTTCGCGGCGAGGACACAGGCTCAGTACCAACAAAGATACTTGAATTGATAAGATAAGACAGCTAGTGCTTTTAGCGTGCACAAATTTCGCACCGACACCTAGCGGCAAACGCTCGGAAGTCATGAGAAGTGCCGCATTTTATAAAGGCAAATAGAGAAAGTATTGAATTTTGTTCACTGTTCAGCTATCGCTATAGGCCTTGCTTGACGTCACTTATTGTGGAATTATAACCTCAATCACTGCGGGAAAAACTCTGACTATTTGGGTTGTTTTTTTTTTAGTCTCAGTGGCACTGTCCCAATTTTGCATCATAAATTTACCATTCTATCAAGCATTCTTTTCATACTATGCTCCAAGGGCCCCGGCCCCGATCAGCGTGCAAACTGTGTGCACGTTTTTTTTTTAGTGGTGCGAAGAAGACAGTGTCTCATCTTATCGTTTCTAGTATCTTTGCTACCACTCACATGTCCAACTCGCGGCTGAAAATGATCGAGGGATATTCAGACCTAGACGTAGAGAACTATAGAGGTTTTATGAGGTAAGTCTTTATATTTCTTTCTTTCTTTTTTATTTTTGATTTTATAAACATGTGGACTAAAAAATCAGACGCGCTACGCATTCTTATTCTGAAGTTCAGTGCATTTTTCGTCATCTACAGGTACTTCTCCAAGCAGGAGACATTCTCCTCATGCATCACGTTGTTTGAAAATGAGAGGGACTCAAAACCCGCCTTGACATGGACAGTTTTTTCTCTTGTACTAACATCAGAAGAATAGTTTTGTTTCTTTCTAAGCACCGTCTTGTCAGCTGACAATGAAAGTGGGCCACTGAATGTTCCGTTGCGTGTGGAAGGCTGTGGGTTTGCTTTTTTCTGTGGAATTCCGACGGACTTAAACCGAATTTTTCCAACGCAATCTGTGCGTGCTCTGTGAGTGGGAGCCCTAAGTCGGCACTAACATTCGATTTCATGATTACGTAATATTATAAAAACCACAGAAAAACTGTGGGGTCGCAGCAGGGCTATAAGCAATGTCAAAATTGAGCAAAAAGAAAAAGTTGTATGTAGCGAAGCCCCGCATGAGAAATAATACCCATACGATACAAAGCAAACTAAAGATAACGTGTCGCAGTCTCCTCTGCCTGTTACTCTGGGGTCGCCATGCAAGCTGCTGAAATGTATTCACTCAAGTGTTACTGTTAACTGTGCTCACCACACAAGATAGTACAATACTGATTTCACACACAGCACAAACAATGAAATCATGTTCAGTGCCAAAGCAATAACCATGGGATGCTGCCACCTACCAACTAACAAAAAAGGCAAAGTTTTAAATATATATTTAAAAACTATTCTTTAGCACAAAAACTGTCACCATCAGTTCATCAAAAATAAGTCTTGAGATATGAAACAAGTATGATTGTATTGCTTATCTCGCCCGCGGCAACAATTCACCACCAATTTCTGTTCATCATTCACTTTCCCGCGACTACATTTACCTCGTATTACAGGTGATGAATTATCTCATAATTTCGGTGGTAAAACCGTATAACATGCCCTTTCCTTTGTAAACACATAGACATAGAAAAAAAATGTAATCAGTTTGAAACACAAGGGAAAAGCGGACAATGTTTTCAAGTGTTAAGGGGTATAACTTCACAGAGTGCCCCTTTCCTGCATAGGCCCTAAAAGCCTATTCCCATGAAGCGTGCTTTCGTGGTTTTTTTCTGTGTGTCTTTTTTTCACTCAGTGAACAGGCTCGTGATTCCTAAAAATCGTTGATTCTATTTTTACTGTAACTACTCCCATGTAAGTGTAATTTTGAGATACTTTTCGATAAAACACTCGCGTCAAAAACATGAGCAGAAAAAACAACAACAACAACACATTTCATGGCAGCAAGCTTTAACACTTACCAAAACAGGTTGTTCTGCTTGCACCCAACATCAAATTATCTGGACAGATGCAGGTGGCCTTCCCATTCACCATGGAGCACAAATGTGAGCAGTTAAGTTTCTTTCTATCCATATCTGGACAGTTAGAGAGCTCTGCAGACAATGCAATACAAAAATTCAAGACACGCTGGATTTAATCTTGCGGTAAAAAAATGTGTGCACAATTTTATTTCTGTTTTAGTGCAGTACTTAGGTAAGCAGCAGAATTCAGGAGTGTATGTTTGTATAACTTTATAAAAACAAAACGAAACATGTTATCTAGCACAAGGATTCCTGGCAAAAAAATAATATTGTTCCTGCAGGCAGTATAAAACACTGGCAAATATAAAACCTTTCCCTGAACCATTACACCCAGATATTTCATAATGATTAATATAATTTTATAATTGTTAACTCAATTAATGAAATCACAGTATGCTACTTACCATCACATAGACCTGTTGTAGTATTCATACTAAATCCTGCACTGCATTTACAAATAAAGCTGCCTTTTGTATTGGTACATTCAGAGTTGGCTGGACAAATATCTTTAAATCGACATTCATCCACATCCTCTGTACAGCCCGGCCCTGTCCATCCAGGTTTGCAGTTACAAACACCAGTTAAACTGTCACAGTACTGGCTGTTATGGGGTGCACAGGGACATCTCTTTTCACAGGTTGCTCCATAGGTGAATGGATTGCAAACTAGTGATGGGACAATTACAAAACTATATCTAATCAAAGATTATTTGAAAGAACACCGTCAAAAGAAGAAGAACAGCATCTGAATCATTTGGACTAAAAATTATTTTTGTATCTACAATAATTGTAAGATGTTTACATCTCAAAAGAAGAAACAGAAGAGAACTAGAGAATCAATCTCCCTCTCTGTAATACATACAGCTTTCCTCTGATCACAGTATATGATGGTAACTGAATGAGTAAACACCTTAAAGTTAAATCATGCACCTACACACCCAGTTAAACCATTCGCTCTGTAGGGTTAGAATAAACAATCCAATAACGGTAATATACCGAGAGGTCTATTATCACTATACAGTGGTAGGATTCAAAGGGATATCATTATATTTTCTAGGTATCCTGCAGTTATGTAGTGATAACAGGCATATGGGACTATATATATTATTTTGTTTAAATAAATCCCTATGATGCAGACTTGGTCAAGTCTCCACCATAAGGATTTATTTAAACAAATGTTACAGTCTCTATCATATCGTAACTTCATAGACATCCTCTTTATAATCCTGTAATGTGTAGAGATATATCGTTATTAATACAGTATGCAAAAATGCATTATCAACATTAGAGTTCTGACCCATGCATCAGATTGAATATGAATGGCAACAGTAGCAATGGTGTGTGTAATCTAAATATCAAAATGTTTTCGTTCCTCTAAAGACAATAACTGTTATACAGTAGAGGTGTCAACAATGTCCGTTGTTAGATGCTGGTGATGAACTTTGGATAGTTTTACATAATATGAACATAATATGAACTGACTGATGACTGGACAAACATAATTATCAACGGCAAAATGCTGCAAGAACATAACACATTTGTTTCATGAAGTTAAGCTTTGTCCACATATTGCAGGAAGACATTATTTTTTTTTTCATTGTATCTTGCAAAAATAGTCCGAGTGGAAGCAATACTTTTTGAAATTGTTATCAATGACACAATTCCTCATTTGTTTCATCTAATCCAACTTTGTGATACGGCAAAGTCACCATAACTAGCTCCTTTCTCCTTCATTTGAATTCTTGATGTGTTTCTGAGTAATAATGAACAATACTGTTCGGAGAATATTTGTGCTCAAATCAGCCAAATCTGTAATCCTGGCAGCTAGTTGCCATACGCATTAGGAAATATGATTTATAAATGGAAACCTGTTCAGTAGTGGAAGACCTTGAATTAAGAAATGGAGCAAAAAAAAAAAATTTAAAAAGCCATAAATCTTCGCCCCAATCAAAACATTGTAAATATACTAGTATAGAAAACATTTTGACAAGGTACCCAAAAACATGTTTTACAATTTGACAATATTTTTGAAAACTTTGACGAAACCTGAGTTTAAAGCCATTAAAGTACTTGTGCTTTATTGTTGTTTTTGTTGCTTTTTTTTTTTTCGTGTTAAGTCACCATTGCATGGTTTTTTGTTGTTTTTTTTTGCTAAATTCATCTATACAAATTCTCTTTATACTGTCATCTTTAGAAATCAGACAGACTCTACTACAGCTTTTATGTTGCTGTTGTGTCTTGGTGAATGTATTATTATCTAAAGCAAAATAAGATGCATTTCAGGGGAATGTGAGACAAAATGGCTCTCAGGGAGATGCATAAAGTCACTCCTACATCTGATTCTGCATCGTAATAGCTTTACCATTTGCAGATATGACTGAAGAATGTAAAATTATGTTTCTGCGTGCTTTTTTGTTCAGCGTTATACCCTGTAGCATTAGTTTCTTAATGTAATTTGCCACTTTGAATTGCCGTATTTTTAGTTCCGACAAGACATGTAATAAATCTGAAATACAGAATATTCAGAAATGTCTGTGCCTCCGCCATATCACAGACACAATAACTCAGACTTTCACATACGACAATGTTTACTGTCGATACCCTATTCATTCCTAACAGAAATGTTTCCAAACCATGAAGATAGAATATTCGACAGTCATAAGCTCTACATCAAACACCAAGATATCATTTTTAGTAAAAGAAAGATAAATTACAGTTAAATATCACTCATTTTTTCTTTCTTAATTCCTTCAACACTGATTAAAATAGTGGCATGTGTCTTACAGGAGAAATACTCTGCGGTGTTCTGATTATTATATTCAAAGATGCCCAGGTCTCCAGAATGTTTCACTGTAAAAAAAAAAGCGCTGGAATCTAATAATGTTTCAGTGATAATCCCCAAGGTGTGCATGATCGGAAAATTAATGTAATATGACCATATGGTGTACATTAATGAGGAAAGACGTCTCTAGGATTAGATGGAAAAGCGAAAGATTTGTTATGCACATCGCTGCAGGGGTTTGGCTTTGGTCGTTGTTGTTGTTGCTGTTGTTGTTGTTGTTGTTATTGTTTTAACAACCTGATTGTTGGTGAACAATAATTAAGTTTATATACAGTATTTCAAAAACAACTTGCCACCCTTGTTTTTTTTATTTAAATCTCTATTATTATAAGCTGGATCGGTATGAACATTTCGAGATGCTAGATTGTTCAATATGAAAATGATTTTTAGTGCGAATAAATACATCCTGTGTGCGATTTGTCAATCTTGGCGTGCCTGGTCTTTAGCGGTCTTTAACGGTCCAAGCTGCTGCCGCGCTGTTTTTCGTATCGTATACCATGTGTGTGGTGAAGTTAAATCTCCCTGCTACAACATCAATAGGGAATCCGGCATTCAGCATCCCGATAATCTGATATATTTTTTTTTTTATCTTGGCTTAGTCACGGCATGTTTATCGTAATTTAAAGTGCCAATTTAAACACGGCGAATGAAAGAAGTTGAGTCAGCCTTTCCACGTGTCTTTTTTTATTTTTTTGTCTTTTTTTTTAAAGTCAAGTTTTAAGGCTAAAGGGCCAATTACAGGTACAGAGAAAACTGATCAGTTCCGTCGATTTCGACAAATCGTAAAAGTCCCGTTTCCATGCATCCGTTTTTGCTGGGCAAACCGCATCCGCCAAACCGGCAAACTAACGAACAAGTAAAGAAAAAGAACGACTGTACCCATGTTCCGTTCCGTCAATCCGTTAATCCGTTTATCTGCCCGTTTAACATGTCCGGCAATGGCGAACGGTTGCTCTTCCGTTCCAAAGAAAAAACGGATTGCCGTGCCGGGTGATGGGAGACAATTCTCGGAGAAAACTCTGTGCTATATTCTCCCGCCATTTGCATTTTTCAACATGAAGAAGGGAAAATACGACGCCGGTGTCATAGAGAAACTTATTGATATTGTGAGGCAACACCCCGTGTTGTATGATGCAGCCGACGACAACTACAGCAACCAGGATATCAAAAACAATATTTGGGAGTCCATCCAGAAGAAAATGAATATGGCTAATGTGACTGGTAAGTTTTGATTTGTATCATCAATTGGCGAAAGAAGAAAGGTTGACAGTCATTTATCACAAGATGTGTGTGTGTGTGTGTGTGTGTGACAGTGTGTGTGTGTGTGTGCGTGTTTGTGTGTTTGCATAAAGAACCCTGGGCATATACAGATGACCCCATGAGAGCTAAAGCCCTCTCGTGACGTCATGAAACCTCTCGATATGCCCCAAAGACTTATTCAACGCCAAAGTCGAATTAATGTCTATTATCGGTGTATTCATTTTCAGCAAAGCAGTGGAAGAAAGAGTGCAGTGGTAAACGAGATGCGTACGTCAAGAAAAGGAAGGAGTATAGAACACAAAAAAGTGGACAGAAAGCAATGATCGTGAAGACGTGGCAGTTCTTTTATATGATGACCTTCCTTGATCCGTTCTTGGGCACCCGCAGGTAATATGAGTATATGGATGTGTGTGTGATGTATATATGTATGTCATTGAAGATTGAGAGAGAGAGAGAGAGAGAGAGAGAGAGAGAGAGAGAGAGATTTAAACTCGCCTGCTGTCGCAAAGAAAGGAACAGTTATTTTCAGTCCATTTTCATTTCATTTTTATTTTAATGTCTTGTAACAGCTATGCATTGATGTCATTCAAACATGTGCATAAAAACGTTTTTGCCTTTCACTTCAATGTGATCTATTCATGATCTTTCAGTAATTTTAATCTGTTGTTGACAGGACCGAAGGAAACCTGCCCCCCCCCCCCAACACAGTCGTCTGGAGAGGACTCTGTTACTGAGGGCGAGGGCGACACTGACAGCCAACATGGCGGTGATGACAACAACGGCGAAAAGAACAGGGACAACAGTAGGGACAATGAGGACAACGAGGACGCCAGCAACAGTCTGCAAGACGCTGAGAGTGTTGCCGCAAGCATCCCAACCACAGACAGCATTATGTGAGTTTCTATACTTGTACGAGTCATTCAAAATTCCCTCGCATAACGTTGTGCATCTGCCATGGGAGTGGGTGCACATCACAGAAATACTGTGTGAATGCTTCCCTAACCTGCGCAGCGTCCTGCCCTGGTCTGTGCCCAATGCAAGTTAGATTATGCAGAGCCTCGGGCAGCACAGGCTGCTTGCTCTTTTGCCGTTGCTTTCTGGTTTCACGAACTTGATTGTTCAACTGCGTGAGCTGTGCAGGTGTGGAGACCGTCTGCAACATGTTGTGCAAGCAACAGGCGGCCTTCACAATCCTGGTGCAGAAATCTGGCTGCACAGCAATTTTGCTGTGAAACACCCTCCATCTTGCAGCCAGCAATCCAAAGGCATTTTCAACCGCGCGTCTTGCGCGGCTCAGCCTGTAATTGAATTGCCGTTCTCGAGTAATTCGCCCTCGTCCTGGGTAAGGCCTCATGATGTGCTTGTGCAACGGAAAGGCTGCGTCTCCCACGATCACATGGGGGACAGGCCCAAGGTGCGCTGCATCAGGTAGGCAAGTGTCTTGAGGGAGGCTCAACTCATTTCTTTGCAGCCTTTTCCCCAAGTTTGAGTTAGCAAACACCCCTCCATCCGAATTTTTCCCAAACGACCCGACATCAATGACAACAAAGCGATAATTGGCATCAACCAATGACAAAAGCACAATGGAAAAAGCCCCTTTATAGTTATAAAAGAGTGAGCCCGAGTTGTCTGGCGCTTTCATGACCACATGTTTGCCGTCTAAGGCGCCAACACAATTTGGAAAGTTCCACTCGTGCTCAAAGTTGGCAGCCAGGAGCTGCCAATCCTCCGCTGTCTGTGCCTCAGCATTCAGGTAGATGGGGGATAGTCGGCTCCACAGAACTGCACACACCTCCCAGACGATTCTTGCAATCGTTGTCACTCCCATGCGGAAGCTGAACGCAAGCGACCTGAAGCTCTCACCTGTGGCTAGGTATCTGAAAAAAAAAGGGCAAACCATTCATAATTCCAAATCACTTGATTAAGACAATAATAACCTGTGCTTTCTCGCCGAAGATAGGTTGACACTATATTTTTTGCCTTTGCGGATTCGTACAGCGTAGTCACCGAGCGTCGCGAAAAAAGTTACTGAACAATGTGGATAAAACAAACATAAACGTGAACAAAAGCAAACACCATAATTTTACATTTTTTTAAAGAAAAAAAAAAGTAGGCCATAACATCCAATTAGGGGAATTCCCCTGTTTTAGGCCACTGCCACAGTTCATTCATTGAACCCATTCTTTATTGACTTTTTTCTGTAGCATTTAGGTGTTTTATTTGGTTCCGTCTGTGATGTGGACATTGCAGCTATTGAAAATTAGTGTGTGTGTGTGTGTGTGTGTGTGTGTGTGTGTGTGTATTTCGTTGAGGATGATGTTAAACGTGACTTCAATTCAGTCAGGGGGGGGGGGGGGGGCAGGAGGGCACAATGACGTTTTGTTTGCACAGTAATCATAATGACTTCATTTTTGCAGGTCGGACGCAAGGTCAGCCATTAGCAGTGCCAAAAGTCGAAAGCGGACCTTTCACCCATATGGACGGGGAAAGCGGACGACTGAGAAGTGTGACGCCACCGAAGCAGGCATACTGCAGTTGCTGAAGGAGAACAGGGCGAAACAGTCGCAACAGCAGCAGTATCCCTATGAGCAAGAAGATCAACCATTTTTTGACGACTGTGCCCGCCGTATGGGGAAATTACCAAAATCGACCAAAAGTGTTCTTCGTGTCCAAATACAGCAATTGTTTCATAATGCAGAGAATCCTGGAGAGCAGATGCCTGTGATTCCCCTGCCGTCGCGGCCCGTGTTCCTTCCGCAACTGGCTTCTCGCCAGCGTCAAGCAAGCAGTACCATGACAACAATGCAGTGTCCAATGCAAAGTCCAATGCAAGGTCCAATGCCAAGTCCAATGCAAGGTCCAATGCAAGACTCAGATATGCTCGGAGCGGCCGTGCGCGCTAGTGACCTGTCAGCTGACGTCTACTATCAGTGACAGCTACACTTCTCAGAAACTGCACAACTGCCAAACAAATTCTGAATTGAAACCGAAGCAAAACCGTTGTGCTAAATTTGTTTTCTTCGACCTCTTCTTTGTTAAGTTTGTAATTAAAAGAGAAAGTTCCAGTTCACCCTACTGTTTTGTTTGCAGTGCTGACATCCTTGGAAATCAGAATGCGTTGCCCACTAGCACACACAAATAGTTGGGGAGGGGGGGAGAGGAGAGGTAGGTGTGGAAAAGAAGGGGGGTCGGAAGGTGGGGGGTTAAAGGGTAGATTTGACTTGTGAGGTGGGGGGGGGGGGTTGAGGTCGAAAGAAAATGATAGAGAAGTGTGTGTGTGTATGTATGTGTGTGCGTGTGTACCTGTGTGTGTACCTGTGTGTGTGTACCTGTGTGTGTGTGTGTGTGGAGTTAATGGGAAGGATTGGGTGGCGGAAGGAATTTTGGGTGAAACTAGGGTAATGCCGTGCAGCTGCAAAGTCCAAAAATTGATCTTGGGGGAGTCTAGGGCAATGCCGAGCAGCTGCAATGTGGGTACTCGCCGTTGCCGTACTAGGAGTTGCGGGTACTCGGCGTTACGCTAGTAATTATAAAGAGTTACAAACAATATTAGTGTCTAACCTCCTTACCTCACACAGATAGCGAGCCTCTGTCGTGGACAGATCGGTTCTCTGGTCAAGCGCTGTCTCATCAACTCCTCCTCCACAAGGTATAACAGCTGTGCAAATTGCTCCCTCGTAAACCGGAAGTATTCATAAAATTTGGTGTCGAACAAAAGAAGATCTTGAATCAAGTTGTGATAGGCTCCTTGCTCTCTTTTGAGGAGGGCGACGGGACTTGGTTTTCTTTGTCCGTTGGTGATGAAGTAATAAACACAAAAGCATCTCTTCCTCCACCAAAACACCCTGTTGAACTACCCTTGATTGCACTGGCGCCATGCTTCCACCAAAAAAAGGAAAATATGGCGGGAAATCTATTGCACCTCCCATTTGACGAACAGAGAGGTCCTGGCGGTAGAAACGGTGAACATGGAAACAGACAGCCCGTCATACGGCAATCCGTTTTTCCAGCAAATGACGGTTTGACGGATTGACGGATGTCTTTGCCGGATGCATGGAAACGTAGCTTAAAAGTGTAATAAGGAAAACTGATTTAAAAAATGACGGTCTCACGACAGATCGAGAATATCAGACAGCGCCTGATAAAATCGGTCCAACCAACGTCAGTTTTAGGGAGTGGCTAGCGGAATGCTGTCTCATTGAAACTTTTACGGGGCACAACAGATTTTTATACCACAAAAGTTTGGAAATATTGATCAAATAAAAAGATGTGCATTTCGTAATCACATCAAAATTAGCAAAAAGGGTCGTGAGGTGAAGTAACAGATTTAAAAAACAAAATTTCAAATCCGTCCCCGTTTATCATTTTACATTTTCTTCATAGAAAAAGTGTATAGGTGTATACAACGTAACATTCCATTTTTTTATTTTTTTTTAGAGATGTACTGTGCTCTTATTTGTCCACTATGCCATTTTAAAATATTAAAAAGATGTTATATTTCAAAAGACGCGTGAGTTGTTCTCATTTTGATAAGATATTTGGTTCTCTACAACGCAATCAAGTGCCATAGAGCTGTATGTGTAACAGCACCGAGTCGGGGGGGGGGGGGGAGGGGGGGGGAGGATTGACATAACCCAGAAAGGTTCAGATAATTAAAAACTGACCGTGTGAGATGTAGGTGGCATTGAATGCACCATTTCTGTAGTTCGTATAGGGTGTGCTGAAGACAACGTGCATTGCATTTCCCGAAGAGCGCAGAGTGTCAGGGATGTTTCTCCCACAGTACTGGCCAATCAGTGGGTCATTCGGACTGTTGCCATCATAGATGTTCACTGCTATATAGTAGCACCGATCAGTCTCATACAGTTCAAAGTGAGGAAATCTGCAGAAAATAATTACCAAAACATTACCGAAACTGTTCCATGTGTTAAGAAATAACACACCTTCTTCGTTTTGGAATGACATCAGATATGTGTATGTGTGAGTGTGTGTGTTTGAGACAGAGATAGAGAGAGACAGAGAGGAAATACCATAAGGTGTTGATTTGAAATGATACCATCATCTGGTGTTATCTAGAACTCTCACTATCGAAATGTTTAGATGATACTTCGTCATCTTTTTGTACATATTTACAATGGAACGTGCGCGTCCAAGAAAGACATAACTAACCGAGAGCCTTCTCTTGCCAGAATTCTCCATAATGTATTGTATAAAACGATCAATTTCACTATATCTAAGGCTGGAGTAAGTGCAGACGCATAATACTGAGCTATTCTGTGTTGCTGTGGCTGCTGCTAATTAATGTGCGCCCGTCTGACTGTAAACCTTGCTGGGAATCATCTCATCTAGGTGAGAGTGCGGGATAAAATCTTCTGTTTTGCATCATCATTGTAAGTGTTAATTACGACGCTGTACAGGTGAATATCAACTGGTCAAACGATGTAAGTCAACCATATGATAGGTTTATTTCAAGAGAACTAAAACAACAAGTATTCTGTACTTAGACGCCACAGCCAAGGGGCCTCACTCACTCATTCATTCTCGTTAATATTGCTTAGTTATTGTTTCTCAATGGAGTCATGAACTATAATAATTAACATCCTTTCTTCTCCAAATAAGAGTAATGTCTAAACTGAGCCATGATCTGGTTTACTTAACCTTTTATAAAAATTATAAATGATTACTGATTGATTCCACATTACCGTGTAAGGACTTTCACACCATCATTCAGTAAATGCAGACATGTCAAACGAGATAGGGTTTATTAATTGTAGCCAAAATAATAGCATTGTTCATCGAATTATCAAATTGTTTGTAAATTATTAAAATTATTGGTTTTTGACTGTTGCTTTCAGTCACAGCATTGTTCGTCCGTTCATCTTTTAACCATGGTCAAGTTTGTTGATAATTAATGTTAATTACAATTAAATGATTTATAACAAAGTCTAAAATTAGCAAGGGGACTTGTTACATGCTAGCTAGAGCGATCAAAATAATATTTCTTCATAAGGACGTTATTTATTAGTAGTGTCTAACATGGTAAGTAAAGTGTATGTGGGAGGTGTTATGGTCGCTGCACTACCCTTTGTTTCAACATTTACTTAATATAATGTGTACCTGGCGGGCTTTTTAACAACACGACCACTTTCTGTAGTGTATGATGAAGATGTATGAGGAACCCCTCTGGGACGTGGACGTTCCGCAGGTGAAGCAATGCCATAAGTGCACTGGTTAAAGCGCTCCAGTCCAAAAACAACCGCCAGTTTCTCCTTTTCTATCTGTGCCCATTTCTGTTCTGATGTCAAAAGCGCTCGAGATGCAAATTCGATAGGCTGTCCCACCTGCATGAGCACGCAGCACACGACTGATTTGCTGCTGTCAACTTGGACTTGCAAGACTTGTTTTGGGTCGTAATATCTGAGAACTGGCGTATTGGAAATCATTTGTTTAATTTCATTAAATGACCTCTCACACTCTTCATCCAAGTTGAACGGAACATCCTTTTTAGACAGTCTGCGTATTGGTGCCAGTTTGTCCGCCAGGTTGGGAAAAAATCGTGACAGATATTGTACCGTGCCACAGAGCTTTCTTACCCCATGGACATCTGAAGGGGTTCCAAATTTGTGATGGCTTCTGTTTTTTGTTGATCAGCGTTGATACCCTCTGTGCCAATTCGGTGCCCTGTGAATGTTATTTCAGTAGCTTTTATGGTCGAATTTTCGTCGTTTAGGACGATCTATTTGTCTTGGCATCTTAGTCTCAGCTTTCTCAGGTTTTCATTGTGATCGACTTCTGCTTCCTTTTCTGTCTTTCCTCGTCCTACTATCACCAAGTCATCAGCAACGTTGATGCATCCGGGAAGACCTTCCAGGGTCTGTATCACTTTCTTCTGAAAGATTTCTGTAGAGACATTTAGACTGAAAGGGAATCGAGTCCATGGGGTGGCCATGGTGGTGAGCATGCTGGATTCATAGTCAAGGCAAATATGCCAAAAGGCCTCCTTTAGATCGAGCTTAGAGAATAGTTTGACATTTTCAAAGCGTGGCAGGATGTCTTCTAGGGTGGGAAGTTTGCAATGCTCTCGTTGGAGGGCCCTGCTGAGTGGCTGCGGATCTATACATATACGAGGTTTTTTTGTTCGGCTTCTCGACAACCACCATCTGGTTCACCCATGCACTGGGATCTTCTACAGGTATGAGGATGTTTCTTTCTACAACCTGGTTTAGTTCTGCTTTCACCCTGCCTTTTAGTGCGCATGGAATATTTCTGCAAGGCAACACAACTGGTTTTGTTGTTGGATTTACACTGAGGCTGGCCTGTCCCAGGTTTCCAAGCATCTGAATTGTAGGTCTATCTGCATCCATTGGTTTTGCTGCAGAAGGATCGCGGCTTGTGTTTCCGGATGTTACACTGTTTATAAATTTGTCTCCTATGTACTGACAGTATTTTGAATTATTCACTAGCTCTCAAATCTAGCAGACATGTGAGATTGTTCTCCACAACTGTTAACAAAATCTGCTTTATTTGTTTCGTTTTTTTCGTTTTCAACTGCCAACAGCGCTTTCCCAAGTGGCTTCATCTTTGTGTTGTTCCATTCTGGTTTGATTTACATATTTGTCCTGGTTTCACATATTTCTTGCATATGATGTTCACGTCTGCACCAGTGTCGCTGAGAAATCTGATTTTGTTATTGTTGATTTTGAACTGGACTGTCATGCGAGATCCCTTATCTTGACTCAGGGAATATAGCCAAGCATCTTCATCTGTGGCCTCTTCTGCTCCGTATTGACTTGAGCTATCACCTTCATTATGACACATGTTTGCTTTCTGGCATTTTATGTGAAAATGATTTCGCCTTTTGCATGCTGAACAAGTTTTGCCCCACGCAAAATACTGTTCTTTCTGTCGAATGTGGCTTTTTCCACTAACTTTGCAGTTCTGTATCACAGGACGAGGAGGCTTTTATGATACCCTTGGAGTAGATACTGCTTCAATTTTCTTGTCTTGAGAGCTGTTGATCTCCTGAACTTGGAGTGCTGATTGTTCAAATGCCCAACAAAGTGACATAGTTTTGTTGAGGTCTAAATCTGTTTCACGAAGGAGACGTTCGTGGCGTTTCTTGTCTATAGTAAACACAATCTTATCTCTCAGCATTCTGTCTTTGTCTTTCAAATTGCAAGAGCCTGCAAGTGCCTTGAGTTTCTATTACAAAGGCATCAAATGGGGTCATGATTGGCGTCTTCCAAAATCTGAATGACTGTAGTACCCCATTGGCCCTAGGGTTAAAGTACTGACGCAGTTTGTCTATTACGATTTGAGGGTTATTTCTGTCTTCCTCTTTGTAAAATGTCATTTGGTCCACCACTTCTACTTCTGCAGGACCAGCACAATGGAGAATGATTGCGGCTTTTGTAGCATCTGGTTTAGCAGAGGAGCCAGATGTCACCATGTAGATATCGAGTTATCTTTGCCATTTGCGAAAATTTTCAGACACATTACCTTCATTAATGTCAAGGGCAGGAGGGAGAAGGAAATTAGCTTCAGCCATGCTAATATTGTAGAAGCAATGAGACAAATGTTTCTAAGTCGTGAGCTCGATCGCCAAGGAGAATAAGTTCTGAGAGATCGCTCGCAGGGGTAACTTTTTGGTTCCGATCAAAGGATGCAACTGCGTTTCCTTAACTCGATCGTCCAATTCACGAGTTGTGTCCCTTCGATTGTCTTTTCGAGCATGACCCGTGACCTTCTTTGCTGCGGCGACAAGCAAACATCAGTCGTTCAATGGATCACCGAGGCTCGGGAGTGGGTTCTGATGCATACTGTCGCTGCCACCATGTTAATTACGGCACTGTACAGGTGAATATCAACTGGACAAACGATGTAAGTCAACTATATGGTAGGTTTATTTCAAGAGAACTGAGACATGTGTTCTGTACTTAGACGTCATAGCCAAGGGGCCTCACTGACTCATTCATTCTCGTTAATTAATTAGTTATTGTTTCGCAATCAAGACATGAACTATATAATAATTAACAGTAAGCGTATTTTTCAACCTTTTTCGTCAACGCGGATGGTTGGTGGGTGCTCTGGTAGGGTCACCTCCTGTCCTATCGATCTGTCACATTTCGTCTATCGCTTATGTTTTTCCTAGCACAATGTGACCGTTATCGTGTGTGACATACTTTCTCCACACTCAAATTCAAATCAAGTCCAATTCTTCCTAAACAATAACATTTACAGTGTTATATCGTATAGTTCATAAATGAACTTTCTTATTTCTGCTGTAACATTTGAATGAGCCTACCGGTGAATGGATTTTAATTGACTCAAGAGACTGTTATTTAAATGGAATCTGTCAATCTTCCATCTAGAAACACAAGTAGGCCTATTTACCTCGCGACAGGGTGCAACGACATACACATGAAAAGCACTAACAGCGGAAGAGAGAAAAAAAAAATGAAGAGCAGAGCATACAGTTTATATTGCAAACGTTAATAGATGGGCAACATTATCTGACAAATCTTAATATCCTATATTGTGACATCCTTTCTTTACTTTGAAAAATATTTTTTCTATGGTTGTTCTAAATATTTTAATGTGTTTGAACATGATAGTTCAGACAAGGCAAATAACACGGGTACATATCATTTGGGGAACTGCAAAACTTCTCATTTGGGGAACTACCAAAAACAGTGCATTTGGGGAACTACCAAAAACAGTGCATTTGGGGAACTACCAAAAACAGTGCATTTGGGGAACCAGTTTCTGTCGATACTATTTCGACAAATACTTTCTCCTCGTGTCGATATTTTAACACCAACTGACCAAGTTAATTGCCTCTTCCGTTTGCCAAATTGCTTCAGTATTTTGAAACATTTCGCTGTTACTTGGAAAACATCTTTTGATAAATTTCTTTAGTTTTAGATGGCAACAGGAAAAAACGCAATTGGAAAATAGCGGCCGTTTTTAAGTGCAATAATGGTGTACAATTGTTGAAACAGCTTCGGGCAACTTTTGAAGGTTCCATCACCAAACAAGTGAAGAACATCCTTGACAGCTTCAAGAGTCTTGGGGTTGTATATACAAGCTATTTCGCTTGCCGGGTCTATATCAATCACTGTTCCATGCTGTGTCGTTATTGTTTTAAGAGCTGATAAAGTATCTTGTCTTGTCGTAGGCAATTGAGGAATTTGTTTTCTCCAATGTCTCCAGTCGTATGTTTTGAACTTCAGTTTGAGTTATTTGACCAGTCTCTGTTTTCTATGCTTCTTTAGGAGCTTTCGGGGTCTCTCTGCTAAGTCCGTCTCAGCTTTTCTTTTACATGCCTGGCGTAAAGCATGTGTCCGTGTTTTCTTTTCTTCAAGGGGGTGGTTGTGGCTGGTGTCTCCGTGTTGAATCTCTGTTACTTCTATATTCGTCGTCAGTTTTCCTCGACAAGTGCTCTTCGTACATGTCCAAAATGTATAGACGTCCGTCTCTTCCTTTAATCTGTACATAAATCCGTTTAAAAGAACCGCAGGCTTTCCTTTGCTCTTCTCTATTGTGTATAGCTCCATTACAACAGGCAAAATTACTGGCAACAACTAAACTTGGACTTGGCCTGGCTTGCTTTATATATCCCATTTGTTTCACACACTAACAACAACATCAACAACAAAGATAACAACAAAACAAAAAAAAAACCGAGGCCAACTCACTTTGTCAAATTCTGCACTCAACAACTCAACTATCAAAATCACTCATGCAATGAAGTGATTAGAGATGTCCTTTTTCCCCCAACATTGATTCGATAATATCGAATAGGATTGTATCGAGAAGGAGTTCCCCAAATGAGAAGTTTTAAAACTTTAGTTCCCCAAATGATATGTACCCAATAACACAATTCAATTCTATGGACATTTTTTCACAAAATATCATTTTTTCGCATAGATCTCGATATGGCTCTGCTGTTTGATGTTTCAAAGTTATAAAACTGTGTATAATAAATAAATATGATTTTTTTTTTTTTCTTGTTTTTCTGGAAACTGAAACTTTGAAAAATCATAAGACAATAATTTGAAACAAAATGTGAACACCGTCTGACGAAATTGCTTTATGTGATAATTTTAAAAAATGTAGGAAGCAAAAACTTTGAATATCTGTATCCATTTGACTGTTATTTTCACTTTAAATGCTCTAAATTTTCATGATTTTAGATGACCAAAAGCTTTGCCAAAGCATCGATGAACAAAACGTGGTATCTTGGTTAAGCAATAACTAGCTAAAGCAAACAAAAAGAAAAATCAAAAATGTATGTTAAAATGTATATTACTGAACAGTGTCACTTTCTGGTAAACTAGCCCCAAAGGTTAACATAGAGAGATACAATATCATAATATCATGTTGTTGTTGTGCATGTTGTTATTGTTGTCATACTTGTTTTTATGGAAACATTTCTTACATCGGACTGGTTTGTCTGATGATTTGATAAAATTTATGCTACTATTAGGTCACCATAGGGCGACACTTGAAATAATAATGTCCTAGCATAAAAACCCATTTGGCGTAGATGATTAATGTATTTAAGTTACTTGCTGATCCCGTTATGATACAATAATAAGCTGGAGATATTGTTCTTATAGCCATTTGAATTTTATAAGTTGGCCGGGCTGAATCTGTTCCTGAGCACTAGTTTGTTCTCGACGTTGATAAATGAGTTTGCCTGAACTTGTTCATTTTGAGGTTGCTGGTGTTGCCACAAATTGACAAAAAGAAGGAAACAGTAACGCGCGATCCGGTTTTCAACCATTTTTTAATCATTTCTTTTCGGATATGGGTAAGGTTGTTGTTTTTTTTTGTGTTTTTGTTACACTCTCTTGACATGTTAAAACCCTATGCATCCCATCAGCACTCGAGGTCATGATATGGAAATACTAAAGCCAATTAGCCGTGACTCTTTACAAAAGCACCTGCAATCTTTGATTTGAATGAACTCATGGGTCAGCCCATCGACCTCGTTCCATTCAGTGCCGTCACTAACCCACGCCAGATCACACCTACCACCTTCGTAATACTTGTACATGTATTTCAACAGGAAATTAAACAAAGGGGAGCGGAAAGGGGGGTGGGGTCGTAATACGTCTCGGGGAAAGATACTGCAGCAGCCATGTTTGCACAGAGCAGTTCCTTCGGCGAACAAATACTGTTGGACGACATAAATACGCAGCATTGGCGTTTTTTACATTAAAATTTCGTGAAAATACACGAGATGTGAATTGTTCCTCAGAATGTAATTTACAATAGATGCACATATTTTACCTTAAAAAATTATAGTCCTGGTGATAATGTTCATGCCCCATTTTAGAGCCATAGTAAGTGTATATTAATGTTCTCCATTTTGACTTTAGCCATGTCTATGATTTTATCTGTTTCTTTATTGCTCGCGTTTCCCTTTTCCTTCTTCAGTCCCATAGGTTCAGAGGTTGGCCGAAGAGGTAATGATGGGATTCAGTGTTGGAGCTTGGTTTTTGAGGTGCTCAATTGTGATTGCTCCGCTTGTTACTGGCAGTGTAATCGTGTGACAAAATTACCGGTTTTTGTTTTTTTTTCTAGCCTCGATTTGTCTGCAAACTGCTGTGAAGCTGACACGTTTTTGTATGCTTCTGTGCAATCACGTGAAATTTGTCAGCAATAGCGTAAATGTTACACGAAAACACGTCCAAGTTTCTCATGAAGTGCTCCAGCTTTGCACTGCAAGCACATTAAATACCACAACTCCACCGTGAATAAACGTTCAGAGAAGTCTGGCATTATTATATATATCGGCAAGTCACATTTTACAACATTGTCCACTTCTGTCCGGCTGGCATTCTTTTTCATCACGGTTTGAACATCGCAGTCAATATGACAGCAAAACTGTGATGTTTCTTGTTATTTTGTTGCACATTATAAAGGTCATGAAAAACGAGGCAGAGAAAGAGGGGAAAGGGGGGAGTGTTATAGAACACAAATTAAAAGAGGACAGCTCACGTGATGCTAAGGCATAGCAAACAATATCACACCTGATCTGGAGGGGGAGGTGGTATGATGCAATCTCCTACATGAGTGAGTTGCTTTGGGTTGGAAGGTGTGGTGAGGTTTTAGGCTTGGATGGTTGTAGGATGATGTGAGGTAATAATATGTATAGACTCCGTCTTGCAACTGCCTAGCTGATTGCTTAATGGAATTCACGGGATACTTGTACGTACCAGAACTGCTCATTACATAGAAGTTGTCAGTTATAGCAGGGTTCTATGAATGGGCAACCCTTGAGGCTATGCCTTATACAACTAATGCAAATGGTGTGCACACCTTACTCGAACACATGACAACACCAAGCAGTTCATACCTGAGAGAAACAACAGAGCCTGATGTCCCTTCTATTGTCCAACTACAAAATGTGTAGCTCTGTGTTCTTCTTGGGTAGCCTGGACTTTGAAATTGTCCTGAACGTGATGTCAGTGTTGTCTTGCAAGCTGAAAACAACGACATAAAAATGTAAAAAAAAAAAAAGAAATATGACACTGTGTCCATTTCTTTGACTTCACCTGGGTAGTTGGTGGGTGCTTCTGGTAGAATATCTCCTGTCCTAGTGTTCTCTTGTACTCTGTCTTCCTTCTAGGTTGTTGTTGTTGTTTTTTTCTGGGGCAATGTGACCGTTAGCGTGTCGACCTGCTTTCTCTAGACTCAGACTTCAAACGCTCACTTCACTTCAAACAAAGGGCATACCATAAGTGACGTATCTGTGATTCCAAATGCACACTATTTCCCCAAAGTTTTCATTATTCCCGTATAGTGGGGGCCATTTCTATATCTCCATAGTATTCATTTAAAATTATTTCACATTTCATTTTTTTTTTCACATACTTTGTGAAGAGAAAATAATGGGCAACAAAAGAATGTTACTTCGTTCCCCTGTCCAAACTAAACAGTAATTTATATAATGAAAAATGCAGTTCTAAAAAGATATGATACCATAAAGGAAAATTAATGTATTTTTGGGTAGGTCAATCTAGCAGTCCAAGGAATGTATTTTCATTGATTTTAAAGCCGACAAGATGAGACAATTTCAGTGCAGCTTCTTTTATGACTGGTCTCATTGTCCGGAAAAATAATCATTCACTGAATATAACCTGAATTATACATAACAGTGGAACATTAAAGACGAAATAGACTGGTAGCCCATATTACAGAAGTGCATGTCATGGAATTCGTGTTTTGTTTTTTTTTCTTCGTTTGACGAGTTTTTTGTTTTGTTTTATTTGTCTTAATTTCTCAAGTAATGATGTCTATTTGCACGTAAAACCGTTCCTTTAAATCGTGGATCTCATCAACACAGCTACATATTATAATTATCAAGTAGGGGCAATAATCCCTTGAGAACACGCTGAACTCTGTTGAAAGCATTGCAACCAGCAACATTTCAATTTGTTTCCATCAACCCTGAAATTTGAAGCTGTTCTGTTTAGAAACATATTATCATGATGGGATGTTGTCTCATAGAAAAGATTTGTTGCTGAATTTCAGCATTCAATACTGTATAATTTATAGCTTAGAGGAGACCGATGCTTATAATCTGTTAGATATCTATTGGACTTTCTCATTAGGCCGAGGGAACAAAGCTTGTCATTCTGATACTCACGCCCAAGATTTTTTTTTTTTTTTGTAAGCAAAATTCTACTAGAGATTTTGGTCACAAATAAGCAATGTCATTTCAAATGTTGCACAGTTTTGTGTAAATTTTGTTTAATTTTGTAAGAAAGTGATAGTAAATGAATTTTTCAATACTAAGCCAAAAATGAAGAGTTGTAATTCGTGGGAGAATGAAACATTCGGTTCCTGCATAAAATAAAATACGTTTAAAAAGATTATTTTGCAAGGAATGTGCACATTACGAACGCAATATTTTATTTTTCGTATCGTAATGAACATATCTGACCCATATTTAGATTTTCCTTAGGGGTGCATAACGAAACATCATTTAGAGACGAGCTAGAGATTTGTCGCACCGCCTACGTGGAAAATGAATAATTATTTGTTACATTTACAGGAATGACGGAAATTGCTGAGAAATAACATGGGGTCCATTAGGGTAATAATATCCGAGAATGTTTCTGGAAGTGATGATGTCATGGGCCCATCCGTTCATGAAAATAAAGGATCAGAGGTGGTCAACTAGCGACACAAAGCAAACTCAAGAAAAGTACTTCTCCACCATTTCAAGTTTCCAACTCAAGATTAGAACCTTCTGCAAGGCCAGAGAAGGCGCGTGTAACATTTCAGAGCTGTGTGAGCGCTGTGGCTTTTTAAAAAAAGATATAGGATAAGATATAATTGATAATAACCAAAGATACTAGAATTGATAAAATAAGACAGCTAGTGCTTTTAGCGTGCAAATATTTTGCATCACCACCTAGCGGCAAACGCATGGAAGTCATGAAAAGTGCCATATTCTATAAAGGCAAATAGGGAAAATATTGAATTTTGTTCACTGTTCAGCTATCGCTATATATATATATATTATATTCATTTGAGTCTTATATCTTAACCTCCCTAAGACAGCCGATCGGCATTCAGCTGTACACAGTAAGGGCTAATGATATAGAACACCTCTTCAATTTAAGATCTGTCATTAGTAGTACCCCACGCGCATAACACCCTTTTTTCTGGTAATTTTTTACATTCGTGTTCTGTTTGTAACGTCTTCTCATGTCTGTTTGTCCACATCCGTAGGGCTCTGCACATACACGGTTTTGTTTTGTTTTGTGCCAACTTTCTTCTTACACCTAGCCATACTGCGACTCACCGCTTATCGGTTTCCATTTAACGTGTCAGCTATTGCTTTCGGTCTTGATTGACGTCACTTATTGTGGAATTATAACCTGAATGGTTGTGGGAAAGCTCTGCCTATTTTTTTTTCCTTTTAGCCGCAAGTAGCGCTGTCACAAGTTTGCATCACAAATTTACCCTTATATCAAGCATTCTTTTCATACTATGCGCCATGGGCCCGGCCCCAGTTCAGAGCACAAATTGTGTGCACGGTTTTTTTTTTAGTGGTGCAAAGAAGATCCTACCTCATCGTATAGTTTCTAGTATCTTCGGTAATGGTAATACTATTTTGTTGACAGTCAAAGCGGAGTAAGGAATATTAATGTTAATTATTTTGAATCATCGTAAATTCTTTCCCACATATTCATGAAAGTCAGGTCAGATTATCATTAGCAATATACTAACATCTGCTGATGAGCTAGATAAAAAGAAATGCATTATACTGACAGTAAATGCAAGATCCAGTTTATAGCGTACAATCCTTGAAAGAAATATGCAGCTGCACAACGCAAATAGAAAAAGGACCTTCTATATTTAAACACCAACATAAATCCACAGATTAATAGTTAATGAGATGTTTAAAAAAAAAAACGAAAAGAAATACAGATACTTACCACTGCAAACTCCAGAAGTGGCAATTCGTCTTCCATTTCTGCAGTAACAATGAAATCCGCCACCATAGTTAACGCATTTTGAGTACTGGGGACAGGGACTGTTACTACATTCGTCGATATCGGTGTTACAATCATTACTCTGCCATCCAGCTTTGCAGTGACATGTTCCATTGGCAGGGTCACATGATGTAGTGCGGAATGGGCTACATCTACATTCTGACAACAGATGACAATAAATTGTAAAGTACAGTTGCCTAATGTGACAGTTAGATATCTAATATTACATCTGAGACAAATCTGGCAATACTGAAAAGACTCGTGGAACTTAATTTAAGATTCAGTCTCTGTTAAAAGTATGGGGCATTGCTTGTTCAGCATGATTGTGCAATTCAATAAACATGACACAATATTTACCTTTCTTTTCACATAAATACAGGTTTTAGGAGACGTGGTCACGTTGGTTGCAAAATCTTGCTTTCTGTTTGTAATTCGTATTTTATATTTCCTTTTGAACTCAAGCAAGGTATTTATTATTTTTTTCTTCATTACCTTAAAAGCTAACCGATACAAAAAAAACCTTAAATACTATGGGCTGTCCATGGGACTGATGCAGCCAGAGATGGTAACTGTGTGTAGGGAGTCTTTGCTGTCCTTGGATACAGCTGAATAAGATAAATGTTAGGTAGCAAATGCAAACAGGAAAGAACACTCTCGAAACCCTAAGAACATAAAATTAGTTTGGGGCCTTCACACAATAAAAGCAAACAAATTCATGCATATGGCTTAGAATTTGACTCCAGGAGAAAATGTTTTTGTGTATGCCTTAGATAGGGTGACATGGCATGGACTAATTAAAATGAGGCCGAAAAGAAAAACATACTTCTTTGGGATTTGTTTGTTTGCTTGTTCCAAACGCCATGCTCTGTGAAATACTTTTTTTTTTCACATTTTAACTTTGTGCCAAGCTCTCTTGCGATCTCACAGCATACTTTCTTTGACTTTTGAGAGGGGAGGGGGACGTTACAGGTGAGAGTGATTTTTTTTTTACTTATTTATGGAGCAAGGAAACTGATATTAAGATGAACTTAAATGGATAATAAAATGTGGAGTAAAACGACGGGAAAAATATAGCATTTGTTGGTTGATAAGGTTATGGTGGCCATATTGGAATTTTGTTTCCACCAAATCTTAATTGTAAATGCCGTCCTTTATTATAATAGTTTTCAGTGCAATGTTGCAATGCAATGAACTCCTATTTGTTTTCGTTCTGTTTTTAGATCCAAGTCAGTTTTTAATTGTACCACCTACTGAGGTCAATCCCCCCCACTCAACCTCTAAAAATTGCCAGATATTTGGATTTCAATGTCCACTGAACATTGAATCATAACATTCATCCAAAATAAGCCAAACAAGAAAAGGGTTCAGAATAGGACTTCAGTATGGTCACAGGAAATTCCACACAAAATCTCACTGAAATATGACAATAACTAAACACGCTATTTCATTATTTTTATACTTAAACAAAATAAAATATGGCCGCCTTAACCATAGCAACCGACAAATTCCGTACTCTTTCCAAAGTTTTAAATCGTTTTCCTCTACATTTTATGATCCCAGTTATTTCCCGCTAATATAGGCTTCCGTAAAGGTAAGTAACATTTTCAGCTGTAGTTCCTCCCCTTTAGGAGTGAATGATGTCAAGGACCCAGCTGTTAGCAATTAATTTCCTCAGAATGAAACTGACGGTAAAGTGTGATGTTGCGTTTACCCGACAGACCTATGTCAGATGCAGTACTGTACGGAGTCACACGGTACGGTAAGGACAACTATGTGACACAAGTCTGTTCGAGGAGACCAGTTTCTGGTGACAGACTTAACAGACAGCGATGCAGTCTTTAATAAAGTAGGAAAATAATCTTGAAAGATTGATCCATCCAAGTGTGCCAAACATATCACCAACCAAATGTGCCAAACATATAAGCTTGAGTAGCCTCACCAAAAACGGTAGTCCATCCCCTCACACATTCATCAGTCCCTTAATCTTCTGACTGTCCTTACCGCTGGTTATATAGCTTCCAGTAAATCCACGTTTTGTAGAAGATCCATCTGATTTGAAGACAATACACATATTGTTTTCTGTAGAGGTCACGTTGAATGGACTTTTGTTACCACAATATCGACCAATACGTCTATTGCCGGTGTGGGGTCCACTGTAGACTTCTACGTAGCTTCTTTCACAGTTTGCTGAGCTTTCTAAATCAAAATCTGCAAAACTAAGAGAAGAAATGCACGTTTAAAAAAAATATATCTCGAAAAAAAATGTCCTCATGCATCCCTGCCTTATACTGAGTTTGAGTTTGAGTTTGGATTTGGATTGGCGGCTCAGCACGATAACGGCCACTTTGCGCCCTTCAGAGTCTATTTGGGTACATTTTCTTTATTTATGTTTTGTATTCAGAGCTTTTAAATCTAACATAGAACTGAATTCATTCATATAATTTTAACATATTGGTAAAATTCTAAAAAAAAAGTTTTTTTGCATAGATTGAAAAAAGTTTGGGAAACGAGTATAAAAAGTATTAAATCAAGTTATAGATTTTAGCCTCCCTCAGAAAGAATAGGAGGCACTGCGGATCCAAGTCAGAAAATAATTATTTCATGGATCCGCAGGCATAGTGTCTTCTCTGGATATGCATGAAGTCTACATATTCGGTTAAAATATGCTTTATTGGTAGTTGGCAATTGCATGCCACACATTAGAGGGGATCTTCCCCCCGAAGTAAAAAACAGTGTGTGCGGTGGGTATGTCCCAGACGGAATCTACTAAGAATAATTTCATCTCTCCAATTTTGTTGAGAGGCATGGGTCCACTGTCCAATTTGATCTTGGATAAAGTGTAGTTTATTTGATGTTTGTTCATCCCATCTTTCCTGCCATCTCCATTTAATGAAGTTATTAATAGAAGGTTTAACGTCAGTGTATGATATTTTAGGTCTTGTGGTGGCCCTTTCAATGTTTCTTTGGCCAGAGTGTCTGCTGTTTCATTACCCTCAATGCCAATTTGGCCGGGGATCCAACAATTTCATATTCTCTGCTGGGCAGTGTATGAAGACCCTGTGATAGATTATTGATTTTGATCATGAGTCTTCATAAATTTGTCTTTTTTTAAGGCCTGGAGGCAGGTAAGCGAATCAGAAAAGATAATGAAGCGTCCTGGTCGGGAATCGGATATACGATTTAAGGCCAAGTTGATTGCATGAATTTCAGCGGCAAAGACAGAGGCATTCGGTTTTGCCGTCTGCATTTAAGAATGAGGTGACTCCTACCGATTCATATATTCTTTGAAGCCGTCTGTATAAAAAGGCATATGATCAGGGTATTTACTGATTACTTCTCTAAACATTAAATTGTTTGTGGGTTTCTGGTATTATTTTGTTCTTCGGACATGCCGCGAGATCTAAAATAATGTTTGGTTTATGAATTAGCTGTGGTGGGATGGCAGGAAGTGGGTCACTTTCCACCTCACACGGTCAGATTTCGGCTTTTGCCAGCAAAGACTGAATCCGAAGGCAAAAGGGAGCATCCGCGTCTCCCAATTTTGCCAGGATTGAGAATTTGTTTGTCGTGGTTCCTGACGTTGACGAACCACTCCTGGCGTTCGTCATGTTGGCTCTGTTGGTTTTTTATTACACTTTCAAATTCTACTTCTGTATCACTGCAGCTTTGACAGAGGAATTAGCTGTTGTGGCTTTTGTCGAAGGCGATATGGTTGCCTTGACAATTTGGACACTTCGGCTCAGCTGTACAAGCCTTGTCGTCCACATGGTCCCTGCTGCCGCAGCGAGCTCAAACTGCTGATTTCTTGCAGTGCGACTTTCCATGTCCATATAGCTGGCCGTTAAAGCATCGCATAAGGTTTGGCACGAATGACAAGACCAGAGTCTTTAATACGCCACGTTTAGATGAGCTGGAGGCTTGATTGAATCGAATGTGAGGATGATGGAGCTGGTTCCAATTAGCTCATCTCCTCGGCGAATCTTGATTCGCCGGGCATGTGTGACGCCTGTGACGTTCTTTACAATGTCCTCTTCATTTTCCTCGTCCAACTCACGGATATAGATGACATCACGTGAGGTATTCAAGCTCTTGTGGGATTGAACTGTTATAGTAACACCATGAAAGAACAGTCTGCTTGAGTAGGTTCTCTGAGTGCTGTCTTTTTATGCACTCTACCAACAGTTCACCATTTTTCATCCTTGTTACCGATTTAGGCTCGCCTGCAATGATTTTCAGCGTTTTATAGATTGCAGAGACACTCATTTTTTATCATTTCTTTTAGGGATTTTGGCTCCTGATTGCTAAGAAAGGTGACTAGACCCGACCACATTTGTATTTACGTCCGGCAGTTTACGGCCCCACCCGATTCCTCCTGTCGGTGTCTTTTATTCAAGACGGGATTTGAGAACAGGTCATTTTTTTCTTGTTTTGGATATCCATATGATTTGTGTTTTATGTTCATCTCCGGGGCTCCCCACAGGCCACGAGTTCAACTAGGGGCGGACACATAACGCTCTGATATCCAGAGCTGTTGTGCAAAGGCTAACCCAGAGATATACTCCCCACAGGGTGTTACTCCCGCCAGGATTGACCTAGGTTTCGAATCGCAAAGGATTAGAGGCCTAACCGATTGAGTGGGGTGTATTACACTTGCGAACCTACAATCTTCAAACGGCACCGCAACATTACACTTGCGAACTTTAAAATTTCAAAGCTCACCGAACATTACACTTGCGAACCTACCCGATATCGGGGCAAATATCGGATTTTGCTCGAATATGGGGGCACTGTTCGATTACGAATATTCGCCCCCCCCCCCTCCCCTCACCCAAGCACAAACACAAAACAGGCCAAACAAGTCAATCAGTGAAACACATGGCAATAAACATGTGTCATAGCGTGTGACAACACAGTGATGACAAGCCTTTACACTCTCAAGCAAAAGGCGTAAACACAATTCGTGACTGCAGAGCCCACCGGCAAAAAACACAATTCATGTATCTTTACACACGTGAATACATTGTGGAAAATAATTTTGACATTCTGATTTTCATACTTACAACTGGTGCTGGTGCTAACTGAAAATCCGAGGCTAAATAAACCACTATACCCCTTCATACTTACAACTACGTCACACTGCGACTGTGAGGACTGCAACTCCAACAACACGATGGATATACAGATAGTTGAGACAAGTAAAGGCAAGCCAGCTATTCAACTGGAAGGACACCTGTACAGACTACTGAGATCTATTGCAATATGTTCAATCTTCTCAACACCATCTACCAAGAAGTCAATGGAGAGAACCTTGATAGTAAAACCTTGCATCTTGACTTTGAGAAGGCGACCCACAAGGCAGCAACGGAGACGTTTCCAGGAATGACGGTGAAAGGCTGCCTATTCCACCTTAAACAGAACTGGTGGAGGAAGACCCAGGAGTTGGGGCTGTCTGGTGATTACAAATCTCAAGATTCAGAAATAGGCCAGTTCCTGAAGCTCACTTTTGGACTGCCCTTTTTTGATTACCTGCACGTCTATGAAAGCTTCGCGTTTGACATTTTGTTCCAGGCCCCTATTGGCGAAAGGATAGACAAGTACCTGACATACCTGACGGAGACCTACATCTGCAGCAATTCTACATTCCCACCAACTTTGTGGGCCAGCACTGATGTCACCAGTAAGAGAACAACAAAATTAATGGGTGTGAAGCATTCCACCGAAAGCTGAATGGCCTTTTTTACACCAGTCATCCGTCTGTTTTTGAGCTGTTCGACCGCCTACAAGAAGTCCTATTTGAAAATCATTTCAAGATGCGCGAGGGACGCCCAATTCCACGGCGTGAAAGAAAGAAGCAGGAATGGCTTGCAGCAGCAATTAGCCAGTACAAGGACGGAGCCCTTGAAAAAGATAAGTTCCTGAAGAAAATATGCTTCACGTCATTGCCGAACACTGGCTTCTAAATAGCTCCAGAACAAGAAGAGTCTACCATGTAAATAGTGTACATAGTTTTATCCAGTACTGTGAACAATAAAATTAAACACAAACATTCCTAATGTGGCCTCATACCAGTATGAGACAGTCCCAAGCCTGTAAACACAGAGGGGGAATGCATTACGATTACCAGTACAACTCGATTACAAATCGTTAGGTTCGCACATGCAATGCTTTAATTTTTGTTGAACCACTATAGGTTCGCAAGTGTAATGTTTAAATTTGCTCAAAATTTAATAGGTTCGCAACTGTGATGTTTTGAAAAATAAGGTTCGCAACTGTAATGCTCCCATTGAGTGGCATAGGCCATACCACCCTACTGTCTTATGGGAAGACTGGGTCCAAGTGGTGTGTCGGTAGACGGGCAGCCCACAGACTGCTCTGACTCTACCATCAAATTCCATTCTCCCCCATCACAGGTCGCACATCACAGTCAACGTGGCGCCCATGCTGTGGGGCCCGTACCAAGGTGGTTCTGCTCTTTGCTAGGCCGGGAACCACACACGGCGTGAAAGAAAAGAACGAAAGAGAAGGGGGACAGGAGAGAAAGCAAGGGAGGATAACAGGCCGCCGGTATGTGGCGGTCTGTGAGGGCCAGCCCACCAATTGATGGGGTATGAATACTCTGCAGGTTTACGGTGCGTCAATTTCTACACCGCCCGGCCCACAAGGGGGGGGGGGGGTGCTTATACTGAAGCCATCAATGCGGCACCAAATAGCATGGAAGAAAATTCACTGAGAGAAAACATATCGCTTCAGGCACAAAGATGGAAGTATGATATTAAACATCTTATTTTCACTTTGTTGCCCACACAAATATTATCAGTGTTTACTAGAAAGGGGTGCCACGCTAGATATTTATATTTTTTACTTTCACATTATCCATACAAGTAAAGAGACAGGCGCGGCTTTTTCTACATGTGTGACAGGTAGAGTGATGTCATTCACAGGTCATACAGCTACAAAATCAGACTGGCTCTGCAACAGAATTTCAAATTTAGTGATGATGACTTACTTGTACAACACAGTCTTGTCAGCAGCTACTGAGATCGTCCAAAACGCAAATGTACTTTTAGTATGACCCTGAGGGTAGTTTGGAGAGGCAATACTTCCTGTTGGTGTAGTCTTAGAATATCTATATGATTCTGGACCTGTGGAAATGCAGCATTTACATAAATATTATTTATAGCATGACTGAATTACCTCACCTATGTCTTTCCACATCTCTGAAATTTAATCATTAGTCAAAACTCTGACACATCTATCTCTCTCTCTCTCTCACTCACTCTCTCTCTCTCTCTCTCTCTCTCTCTCTCTCTCTCTCTCTCTCTCTCTTTCTCTTTCTCTTTCTCTCTCTCTCTCTCACTCACTCTCTCTCTCTATCTCTCTTTCTCTTTCTCTCTCTCTCTTTCTCTCTCTCTCTCTCTCTCTCCCCTGTCTTTCCCTTATCGAGCCCATACGTCCGGGCCTGCTCGCAACTTCAAGTATGGTTCCTGCAAAAAGGAATACGTTTTCCCACGTGAACTTACTAGACCTTCGGCAATTTCCAGTCCAATGAAAGAATTACTTAGGTTGGACGAACCAAGCTGTTTGGAAGTACTTGAGAAAATTACTTCATTGATACAGGGCAAGGAATATAGGTTGGCAAACAGCATTTTGACATACGCTGTTTCCCAACATGATATTTCACTACTGGGGAGATCTATGAGGATTTTGACCAGATTTTAATTAGATTATCAAGTGCACAATTTCAACAATATATTATATGATTTTTACAACGAGTGCTGTTCACAACTGAACATGCTGATAAATGACAGACAAAAAAAGCAGCCAAAGCCCACACAATCCACGCCATGCAGTAACAAAATACCCATATCATGCTAGCACACAAGACTTTCAACTGTGGAATTTTACTGGACATTTTTAGTATGCGCAAAAGGGGGTAGAAGAGGCAATGCATGCGTCAGTGTCGCCCGCATCTTCAGTCGTGGCCTGTTCACCTCGATGTATACGCAAAACGTCAGTCTGTTCTGATTTCACGCAAACGGTCGCGCAGCAGTTGAAATCAACCTACCCCCCTTCCCCCCCCCCCAACACCCAAATTGGGTTGTGCAAGCGTCCTCGCTTGAAGACATAGTCTGGGTGTGCATGCTAAGCCTGACACGGGAGTCTGTCTTTCCAGCAGGATCATTGCAGCAAATTGAATGTGTGCCAAAATTCAGATGTATTTTCTCGCGCCCATTAATGCCTTTACTTTATTACTTTTTTTAACATGGACTTCTGGGAGAAAAAGAATCATCGGAAAAATACCTTTTTCCAAGAATGAAATCGTAGACAGTTTAATACTCCTACGCGGGGCTGACAAATCTTTCAAAGAATCATCTTCGGCCTGAAAGTAAACTGTTGAAAATACAAGTGAATAGGCACAGAAACGAATCCCCATGCCTGACACCAGTTTGGCAGTTGTCTTTGGATTGTCCAGGGACGAAATTTTGTCTGATTAGTAATTTTCGTTTTCCACCAAATCCACAATAAAGATTCAAAATCTCTGATCATGCAAGCAAACACCATACAATGCCCATGAGAAGACATAAATACTTGTAAACAAAACAAAAACCATATTTGTATAGTCATGATTGCCTACCTTCTGTGGTGTATGATCCATTGAAGCCACGATATACGTTGCTGGCCCACCTACTTGTATGAAAGAGCAAATGCATCGTACTGCCCGAGGATCTTACGGCACTAGCTTGGTTTGGCCTGCAGAAACTACCCAGCAATGGGGCGCTTGTATTGCTGCCATCATAAACTTTCAAGTGGTCATAGTAAGCACATTCCTGCGTGTAGAACCCGGTGTAAGAATATCGAAAGGACAAATCGGCCAACCTGTAAACAATAAACACACAATTGCATAACAGGTAGGGATACAGAAGTACCAGAACTCTACATGATTAAGTCACGCTCAAGGTAAACTGACCATTGTGGGCATGTCTAAGTTGATTCAGCTATCCATGCCAGCATTTTGTCCTTCTTCAATCTTAATGCCTTCTTTACACTCTCATTCTCAACTGTTTACGTTTTCCTTTTCAATCCTACATTTTCATCATTCACAGAGAAACACATTCATTCACTAGCCATATTTATCCAGTGACCCATAGAACCGTGATATAGAAGCTAATAAAATTTCTATTAGGTTGTGCAAGCCCAGGAGGTGAGCTAGCGGATGATAACTTAAGAACAGGGTTCTGTGAGAAGATATGAGGTAAGTAATTGAGTGAATCGACTATGACATTGCGGGGTATATCAACCCAAGCAAGACTTGAGTGTAACACGATGTGTAGGTTTAACCCTCTAGTACACCATGTTCTACTTTCCAAATGATGAATAAATAATTTCTTAGGATAAATATTTACATTTCTGCATTCATTTAATTATTTTAAACCAAATTTGAAAGTTTCAGAATGTTTTACTAGGGCTATGCATGGAACCAGTGGGTTATGATGAAGTTCATGGTTCTTAGACGCCTCTTTGAGTTTGGGTCTTCGATTGCTAAAACAATTCTAACAGTAACCTTTCCTACTGCATGGCTCGTAAAGAAAAATATCAGTATATTTAGAATGAAAGACACTGCCATATGACACTAACCAAATAATGGTGTCTTTAACACTTAAAATTTGGATGGCACTTTTCAGTAATACAAGTGACAAAAATGAAGTGCGGCAGAAAGATATGGGAATGAAAAAGAAAAAAGTTCTTCGTTTTCAATGTGTATTTCATTCAGTTCAATTGGTGCATTAATGCTCTGGCTACTTGAACTGTAATTTGGTAAACAGTTAATTCCAAGTATACTGATATTAGACACAATTAAAATTAAGGAACTTTAATGTCTCATACAATGACAGGCATTACAGTCAAATGCAAGTTACTAGAAACATAACACCTTCGTCTGAACGCAGTCGTTCGTCTTTACTTAAATTCTCACATCCTGAAGTTTTTTTTTTGTTTTTTTTAAACAGACTCACTCTTGAGGCTATCTGACACTGAACTTCTCTTTCAGTATTGGACCAGCTTGAATTTTACCGAGTATTTATACTGCTTGTGGCTTTCCGATTTATTGCAGCTTCTCCAGCCGTGTATCAACCAGTTTGTCTCAGTGAACATGATATTCTAATAAAGAGGCACACACTGAAAGGCCCGACCCAATTTGGTCATATGGAGTGACATTATATTGGAAATGATTACATATTCTTGCATAGCCCGGTTCCAAGCACTCAACCTGGGCCACATTACTCACGAATGAAATCAAACAAAACGAATCCAGCATCAGACAAAGTAAGACGATATTAATTTCCTCGTTTCTGCTTAATATCAACTGACCCCTTGCCTTATAGAGCCTAAACCTAGCCCAGCAGCGGATATCTCCTTTTGCCTGCCTCACCTGGCAGGGTTTTGGGGGAATGGGGTGTCAGAAGATTCCCTATCGAGACTGAGGTGTGTCCACGACCCTAGCGAGGGCAACCTCTCTCCTCACTCGCACCCCCGTTAGGCTTCCTCATTCGCCAGGTCCGCGGCGTCTTATTGGCTAGTCAGATTTCTTTCCGCAACGTTACCTGGTTCACTTATGGCCGTATCTTCTCCCATACGTCGGATCTGCGTGTTAATTAGACATGTATTCACCATCACCTAGGCAGCCATGGGCCTAACCCGCATACCATATTCCACCGCTGCTAACTGATTGTACTTTTAACGTTCTTTGGTCGGAAGTACCGTTATTCCTATTAAGCATGGGAGGGGACCGGTGGGGCAGTCGTTTTGTTTCTCCAGTTGCAGGTTGAGAGAGCCCTGTCAGATTTCTTCACTCGGGTGAAGAGGGGACGCGAGAGCTGTGACTGGCTTCAGAGAGTAACTGCCGAAACGAGCCGCACGCTGTCCAGTTATGACAGGCGCTTCGTGATGAGTCTGGGCGTCCCCCTCTAACGGGCGGACTGGCCAGCCCCATCTGGTCATGGGCGAACCATGGATGGGAGTATTCATGGTTACACGTCATAGCCCGACCTTACGATACGGCGGCCAGCGAGGAGGCTCTAGTCGCCTGTTTGTCATGTCTCGTTTGACTGCTGGGAGACATGCTAGGGTTCGGCCATGATATCGATTCCCAGCCCTAGGTGTCAGATGACAACAGCATTTCAGCAAAATAAGAAAAAAAGTAAAAAAACTTGCCTAAAAGCAATAGTAGCATCTGCCATTTTGGATGTGATTGTCCACGAGCAATCCAAATTTGTATCATAGTTATTTGGATAGCCATTGGAGTGAATTATACCTGTTGTGTCAGTCAACGTCTGAGTGCATTCTGAAAGTACATAATTTGAAACAAGACATTGCTTAAAAATAAAACACAATACTAGATTAGCACAGATGTTACAAAGAAAGCTGGCCTCATGCATAAAATTTCTCTCTTCACATAAAGCGATTTATTTCAGTTTCTGCCATATTGACATAATTATATCTTAAGATTTATGACTGAGTTTGGTAATTGGACAGCAGGATATTAACTGTGGAACAGAATTTCTCACTCTCTGCAGAATTCGGAGATTTACATAGCTCAGCACACATGGAGATCTATGGCACCCTGCAATACAAACCATAAATTCTTCTCTTCAGTATTTACCGGATGCGTTGGCATGAAAACTTAGCAATAATAACGAAACAGAACTATTCCCTAATAGCTAATCGTACTGAACAAGGAACTGAAATATTCCGGGCAAATGAATGAAATTAAGTTTCAAATAAGAGGGGTTAAACAAGTTTTTCAATTATTCCTCTTCCAACAAAATTGTTTGAAAAAAGTTTACCACCAAACTTTCAAAACCGGCGTTAAATCTACGAAACAATGAACTTCGTGACCTTTTGCACTGATCTTCCTATGGTAATTATTGGGTTTGCATTTTTTAAAAGTGGCTGATTTTTTCAGTGACATTGCTTTTGACGAGAGCACTTACAACAGTCTATAATATCTCAACGTTGATGGACAGGATGAATCAGCCATAAAGTAATTAAATTCAGGTACTTTCTCAGCTGTCAACTCATATTTCCATTTAGCTCATCTTTAGCCCTTTTAATGCGATTTGTCAAAGGAAAAAAGACGCAGTTTCTACCTTGTATTGAGATCGGTTTAACATAGCAATTTCTGGTGGAGAAAGGAAAGTTCAGCTGAGGAGAATGAAAACTCGATAACACCCCAAGACAATAAAAACAACTAGATCAAAATACTGTAGAAAACAAATAAATTTATGGTTTACTTTGTGATTTGCACTTTTAACATTATTAGTGGAATTGTGCAGCTGCTATAGCTTTCAAATACACAAAAAGTCTCGCTATCCTTTCTTGTCTGACTTTGATAATATGGAGTAAATGTTTATTTTATATATTATCAATATTTAGTACCACATAGATTACATCCCATAACACTTGCATTTATAAACTTGGAAGTATAATTCTATTGTATTTATTACAATGAATTGTATTACTGTACGTTTTGATCAGCGGGGCTTTTGTCAGGGGTAGGTGTGGTTTTTGTCCCAGAAGACTTTTTTGTTCGCGGTTGTTGTTGGTGTTGTTGTTGTTGTTGTTGTCGTCGTTTTTGTTGTTGTTTTTGTTTTTTTGCCAAACTTCATGTTCCTATATTGAGGTGATCCTTGAAAAAAAAAAAAGAAAGAAAAATAGCAAACAAAAATAATATTGAAGCGTCCCAATCTGTTATCGTGAGTCGCCGCTGACCCATTCTCGGAATAATTATAGCAAAAATATATAATGAATCTCCCCAATCTGCGTTTGTGGAGCCCTATAGACCCAGCTCTGCCAAAGCATTGTATAATCATTATATGATGTGAAGGACGTTATCTTTCAAAATCTTTGGTTTTTATAGATTACATGGGCAATTGTGCGTGTGTCCCGCTTTCGTCAAAATCTAAAGTAAGCCAGCTTAGAACGAAAAATTGTAACAAAATGAATGTTTGTCACATATTATTACGGTTAAACCTTTCGATTCTCATGCAGCCTTTAAGAATGCGGGCATATGAGGCGATCTTCTTCAGTAACCTGACCGAATGCGAGTACTGGTCACTCAACTTTTGATCGTCTGCTTCGGCATAACATCAATTGCTCAAGTTTGAATCTAATGACCTTTTTTAGAAAGTTTTCTTAGTTTTCTCCATTTCCGTTGGACTTAAAAGAGATGTGAAGACATTATTTGATAAATTTTAAAGTTTGGATTAAATTTTACATAATTCTACTGTGTATTATACGTGAGTAGGCCCTATAGGATACAGAATTTGTAACTTTTAGTATCTCTTACCCTCGTCTTCCCTCACATTCATAGCCACACATCTCGTGAAGCGCATGGAGCAAGTCCATGAGAACTGGTTACGTGCTCTAAAATGTTATTTATTATTTTTATTATTAAATTTTATTATCATTTCTCCCAACTATTTTTGTACATGCCTGTGAGAGCACTTGGCCAGCCAATAGACAGGCGTAGACTAGAGAAGCTGCGGTGAAAGGAAATGTTATGGTTGAAATTGACTCTCATTTGGAACCCGAGGACGGAACCATCATTTCAAGAACTCGTTCACCATCTACTCTCACGAGTGACCCTATCCGTGGTCTTTGTGAATACATGGCCCAACACTGCGCCACAAAGCGAGCTGGTGACGTCACAATCTGAGGCGGGAGTTATGAATAAGGAATTTAGACAACACAGACACAGCACACACCACATCATGACGATTTGTGTCCTCGGGTATGCTGTTCTTGTGATCATTTTCGTGGATTACTTTGGATTGTCGACGGCGCCCCAAGCAAACCTCTTAAACCCCAATTTTGGACCCCCAACTTTTTTTCCGCTAAACAGGTTCGTTACATAGTCCCCCATATACAGTAAAAATATTAGACCTGAAAAATGATTAGAAGTTAATTAAAACGCATCTTTGCAAACCTCTCAAATCTCCACCTCCTGTATTTGCTCTAAGCCAACCTCGCAAGTCTCCAGTGAGACGACCAGCCAGGTGACACGGGCCACCGCGTTTCACCTGTAATGCGAGATCAATGCCTTGCGTATCGCGTATACTTCAGGACGCAATAACAACAATAGTGGTGGATAAATCGTAAGGGAACCCTATGATATTTGGATAAAGTACTTGTGATGATATGCAGTAGGTTTTATTGTGAAATGGAAGGCCCCAAATCAAGAATTTTCGGCATTTTCATGCCGTTTAACACACGTTTTATAATTTTCCCAAGACCTCTGCGCTTTTTCTGTCCCTGTGTCAGGCCATTCAGGTGAACAAATTATTTTTTACGCCATTCGCTTAATTTACTAACCACATGTATCATGACATTGCCTTCTCCCTCCTCTACTATGTAAAGCGTCCACTTATTATAATGTTAGTTTTAGCGACAGATTTGATTTCCAGTTCCAGGTCGTAGAACACATACATGTACTGAAAAGCGGTTTAATCAAAGGAACACAATATCTCTCTAATTACCACATCAAATAAAGACAATGACCAGCAACAAAGTCGGTCATTTTCTCCCAGTTTTCCCTGATGAAAAACCTACTGACAGACGCCCTTATGCAGCATGCCCTAATATTACATCTGAATTCATAATTACAGACGTAGAACGGCGTCTCAAATACGCACATGGCCCCTTTCTTCTCATTTCACATGTAGACGACAACCAGCATCAAAGTAAAAGTTTCCCCAAGATTTTCCCCAGTTCAAACTTCAGACGGTCGGTACTATTACACGGGTATGACGAATACAGTCAAAACCTGATATAACAGGGATTGTGGGACCAGAGCAAAATCCCTGTTATATCAGGTCCCTGTTATATCAGACTTCCGAGGGAAATAAGCAAAAATGGCCTAATCCTGCGATTTTTAAATCACGGGTAGTCAAAGGCACTTCCGATCTTGTGCAAAACTTCCCTGTGAATAGGCGGTCACTATCTTCTCTTTGTCTTATGATGATCATATGAATGGATCCATACATGGAATCTCAAATTTCCGATAAATCTCGGCCAGCGATGCAGTCTTTTTGTCAATTTCTTGAATTATTTCAAATTTCTTCTCAATGGAGTTGTCATTTGATGCCATATTATTTATTATATTGGTCAAGAACTTTCTGTCTCACGACAAAGGAAAATGATGGTCCACGTGTGATTTCAACACTAGGTGTGTAGTGTGTGGCTGAGAAGGGCTTTTAGAGCTTGACATACCCCTGACTGGCCTCTTCGTTTTAATTGGTTGTCTTGACACTGGCCTGGCCTGGCCTCCTCTCTCCCTCTCTTCTTTTGACTGCCACCAAAGATTGTAGAAATAACCACTCGCGTGATCGTCTAAGGTTTAGTTATAGTTACTGAACTGCACTCGCTGTTTGCCTACTTGACGGCTCAGAGTCAGATTCTTGCTCTCAGTATCCCTGTTATAACAGATCCGGCATTTGTAGGTCCCTGTTATGGCAGATGTATTTTAATAAAGATAAAGAGGGAGAGAAAACGGGATTCAAAAAATCCCTGTTATACCCGGATCCCTGTTATATCCAGCCCTGTTATAAATGGTTTCGACTGTAGTTGCATCGTAATAAACGTAATCGAACGATACCATTTTGTTAGATATAGTAGGGGTGACAGGGTGGATAAACACGCGGAAATTGTGTGGAAAAAAACGTGAAAAAACAACAACAACGACAGCCTCGGCAACCGAATGACCAAAGCACGAGGCGCACCGTTGCTATACAAAAATGTGGCCTCCCGCAGGACCCGCGGTTAAGCGTGTCGGACAAAATAATGGCCTCCCGTGTCTCGCATGTTGCGCGGGGAGGCCAATATATAGTGGCCTCCCGCAGGACTAGGGCTAGTATGAGTTTCTATTGTATCAGTGCTTAAAATATACATGTCACCTTTTGCTTTCTTCTCCTTTTCCTGTAACAAATGTGTTACTGTACTTTGAAAAAAAAAAAACTTTAAAAAAAAAGAAAAAAGCAACCAAAACAACACAAAAAAAAAACGAAAAAAAAAAGCCTCAAATGTCTTTTCTGGGACCAGTGATGATATAATGAGGAAGACTCTTTGGTCTATCTCTGATTCTGAGGTCTGAACCCTATTGACTGATGTATACAATAGGCTTATCACTTTTTGCCACCTGTCAGTCTTGTGCGTCTTGGAGAGTCCTATCACCACCCACAAGCAATGCATCGCGCGCCGAGCTGGTCACGGAGTCGGCGGACCGAGAAATCTGCCTCGAGCAAAGCTCTTAAACCCCCTTTGAGAGGTTCGCTTAGAGCAAGTAAGCGACAGCAAAACTCGGATCTCTTCAAAATGATAATTATCGTTACTTGTAATGGTACTTGCCACCATATACGTATTTCGCATTACTTAATAGGTATAACATCGGACATTTAGTCCATTTTATTAATTAGGGTTGCCGCAATTCATTTTTTTTGTCTCTCCTGTAAAATTTTCTGAAATTGGCTCACGAGGTTTGCTTAGAGCACCGTCGTTGTGGAATAACTTGCCTATGTGATGTAATCGAAAGACACAATGTACCTTGTAAATTATTCAAAATGCCAAGGAAGTGAAGTGTTGCGGGTTGTAGGGGAAATTATGCTGCAGACGAACGTCTGTCAGCATTTGTTTCCAAATGACCCTACTAGAAGGAAATTTGGTTAGACAAAATACCACGAAAAGACTTTGTTCCAACTGAGCCGTCAATCGTATGTGCTAGACACTTTGTAGAACATTTTATCATTCGCTTTGACTCCTTCACAAGAGCAGGTAAGATAGATCTAGAGGATCTAGATGATCTAGATCGGAATCGAGATTCAAGATACGTCACTTAACTCTTAGTAGTCTTAGAGCCTAGAATCTAAATTCCAAGATCTAAGAGATACCCCCCCCCCGCCCCCCCCCCCCGCTCCCTCCCCCCAATGACATGCATTAGGCCTCTAAAATTTATCAATAGGTCCAGACGTCTAGATGAGATCTAAAAGTTTAATAATTCAAGTCTTGAATCTAAGCCAAACAGCACCCTACAGCATGCCTAGGCTTTTTTTTTTTGCTTTTTTTTTTTTTTTTTTGTAAATCACCAAATCTGCCCTTAGAAATCATGCGTGCGTGCCTCGATTTGTGTATAAGGATTTAGATGGTCTAGTTTACCACAATTTATTATTTGCTCACTCCTAACAATGCAAGTACTCTGACTATTGGAAGGACAATACCCAAGTTAAGCAATGATCCGATGCTTATGAACAAGTATGGAAGATAAACACAAAAGGCACCAGACAATTTTTAAGCACAGTTTTGAAGTTGTGGGACTTAGTGAATGTCAAACATCCAAATAAACATAAAAGGTATAGGAATGAAAACTGTAAAAGTGTGACCTCAGGCGAAGATGCAAACGTGAAATATATTCAAGATGTTCTTGAATGGTTGCACAGACGGCAACAACTGAAACACAAGCCAAGAGAAGGTGTTTTGTCTACAGAGGCAATGACTGCTTTGAAGCATACCTCGACAGCATTGCTACAACTGTCAGAATACATTCTCAAAGATTAAGTTCAGATAATTATGTCCTCCTTGGAAAGTTTCAGACAGATAATCTGGAATTTAGTTTTAGCCAGTACAGGCAACGTAGTGGCAGCAATTTCCATGTTTCTGTGCAACAGTTGCTGGAAGGAGAAAAGAAATTGAGATTACTCAGTGCTCTTAAATTGATTTCAGCATCAAAGGGCGTGTTGAGTTTAAGGACTTTACAGGAACACTGGAGGACAAAAAAGCTCTATTAACAGCATGTTCAGATGAGGAATATCAATCATTTACCCACCTCATTTCAGACTGTGACAACATTGAACTGTCAGATGAACAAATGAAAGCTTTGGTGTTTGTTTCATGGTACACTGTGTCTAAAATGTTCCAAATATCATGTGACATGCAAAAATGTCATGCGTGTTGATAAAAGATTGACTGTGGAAGTAACAGCAGATTGCTATACATATTTGTCCGTATTAGATAGGGGAGGTTTGGCCTGGCCTTTTGAGTGTACTCTAAATATTTCAGCTGAAACTTACTTTTCAAGTCTTGATAAAAGACAATGAAGACATGTTTCTGGCCTGCACCAACAGGAGAAAGACTGAGATATTTGGCTGTGCAAAAGATTTGAGCATGTGGTTTGACCTCTGGAAAATGTGATGACTGTGGCAAAAATGTTCAGGAGTTAACAGTGATGTGCTGCAAACCGGCAGTCAATATTTTCTAAATAATTATTCAAAGACTTTTTCTGACCAAACCTCCACTGGAAACACTGCAATGAAAATAAAAACCTTCTCAAAAAAAGTTTAGACAACACTTTACAGAACAGGTAAGCTAGATGACATTACCGCTGAATCTATCATTAATGTTGTTGGTGTTGTTGTTGAGATTGTTTTTGCATTCTTTGTTGTTGGTGTTTTTCTTCTTCTTTATCTTTTACTCCTTCTTTCTACTAATTGCTGTTGTTGCTACTATAGCAGTTTTTTGTGTTGTTGTTGTCATTGTTGATAAATAGTGTACATGGCATTAAGTTCCTTATTATAGTCTCCCATGTTTTTCTATTGTTCTCTCCCTCCTTTCTTTTTTTTTTCTTGATTATTTTTTCACTGGCCACATTCTGATTGTTGTGGTTGTTCTTTTAGTACTGTTGTTTCAGTTGGTCGAGATATTTCAAATGTCACTGTTATTGTGGTTGTTGATAGTTACAATTTGGATGCAGCTACAAGTTTTGCCTGCACCCCCTCCACCTTTCCCCTCTTGTGACATTTCCACATTAGAATTTACAATTGCATTTATTAAGGTTGACGAAATTTATGGTTAATGTAAGTGTGTTACGTGCGTGTGTATTGGTAGTGATAGTGCTTTTCTAAGGATGTTTGCTACGTTTTCTTTTCTTTCATTCATTAATCCATAATTTTACAGATACAATGTATTTACGTGCTTGCAATGCGCTTTTTTTTTTTTTAAAGACCAATCTTGCTACTTTTCTCTGTTAAATCAAGACTGCTTTGTATTGACTGGATTAAAATCCAGTTTTGTAAGACAGCTGAGTAGTCCAGTGTTAACACGCTTTCGGAACGCAATTTTAAAACACACCTTGGCTTACAGGCTAATTCTAGGCAACGCGGATGTAGTGCAGTACATGAAATATGTACTACATAGTACAACATACATCTGGTATGCCTGGCGACTTGATCGCCTCAGGCCGTGACGTCACGCGTGGCAGTGTCGGGCCATGTATTCACGAAGGCCACGCCCTATCTCAGACAGGCGTCGAGGAGCCACCAGTAAGTATCAAGTATGTCTTTCAGCCTCATCATGAGGACGCGACGGCTGTCCCCGGTGTATAGGTTCGAACAATGGATCCAGAGGTCACACGTTCCACCGACGGGAACTCGAACTCAGTACCACAACATACTTAGAGTATCACATAAAAAATCCAGGCGGCTGCATCTGCAGTCAGCCCAGGAACCGCGATTCTTTTCTTTAAGACGAATTCAATGTTGGCTACCACGAGCACATGCACTAATTGTCAGAATCAAATATGGTCAAGGGGAAATAACTCAATTAATACAACTTAGAGTAGGATATCCAGATTAAATACTTTGGCCTTAGAGTAAAAGCCACTTTTGTGAAAAACCAAAATATCTATTAGAGTGGCCTTAAAGAGTGGGATATCCATATTAAATACTTTGGCCTTAGAGTAAAAGCCACTTTTGTGAAAAACCAAAATATCTGTTAGAGTGGCCTTAAAGAATTGTCGTCTGCTAGGTCAAATTTTAACTTTTAACAAATTAGCATATAGGAAGTTAACCACCAAGTACAGAAATCTTCGTATATTGAAAAGTAAAAGTAAACATGTATATTGGTGGCTGGTGGAGAATTAAATAAAAGCCGTTAAGGTTTAGAGGAAAGATTAGCGCCCCAGTTTTAAGTTGAAGAGGGGATTATATTTTCGCGTACTTCATTGAGCGTAAAAGGGCTAAGGCCGTGTTTATAGAGAAAGCGGGTAGGCGGGTTGCCGCGAGATGGTTACTCGCGCAAGAAAACTCGCGCCTAATCACTCGCGCGGTTGGTGTTCATAGCAAGGCGAGAAAAGGAAAGACGAGGTCAACATCCATCGTGAAGCCAAGAAAAGTACACAGCCAACACAACTCCCGCGCGACACACGCGGAACAAGAACACACAATTGGTTCTGGTAATTTCCCGCGCTGGTCGGCAAAATTGCCGCCTCGAGAGACACGAGTTGTCTATGTACACTTACAAAGCATATTGAGTAACATTCCTCGCGCGAGTTCTCTCGGGTCGAATCAAGCGTGCGATTTCCCGAAACCCGCCGTCTCTATAAACGCTACCTAAGATTTGGCGCGGCAATCCACGCGGTGCAAACCGTGTGGGCAGCACTCTTATTCATTCTAGACAGCCTGGCCGCTGTGACAGGATCAGTGAAGTTCCACTAGAACGAACGATGCTCGTAATGTACAGTATGACTGGATGAAGATCTAGCCATCTATCCATATGCCTGATTTGAGATCCCCAATGCGTCTGTATACTGACCCCTGGCTTGATAGGCCAGGGAAAATTGTGAGTAATTTGTCTGTTGATGACTCGACAATGAATGAAGCGAAGAGCATGACAGTTATCCAGTAGGAGAGAACTACCAGGACTGCTTGCCGGAGTATGCAAGATGCAAGATATATAGATCTAGCTGTGATTCCTAGAACAGCAACTAGTATGCATGTGTGAATTATATAATTGTGATTGAATTATCTGGGTGAGGCTGGGAGTTGCCAGCCCACTCTTGAATTACATATTTAACTGTGCCGACGTCACTTCGACGGGCAAGACCAAGACCTATAAACTTGGATCTAAATATCTGAGATGACCTTATGTCTCCAGAGACTATATTAGTATACTGATTGCCATACAGTAAGCAGACCAGATCTTAGATATATAATTAATTAGTTAGATACTTAGCGAGAACAGAAGTTAAATGATAATTGATATTATAGGAACCCTAGAGCTAGACTTGTAATGAAATATTATTGATCATGAAATTGATGCTGTTGATATTTATCCTTACTACATATTAGATCTCTTGTCGAAATTGTTAGTAAACTTAACGTAAATAAAATGTGGCCCTGCAGGCCCTGTTTGTTAAATCTAATTCAGTTTGTTTCTTAATAATTGGCATGTTCTGGAAGATAAGTGTTAAATGTAATATTACTATTAGAAATATGCAGTCGAAAACATATCCACCCAAACACCTTCAAATACCATCTATGATAACAAGTAAAATGGATCTGTAACACTGGAGGGGACTTCTACAATATCCCAAAAATCCCATGTTGTAACACTAATACTGAAGGAAGGAAGGTGAAAGGAGGAAAGTTGAAATTATGACTTTCCTGGGATGCTGTTTTCTTTCTGTTGCCCTGAGCTGAATCAGAACCTACATAGTATGACTACCTTGTGGCATAAGACTGGCGGATATTTTCTGGGATAGGCTTGGTTCTTTTGTGACAGATTTTGATCACGGTCACCCCGCCTTTTGACGCAAGAAAACACGCTCTGTACTCAGGACCAGGGACCCATTTGCACCAATAAGAGAAAATCGGGACAGCTTCATCAAAGCTCTAATGTGACAGTACATGTATGGTCCCACGCTCACCATCGACGAGCAGCTCATACCGCGGAGAGGAAGGCGCTACTTTCTGCTGCAGTATACACCACCTGAGCCTGACAAACACGGTATAAAACTATTCTGGATTTGTGATTCAGAAACAGCATATTATTTTTTCCTTATTGTGAAGCATTACCTTGGGAAATTAATGATGAAGTGGTAAATCAATCTTGAGAGAAACATTACATTTAAACTAGCGATTCCCTTTGCAAAGACAAGTAGAAACATCACTATGGATTTTTTTTTTTTTTTTAACAGAACATCTCTGGAAGCTTGGAAAAAAACTTATGAGTACAATGCTTAGGAACAAGACTTTCCTCCTGGCTGAATATTATTGTGTGATACGTCTATCAAGGGTTTAATTACATTCAATGTGTCCAAATAGAGATTAATTTTAAATTGCCTCCATAAGTAAATAAATTAATAAATATAATGACAATAAAAATGATTCACAAGCGACCAGAAAAATCTGCTTCAGTGTACTCACTGCTACACTTGTATCCTCCAATTGTATTCAGGCATTCCTCAGTAGCTTTATCACACACAGGTTGCTGCAGCTCACACTCATTGATGTCTTGTGAACAATCTGGTGATGTCCAGCCTTGCTTACAAACACAGCCGCCTGTACTGCTGTCACACGAGTCAGTGCCTGTGACCGAACAGTTGCAAGACAAGCGGCAGTCTTTTCCATAGGTCAGATTGTTGCAGTCTGAAAAAGCATTAATTGCTATTTTGTAGTATTTTACGCATTTGGATAAAAGGAGAGGGTCAAAGGTGCCTTGTCTTGAATTTACTGATACACATCAAGACCACTGTAATACCACTGAGCTGGCGGATTACTTTCTCCAGTCAATTATTTCTTACTCTGTAAAAGAATGAGTATTTTGACAACATGAACACATTATCCATGATATTCTACACAGTTTCTACAGTTTTTCAGACTATATTTTGCTGATTGAGCTACTACATTTAGGTCAGACTCTGTTACTTCCTTTCGTTTTGCGTGACAGGAGCATCCATTGTTTGTGTAAATCCTACACAGTACTTCTGAGTTAGCTTCTATTAATGTTTGATGTTTTTGTATTGTTGAAGCCAGGGGCTAAATTTTACAGCAAAAATGCATTTGATTGAAAACACCTCTCTCTTGCATCACAGTTCTATATTTTGATATCTTACTGTTGATCGTGGCATCATCAAATTAGGAGAAACAAATGAGAAAATCAAAGGTGACTTTGCTGTTGCCCTGGGTTTTAACTAGCAGAATTGACTTATTTTGAGTCCTATTTTAAAAAAAAAATGTGTCCACATATTTTTCAGCTAATTCGAGGGTGGTTCAGAAAGTTTTCCAAGTTGTGTAATAACTCAAAAATATTTAATCGTATGAACCTGAAATTGTTGGATTCCCGCAAAATATTACCCTCTGCTTTGTATGAAACGATCCAATCTTGTCAGCCGCTTCTGCAGGGCACTACGGTAGTCAGACTCTGGTATGGTGTGCAGCTCTGAGCTGACAGCTTTTGCGAGGTCTTGTATATTAATGTTCAAATTTCCTTCCCGTGAGCCTATTTCTCAATGTGGTGGAATAACCAAGAATCGCAGGGGGCTAAGTCTGGACTGTAGGCTGAATGAGGCAAAACCGTGCATTCCCTGCTCTTCAAGAGTTGTACCCCTTGCCTTATTTGGGGAGTTGGGGGGCGCATTTATCATGAACGAGTAAGATGCGTGAAGTTCCTGCCTTTGGTCTTTGTACGGCAACAGCCGTTTTCACTCAGGACAATACTTTTTGTGCGTAGTAATTAAAGGTCATTGTACAGGGTGTCCATAAAGTCTGGGTACATGGTAAAAAACACATACCTCTTAGAACAAAACAATTTTATTCATTTGGGATGTTGATGAATAATATTTTCAACATGATTTCCATCATTTTCAATGCATAACTTGATGCGCTTTGCACAATTCAGGTGAACTCGATGGAACAGGTCTGCATTGCCGTCGATTTCAGCACACTGACTGGTAATGCGTTCTCTCAAGTGGTTTAAATCTGTAATCTTCATCGAGTACACTTTCTCTTTTAGCACACCCCAGAAAAAGAAGTCTATGGGAGAAAGGTCTGGTGAACGAGGGGACCACTGCACATGACCTCTTCTTCCAATTCAGTGAGAAAAAGTGTCATCCAGCCAAACTCTAACAGCTGTAGCAAAATGATAGTGAAATCCCCCATGTACCCAGACTTTGTGGACGCCCTGTAGTATCACTTGGCACAATATCGACCACCAAGAGACCACTGTTGCTGAACAAGACGATACAAAGTCTCTACATACTTTGAAATCCTTTGGTCAACATGATTAGCCTGTCTCCTTTTTCGTCGATCAACATGCGGTTCATTCGTTTTGATGGGATCCTAAATATAATATAAAGAACTGAATCCAGGTTTCATCGCCCGTTATTATATCTGTAAGACTCTTGGGTCCGTGGGGCTCAAACACATTGAGGAATTCAGTAGTACATCTCACGCTCTCTCGTTTTTGCTCTTCGGTGAGTTAATGAGGTATCCATCCGCACACAGATACTTCACAAACAGTTTGCAAATTTTCATGAAGTGTCTTGGGCGATTCCCAGAGTTTACGGCTCATGAAAATATAGAAACGAATGTTTTCCTTTGAAACAATGCATAACATTTCTATGGCGTCATCACTCTGACGCCCTCTTCTTATTTTGAAGTTTCACTGGAGAATATTCTTGTTAAGGTTTGGTTCTATATTTGTCTTGCATATCTGAATATTCAGTAAATTCTGTTGATAGGTAGCAACTTGCGCAACTTTTTGGAACCACCCTTGTATCCAAATCCTGCAGAAGGATGTTTGATACCTTTGGTCATTTATTTATTTATTTATTTATTTATTTATTTATTTATTCATTTGTTATTAATTATCCTATTTTGGAATAGTATTAATTTTGCCAAATGTTGCCCTATTTTCTGAAACATTTTGAAACGTGGAAATATTCCAAAACTCAATTCTGAAATATTTTTTATTAGTTTTCAAGATTATGTGTGATAAATATGAGCTTACTTCTTGAAAAGTTTAAAAGCATTATGCAAATTATGGTCTGAAAATGACCTTTCAAGAAAACTGCAGGCATGTTCATGAAAACTGAAATGTGAATATTCGAGAATTCCATAGACACTGAGCTAAAGCTTTGGAAGGATATCCCATTAAAAATGGAAAAGAAAACACTATGTTGGATCAGTCATATCTTTAATTTTTCTATGTTCCCCTAAAGACACCATGATAATTTGTTTTGTTTTTTTAACCATGGCAATAAATCGATATTATGTAAATAAAAATTGAAAATCCTTCTAGATCCTTTTGTGCGGAATAATCATTTCTTCCTCCATATATCACAAAATAATAAATTGTGTCCGGAAATAAAGAAGTCATTGCAAAAATAAGTGCACCAAAGACGTGCATGTCTAAAATAAAGAAACACTACCCGAGATAAACAAGAACAAAACACTACACAAAGCAAACCAGAAAAATACAAGGTACAGAGCTTAATGGAGAGGAGACACTCTGTATAATTATTCAAAGCCAAAAACGGCTCACACATAACCAAAGACTGTGGGGCAGCTTATGTGATTTAGAAAAGATGAACCAGAAACTAAGCTATCGCTTCCAGTCAGTAGTCGCATCTACCATTGAAACAGTTTGAACAGACTCGGTGTTCTTCTGTGAAGTCTCCTTGTATTTGCAATAGACTTATTAACTTCTTTTGGCATCCTATTATCACATTAAAAAAAGTACTGAAATGCATATTTTACAATGTCTCAAACAAAATGGACAGATCACTACTATGGTGTTTACACTGAAACTATAGGTGCCATTATTACAACAATTGGGCACAGATATAACTGGTAAATCGCAATGTTCGGCAAAATTTCTGAGGAGTATAAGAGACACGGAAAATCTAGTCAGCTTTCAAAAGCAACCAATAAGCACTGAGTTGTAATGCTGCACATATATGGCAAAACTAAAGAGCTTTGAGGGTTTTTTTTAAAGTCAAAAGTCATATTAATCTAAATAAATGGCTGACTGATACAGCTATAATCGCCTTTTGCATGCTTCTGTACAGTCTGTATAAAAGAGTTTAAACCTGACAAAGGCAATAAAAATAACATTTTGATGTCATAAGTCAATTCTTAGGGCCGTGCTTCGTCAATCATCGCATTCCCAGTCACGTTTTCCTTATAAACCGAAATTATGAGGCAACAATCAAATCTGGGGAGGCAGTGGCAACACATACTGTGTGATTTTTCTGTCTGCTCTTCTTGCCTTCTGATCAAGCAGAAATATGGCATGCTAATTATCTATAAAGTAGAGCACACAAACCTGGTTTTGGAGCCTCGCCACAGCGATGAATCTACGGGCCTTCTTAAGCCCATAATGGGCTCCATTTCCACCAAACCATTTTGAAAACAATAAATGTCAAAGTCTTATGATAACCAGTGTTATTAACACTGTAGGACAACTTTGCTTGGAGTAAGACATCTCTGGTTTTGTCAACACTGTCACTTCCCATTCGTATTTACAACAATAGAAAAACATGAGAATCACAAAACAATTATACTGGAGTAGTGTCTATGAATTTGACTGACAAAATGCCAATTCAAAATCACAGATGTTTAACATTTTTTTTTTTTTAATGCAGAAAACCAAGATTGGGCTACATGGAATCATTTAACTCTTTCTCTGCCAAGTCTTTAAGGCTAATCCCTACTCATGTTGCTATAAACTTTCTAAACCATTCCAAACAATTTTCTCATGGCAAAGAAGGTGACAACAACAAACAAAAAAAAGTTTCAAAAGAGCTTACTGGATGGATGATCTATCAAACTTCTTTTGTAGCCATCTTAAGCACTCCATTATAATGCATCTTCGTATTTTTTAGTCGTTTAATTTATGCTGTTGCATGCAGCAACAAAGTTTGCTATTGTTATCGAAATTTAAAATAAATTCAATAACATTCTAAATAAAACCAGATTTCTTTATTATCAAATAAAGAGTAGCAGGAAATGTAAAATGGTGTAGCAGTCTGCATTAGTACTCCTGGTATTTTTGTATTTGTATTTGTATACTTCTTCAATCCCACTGGGGAAATTTGCCTTTGTGCCATTGCAGTCCAGTTACAACTGGAGCAGGCACGCCGTCGCCACAGTGCAGCGCCGGTCGGCGGTTTTTTTTTGGGGGGGGGGGTGGTAGGGGTGAATTTTATTTGATTTTGCCCGGGCAGCGGCCTGTTCGGCCTGCTCTTTTCGATTTCCAACTGCCAAGGTATCTTTAACGTGGGCAACATGCACCGGGCCCTCCGAATTTTTTCGTCCTTACCCGAGAAGACTAGGTACTCGATCCTACCACCAGTAGGACCAGGGAAATGAAATTATGAGAAAAATCCTAAATTTCCAACATGCCTGCACCGGCCGGGTTTTGAACCCCGCACCCTTTGCATGAGAGGCGAGCACCTTGCCTCTAGACCACCTTGTCAACACCTTATCCCCTTATATGTCAATGAGAAAACGTGACACTGATTGCAGAACCCAACCACAAAAGTGAAAGGAAAGATGCACTATTGTCAGTCTGCGATTTGTCAAATGAACTGAAGTTCAGATTCATGTTTCATAAGAATCACAACAATCTCACAAGAATTGTCCACCGGTGCAATGTTTAATCCAAGACAGTTTAAGAAAAAACACTAATACATAATTATTAAGACCTAAAAATAAACATTAAGTGATAAAAAGTTTTTGAAATGATATAAATTTTTCGATTCATTACTAATTTGTCTTTCTATGCAAATCTAATAAATATAATAATATAAGATCATAAATTAATATTAGATTTGATTGCTTGACATGTTATTTTAAAAGCAAGAAATCTTGTTATAAGCATGCTTCAGTGTAGTAGTCACACAATGAGTATGTTTAAGCTGAGTTAAGCGCTGTGAACGACGGCGGGGGTTTCACACTGAATTCAATTTAACGAGAACATGATCACTTTTAACAGGCCATGATCTTTCTTCTTTACCTTCACAAATATCTCCATGAAGTTTCATGTCATCTGGACAATAGCACTGTTCCTGGCCAGACACTGTCACACACGAATGTGAGCACTTTGCACTAGAACAAGTTGAGGCAGATGGTACTGAAACGGGACATTTAAGTTTTAGACAAGGTACCACTATAATTTCATAAATGTTATCAAGTCTGGTAAACTTTTCACAATCACAAAAACTAAGAAAAGGGTGTTTTCTCGTGGACCATTTTCACAGTTAGCGCAACTCTGCTGTCTGAGGTCTTAGCCAGTGTGGAGAAAGCACAACCATACCATTTCAAAATATACTTTTGAAACGTATCTATCTTGTCAATCTTTCTTGACATGACACCTATTTGTTGTTGATCACAGAAGGCTGTATAAGAAAGCAGCAGAGCAACAGACAATAATTTATTACAGTCGAAGCACCTTCGGGTTAACACTGAAAAAAAATGAGGTTTTTCAGTCAGGCTCTGTAAGAAGATAAAGAATGTCTGTCACAAATCCCAGACTGGGAGATGTAATAATTATAACAAGACAACAATCACGAACGAACAAGTTTAACACTTAACAGAACAATCCATCAGACTCACACATTTATTAAACATAATTATACAGATAATAGCGCAATTACATACATTATATTATTGAATTTAACTGCCGTACAACGGCCTTATTCCCACCTGCATTCTTCCTCGGATCCACAACCCGGTAGTTACTTCCTAAAGACACTTCGGCCTCAGCCTCTCCCCTCAGGGTCTTAATAGCACATTAATAATTCACTGGCACCGCAGTCTCTCAATATCACCTTCCTATTGCCATAACACCTTAGCATTCCACTAGCACCTCAGCAGGGCAATAGCACATTATCATTTCAATAGCCCATCAACATGGCAATAGTACATTATCATTTCAATAGCCCATCAACATGGCAATAGTACATTATCATTCCAATAGCCCATCAACATGGCAATAGTACATTATCATTTCAATTAGCACATTCACGCTCATATCTACGTCCCTGTCCGTGGCCAGACTGCCACGACTTTATGTGCCTCTACTGTCCTGCACCGACAGCCTCACTCTTGGCCTATGTGTGGCCTCCGGCCCTATGCTGGCCTATCCCCTGTGCTCACCGAGGTGGCTCTTCGGCCCGTCCCCGACACCTACAAGAATAACATTACATTGGTATAATACCATACCATTTCTATTCACTTCACCTCTCCTTACAGCCCATGAAGCGTACACACAATAGTTCACATTTCACTCACCAAACATCTTACGGTAACACACCTCCATCGTAGTACACAATACTCACTCGTGCTACAAATCCATGAACTCAACTTTCATCTATCGCTCATGGCGCACATTGCTATATCCAATATCAAGGACTTCCACATTCCTCACATATACTTATTTACATCATGGTAATAGACGAATATAATACATCAATCATAATTATCAATCATCGTTCCACCTACCAGTCATCACTGGAAAAAACACTACTCCCAAGTCTTCCGACTGCTCTCCTTATGTTCGCCCTCTGGGGCTTTCTCCTACGTCCGCTCTCTTAGACGTCTTAGTGTGCAGTGATAGTACTACAGCGCTCTCGCCTCATTCAGACCCCCACCACTCATAACATGCACGCTTTTCCTTACTTGTCTACGTGCGTTAATTTTACTCTCCTCCTTTCCCCCCGTAATTATTAACTATCGCTCACCCCACTCGTGACATCATCCCCCACCCCAAAAAAATTAATGCAATTAATTTCAAATCGCGTCAAGATGACTGTCAACGAGTGAGCGTGAGCAATATTTACATAAAAATGACCTACCCATGCCCCCAGCACGTAAAATACCGGACTCAGGGAAAAATATGGGGAGCAATATGCCCTGCACTATGCATATATGTATCACATAATCAATAGCTAAGTAAACACAATACCTAATACAGAATCACAACCACTCAACCTATCAAACATTCTTCATATCATATTTATAATGTCAATATTTTAAAGTCGACTCGTTCACACAGATCCTGTCAATGTTCCTGTCCTCCGATGTATAAGCTCCTGAACTCTTCCCCTAGGCTCGACTAAGGTAGTCGGCGATATGATTGCTGGTTCCTGGAATTGGTTGAATAACGAAGGTATACGGCTGCAAAGCCAATGCCCATCTAGACAAGCGTGGGCTGGACGAACGATTCTTCGACAAAAACGTTAGTGGCTTGTGTTCTGTCTGGATACAAAATTCTCGTCCCATGAGATAACGTCCCAATTTCTGGACGGACCACACAATGGCAAGACACTCCCGCTCTATCACAGAATACTTTCTTTCTCTCTGCAATAACTTCCTACTGACATAACATACAGGATGGAAACATTCGTTCTTCTCCTGCAGAAGACAAGCGCCGACATCAGAGTCCGACGCATCCGTTCTGAGGATAAAATTAGATCGAAAATCGGGTAATATCAGAATGGGTGACGATGATAATGCTGTCACCAAATTATCAAATGCTGTCTGACATTCAGACGTCCACTGGACCTTATCGGGTTGTACCTTCTTAGTAAGGTCAGTAAGAGAAGATGACAAGGAGGAAAAATTTGGAATGAACTTTCTGTAATAATTTAAAATTCCCACTAAGCTTCTGACTTGTTTCTTTGTTTTAGGGATTTGCAACCCTACTAATTTGTCAATTTTTGTTACTTCAGGTCTCTGAACACCTCTACCCACGATATGTCCTAAGAATACTATCTCTGGACATGCCAAATCCATCTTTGCGGGTTTAGCAGTTAACCCAAAATGACGTAATCGTTTAAAAATTACTGTTAGTGTCTGAATATGATCAGACCATGTCGACGTATGACATGCTATATCGTCAAAGAATGACACGACATTAGGTATGTCCTTCAACACCAGTCTCATTAATCGTGCAAACGTCGCTGGCGCGTTTACCAACCCAAATGGCATGACCTTAAATTGGAATAATCCAATGGGCGTTTGGAACGCCGTGTATTGTTTAGACTCCTCAGTAAGAGGGATTTCCCAATAACCTTTCGTTAAATCTATCTTGGAAAACCACGTGGACCCGGCCAATGAAGCTATTAGTTCCTCCTGAAACGGAATAGGCTCCCTATCGCCTACCGTAATAGTGTTCAATCTTCGAAAATCAATACAGAACCGCACCGATCCATCAAGTTTTTTCACGAGGACGATGGGTGATGAATACGGCGATGTTGATGGTTCTATCACATCTAACTTCAACATTGACTCAACTTCCTTTATAACTCTATCTCTCGAAGAAAAAGGCAGCGGATAAGGTCTAAGAAATACTGGCTTATCCGAAGTCAACTTTATTTGGTGCTGGATCACCGTAGTGCGACCCGGCAAATCCGTAATAACATCCGGGAATGACGCTAACAGGGTCTTAAGTTCCCTACTCCTTGAACTCGTAAGGTCAGGGTTAATTTTTACGTCCCTGTAACCTTGTGTCGGAGTTAACTCCGGCAATTGAATTTGTAACTCTTCCTGCGCCTCGGTGTCGCTTACGTCACAGTCCAACTGGTCTACGACCCCCGCACAAGCAATAGAGAAGACACTCTCCTCTGGTTTCGTCTGTGCACACAGATACTCTGGTCTCTCATAAAATCTCTGTAGCATATTAACATGGAAAACCTTACTCGATCCATCAATGTGGATAGCGTAATCTACCTTTGAAACAACTCGCTCAATAACATAAGGACCTTTCCATGTCATCAATAACTTATTATGGTCCGTAGGTAACAACAATAGGACCTTGTCTCCTGGCTTAAAAATTCTCAGTTTGGAACCTCTATCTTTATAGTCTTTTGCTCTTTTCGAAGCGATACTAGAAGCTTCTTCTGCTATAGTGCGCGCTGAAGATAATCTTTCCCTTAAATCAACAAGGTACTGAAACACTGAAATCTGCTCATCGTCTCCCGATGATGGCGACGTCATCATGTCCCGAAGAACATCAGTTGGACCCCTAGGACTACGACCATACATCATTTCAAACGGAGAGAATCCCGTTGACTCCTGCCGTACCTCTCTGTACGCGAATAATACTGCAGGGATATATCTATCCCAATCTTTAGGGCGATCAGCAGCTACCTTACGCAGCATCGACTTTAGCGTCGAGTTCAATCTCTCGCACATGCCATTAGCCTGCGGATGATACGGGGTGGTAGTGATGGGTTGTATGCTGAATAAGCGAAACAATTCCTTCATCATCTCCGAAGTAAATTGAGCGCCCCTATCAGACAAAATTTGTTCTGGTATTCCTACCCTAGCGAAAATTGCAAACAACGCTTCCGCGACTGCCTCAGACGTTATGGTCCGAAGAGGAACCGCATCTGGCCATCTCGTAGCATTACATATGACCGTTAAGAAAAATCGATTCCCCCTATCGGTAGCTGGGTGAATGGGGCCAACAAGGTCTATCGAAACCTTTTTAAGCGGTTCCGAAACCGTGGGGATCTTTTGAAGAGGAGCCTGGGGTGTACGACCCTTATGCGTCGTCTTTTGGCACGCACTGCATGTCTTACAATACACTTGTACATCCCTGTGGATGGATGGCCAGTAAAAATTTTTAAGAACCCTTTCATTGGTTCTAGCTATTCCCATATGACCCGCTAATGGGACATCATGTGCCAAATGCAATACTGTTGCGATTAGCAACGCTGGCACAACGACCTGCTTTAAAATGGATGCCCCCGTTACATACTTACGGAACAGAATGCCCGCCTGGACAACAAAGGAAGACGAACCGTTCTTATATTTCCTCGTTTTCTCCGTTCGCGCCACCTCAAAACATGGACTCAATGATGGGTCCTTTTGTAATGTCGCCAAGCGCTCTGGCGTGACATCTAGGTTGACCGCTGGCGTTGCCAAAGGTCTAATCTTACTTTTATCACCTACCTGTCGACGTGTCTCGACTGCGGCACAAAAGTCAATACCTTTTGATTGCGACCATGCCTGCACATTCTCCTCGGAAGGGGAAACCACCCGCGATACATTACCAATGATGAGCTGGGCGCCTGGAAAGCAACCAACGACTGCTTCGACTTCCCCGCTAAGGAAAGGCGTATCTATCACTATCTTTGCCATGGGTAATTTCTCTATGGCCCCTGAAAATTGGATGCACGGGACAGTCTCACCTGTAAGCTGTGAATCCCGAATGCAGTCCCTATGCACTCCCACAACGGTAGGTCCTGTATCTCGTAAAACCGAGACCGGTTCGTCCCCAACAAACCCCGGATAAACCCTAAGACCACCTCCTGTATGACATGAATTTATAACGGGGATCTTTCTCCCACAAGGTAAAACACCGGAAGATAATAACTTCTCACAACTGGGACACTTAGAATACTGTCCGCCTCAGTTGTCCGATGTAACACACGCAGCTGCATGGTGAAATTTATTAGGGGAACATGGACTGGAGCCACTGCGACTGTCATCCACGTTCGCCGCTATCCTACCTGCAGGGCAATTCACGCTGATGTGATCTGCTCTTCCGCAGTTCCAACACTTCGCGGCCCTACAATCGCGTGAAAAATGCCCCACGCGTCCGCAAGTCCAACATTCCGCTCCCTGTGCTCCGCTAGACCTGGGTCCCCGTGACCCATCGCGACCGGAACTAAAGTCCCTATGCCGTCGGTCATCGGCAAAGGTCACAATTCGCCCTCGGCCATTACCGCGACCTAGCCCTCCTGCTCGGTCAAACTTACCGGATCCATATGCAGGTGATTGGTGATACTCCCTACGTTGCCCCTGGGCTTGCCCATTATAGGCACCACGCTGACGTGACCTGTCTTTATGTCCTGTCGGCGACCCCTCAACCACGGCGACGTAACCAGCATCTTGTACGTACGCCCTCGCGACTGGTTTGGACGGATGTGCCGTACGGTATGCTTCCGCCAACTTACACGCCTCCTGCACCGTCGCGGGTTCGTTTTCTTTCAGGAAAGCCACCAGATCTTTATGGCACGACGCGTAGAGCTGGTCACGGATCATTAGGTCTTTCAATTTAGCAAAATCCGCGCCCACATGCGCCAAGTCCATCCAGTTCGTGAAATATTCTGTTAGTCTCGCGACGAAGGCAGCAAAGTCCTCCCTGGTATCCGCACGTGCTCGCCTAAACTGCTCCCGGAAATATTCCTCCGTACGTGCAAATCGGCGAAGCAGCAAAGACTTCAGCTTATCGTAATCATGTACGTCTTCGCGCTGTAGCTCTTTAAAGTAGGTTAACGCTCGCCCCTGCAATAGAGACGCCAGGTACGTGGACCATAATTCCTTATTTTCCCCCCCATTGCAGTTGTGCGTTCAGTTCGAACCTGTAGAGGAAGGCGTCTATGTCGTCCGTCCGGTCGTCGAACGTAGGCAGCTTAATCCTAACGCCACCTTTATTTTGCCCCTGCCGCTCAACTGTTTCCGTTGGCGCATTCTTCTTGCTTTCCAATTCTGCGATTCTTATTCGCGCGTCTGTCTCCCGCTCTTGAGCTTCTATCTCCTTTAACTTTAACTCCCTCTCCTGCTCCCTATCCTTAGCACGCTCATCGCGCAATTCTGCCTGCTGCTCTTTAATCCAGCTGCGCAGCTCCTCTCCCTCAAGGCCAAGTTCCGTACCCAATTTCATGAGCTCACGGAGATCCGCCATTTCACAGATTTATGGTTATGGTATGTATTATGAAAAAGACCAACCTGTCGGTATGATCACTAACGACACGACCAGAGACCTGAGATCACACCAGATATAACAACACCCAATTGTCTCAAATACAATTCAGAAATTTACCTACTGAACATTTTATAACCTACTTCCTAACTAATTCTATATTCATTAAATGTATAGCACTATCAAATAACAATAGAGAATAGAAAAGACAAAAATGAGGAAATTCAGTAGAAGGACCACAAGTACGTCAAGGACAACGAACCAGACTAGGACAAAGACCTAAAAAAAAAATATATAATGGGGAAAAAAAATGCAACCTAACTACGCCGATTACACTACAAGGTACGAACAAGAACAGAGTCTGAAAAAAAAGAACGTATCTACAGATAGGTAAGAGGGACAAGAGAAACGTCTTCCTAAAACAACAAGGAAGATGGAAAGGCACAATCTAAACAAAAATACAGGTCCCTATAGAACTGTTCACTGTGATGAACGCGGTTCCAAGTTTAGCCCACCTCCCGAAGAGGATAAACTACGCTCACCACAGCAAACCCGCGCCACCGCCCGTATAATCTATTACGATAAAAACAGAAAAACAGCGGAAAAAGACAGGTGAACAGACAGCCCTCAATCCAGGGCACAAAAATTTTGACTTTTACTTAACTTTCACTGACTATAACCTCTCCCTTTGTCTCGGAGCTCTGGCTGCTTGACCTCTACAGGCTGGCACACACACTCTCTGCAGAAATTTAAGTACACATTAATACATATTCATCAAAATACATGCATCAATACATATTCATAAATATACATAAATTATACCATCATGAAATTCCCATTCATCCCACGAACAAAGACAGCACAAATTCCTACCACAAGATAAGTATTACGTGGACAAAAACTAAAGTAACAAATGCCCACTGACAAATACCTACTAACTAAATATTACGAAAATGGACGAGTCACAACGTACGAGCCCCCAGTGTCACAAATCCCAGACTGGGAGATGTAATAATTATAACAAGACAACAATCACGAACGAACAAGTTTAACACTTAACAGAACAACCCATCAGACTCACACATTTATTAAACATAATTATACAGATAATAGCGCAATTACATACATTATATTATTGAATTTAACTGCCGTACAACGGCCTTATTCCCACATGCACTCTTCCTCGGATCCACAACCCGGTAGTTACTTCCTAAAGACACTTCGGCCTCAGCCTCTCCCCTCAGGGTCTTAATAGCACATTAATAATTCACTGGCACCGCAGTCTCTCAATATCACCTTCCTATTGCCATAACACCTTAGCATTCCACTAGCACCTCAGCAGGGCAATAGCACATTATCATTTCAATAGCCCATCAACATGGCAATAGTACATTATCATTTCAATAGCCCATCAACATGGCAATAGTACATTATCATTCCAATAGCCCATCAACATGGCAATAGTACATTATCATTTCAATTAGCACATTCACGCTCATATCTACGTCCCTGTCCGTGGCCAGACTGCCACGACTTTATGTGCCTCTACTGTCCTGCACCGACAGCCTCACTCTTGGCCTATGTGTGGCCTCCGGCCCTATGCTGGCCTATCCCCTGTGCTCACCGAGGTGGCTCTTCGGCCCGTCCCCGACACCTACAAGAATAACATTACATTGGTATAATACCATACCATTTCTATTCACTCCACCTCTCCTTACAACCCATGAAGCGTACACACAATAGTTCACATTTCACTCACCAAACATCTTACGGTAACACACCTCCATCGTAGTACACAATACTCACTCGTGCTACAAATCCATGAACTCAACTTTCATCTATCGCTCATGGCGCACATTGCTATATCCAATATCAAGGACTTCCACATTCCTCACATATACTTATTTACATCATGGTAATAGACGAATATAATACATCAATCATAATTATCAATCATCGTTCCACCTACCAGTCATCACTGGAAAAAACACTACTCCCAAGTCTTCCGACTGCTCTCCTTATGTTCGCCCTCTGGGGCTTTCTCCTACGTCCGCTCTCTTAGACGTCTTAGTGTGCAGTGATAGTACTACAGCGCTCTCGCCTCATTCAGACCCCCACCACTCATAACATGCACGCTTTTCCTTACTTGTCTACGTGCGTTAATTTTACTCTCCTCCTTTCCCCCCGTAATTATTAACTATCGCTCACTCCACTCGTGACAATGTCTAAGTTAAATAAAATCATCACATTTGCAATAAAAAAAACCAATTTAATGTGTTTCAAAGCATTCAAGAACTAAATATCTCTGAAAATAAAATCAGTTGTCTCTTTCTTCCACTGCAAGAGGATTAATGGATTGCCTCTTTGCCCTTGTGGCCTGTGTTCATTCCCACCATCGCAAACACAAACACACACACACATATATATATATATATATAGAGAGAGAGAGAGAGAGACTGGCACAGGTAGGGCAACGTATCTGGAACTTAAGGAAAAGAATGCAGTTCTTGATTGAGAAATTGTGTGCAGGAATAAATAATTATTAATAGTTCCAGCATAGGTTTGAAAGACTTCACTAGTTAGTGTTCTGGTATTTTTTATCTCTGTAATTTTCATGATATAAACAAGTTGTGCAGCCATAGCTAAAAGAGAAGTTTAGATATTATTCATTTCATCGATACAACCTTCACATAGTCCAGCTGTGTTCTTCTGAAGCCCTGGTTTACATCTGCATTGAAATCCTCCCACAGTGTTGACGCATTCTTGATAGTCGCCAGGACAAGGTTCTACCACTGCTGTGTTGCATTCGTGCACGTCTACGGAACAATCAGGTCCTTCCCATCCATCCTTGCAGACACAAGTGCCATTCAGGCTTAAGCAAGAGTCTGTATTTTGTCGCAGACATCTGCAAGGGGTCGTGCATCTCTGGGGCCCGTAAGTAAAATCTGGGCATTCTGAGAAGGTCACAGAGTTTCATGTTAACCACCACACCCCGTTATAAGTCCGTCTTTCAGATCGAATTATTTGAATATCTGAGTAATTATGATAATCTTTCTTTTTTTCTTTTCTGTGCAAACAGCCGATTACTTACCATTTTTCCTTTAATGACAGAAATACTGTTCATTTTATGTTGATAGAATTACTATTCGCACTTTTTTGTTCGCACCTTACTTCACAAGCCAGGAGGCCATGCCATTCACATTTGTCGCACCTCGACAATATGGGGCGTGAGTGGCAAATTCTAACATAGGCAATCTGAAGATGACATTGGAACTTGCCAAAACATGGCATTGACTCAATACGAATAGTTTAAAGGGTCACTTTTCTCCAATGCCTTTTTACCATAGGCGTGGGCCTATCCAGAATGAAAACTACTGAAATTGCCTTATAGCATAATTTTAAATCTTTCATCTCTTCATTTTCCTCATCATCATTCTTTGCCTTCTTTCAACTCACTGTTACAACCTTATAGGTTTCCTCATTGTTATTTTTGCATATTGCAATGTTAGTGTCATCTTTCTTAATGTAAGGCTATACCTGTTTTACTGTTAATGTACATTTGGATTGCATGGAGCCAACAACTACCACTGGTTTTGTTTTGTTTGCTTGTTTGTTTTCTATTAAGTTGGTCAGTAACTTCTTCAGTCGTATTGAAAAAAAAATAAGGGATAGCATGTCCTGATCTTGCTCCTACATACTATTTATGCCATAACAAACCACCCAAAGAAACATTCTAGTCTCACACACTTTGATTCGTTATTTGTTCGAACAGTAAAATTAAAAATCACTATTCCACCAACCTCTAATTCCTACTGCAAATGTTTTTATAAGTCTCAATGAAGTAATAATAATGTGCAGCTGTGTGGAAGTGCACATTTCAGGCTGGGCAAACTTATATTTGAGTCCTCATGTGTTGGTAAAACTCCTAGTATTCATGCAACTAACCATGTTCCAATTTTAAGAAAAGCAATCTTCTTGAATATACTTGCAGTTTAGACAAGGAAACACTTTGTTTTTGAGAGAAACTGGTTTAGAAGATAATGCCATGTTGGATACACGGAGTTATTGAGGGGTGAAGTTGCCTTGAAAAAAACGTAGTTCGTTTCTCTATCGCCGGGACTATAATAATCCTATCAATGGCTCCAGGCACAATCCGCCAAATTATGTCATTGGTACAACATTACAGGACAAAAGAGTAAACCACGATAAGACAGCTTAGTAACACTTTATTCTATTGTACAATATTGTACCCTGCATTAACGTATTCTCACATCTGATATAAAATGAAGTTCTCTTTGCTTCCATCTTAGTGAGACCACTTTCCATCTTAGAAATAACCGTCAAGGTTTAGATTTTTTTCTGGGGGGTGGGGGGGGGGGTGCGAAACCATTGATATTATGCCGTTTTACTGCTTAAAAAGTGACCAGGTAGGAGAATTATGTACATTCAAATTTTATTACAAATTCCAATTCCCGATGAATGTGAGATAAGTAAGGGGAGTTCCATCACGCATCAGCCCAAATTGTGATTGGAAAACTACGGAAAAACAATATGTATATACCGGTCCCTAATATACTTAAATGGAAGACAGCATGCCATTATCCGTATTTAAGAAACTTTCCATTTGCTAGTTTCAGCTGCGCAACAACTTCACATGGGTTATAATAATGTAGACAAACGTTAGTTATACTCGTAATAATAATTGTCACTGAATGCATATTGGTCAAAACAAATTGATAACCATAAAATGTGAACCAAATCAACTGTTCAGACAAGTCCACTATTTTTTCACATTAAACAAAAAAAAATATCTCAGATCTTTTCTAGATTCAAATCCAAAAAGGCAAGAAAGGGCCACCATCGGTGGTATGGAATATATTGTTTTCAACAGCATGATAAATGAGGAAACATTTCCTAAAAATATTGTTTCCCAAAAGTTGCATTCAAACTGTTCCTATCCCATAAATACAGCATTGGCATGCAGGTCTGCACTAGTAAGCGTTGTGGTATTTTTTGTCTCTGTAATTTTCATGATATAAAATTGGCCTGACAGTTCTAGAAATGTTCACCTCAAACTTTAAAGAAAAGGAATAAAAGATTTTGTTGGAACATTACACATACCATGTGTCCAGTAGTTGGCAATAAATCCTGTCCTAGCAGCTGAGGAATCAGATGAAAAGTAAATGTACATCTTGTTGCTCTGTGATCGAATGAGGACATCGGACAGCTCAGACTGGGACATGTATCTGCATAATTCAGCCAGCAGCGGTGCATTCTCACTGTCACCATCATAGACCCGCACAAAGTCTGGACACGTTGCAGGCCTCCGAACATTTACATGTGGTCTGCCATCAAAGTCTACACTGCTGAACCTGTAGTTCAAAAACCAGAATTCCTACTTCACACAATGAAGTCTTATATAAATCGCATCCAAGTGTTGGGTATTTTGGTTACTAACTATTGATTACTTCTATTACTCATCATTAAGTAACTACTAATCCATTAATAGAAAACTGACAATTACTGGCCGATTGCTGAAATAATTAACAAATTGCAACCTGCACTTTTATTTTCTCAGATCAAACTTATTAAATGGTATTAATTAGGCAATTTCAACTGGATCATTAAGTGGCCTGTTGTGGGCGCTACACTTGACTTATAATATACCATGTACATAAAATGGATCCAACTATTCCAAGTGCATCACTTTTCAATTTGTTTATTTTCATTTTGACACAAAACATGCACACATAACTGTACTTTGTGGTTATAAAATGGTCACTAGACCAATTGCATTCAAAATCAGCATTTATTGTTATGCCAGTTCAGATTTACAAGGCGTAATCACTGTATTAGCGCACAATAATTATGAGTCTTTTGAATAATGAGCTTTTAGTTCGGTCACATAAATGCATGGTGTTTTTTGTCACCATACAAAATGTAAGCCACACATGGGCAACCTCCTTCCTGCCCAGAAGTTTATTTGGTCAGCCCCAGAGGTTGATTGAACATTACTTAACAGAGCTGTAAAATGAAAATAATGATATTAAATATAAAACACACTCGTACCCTGCGCCCACACATTGAAATCATCTGTAAGTTACCCATTTTTACAATGTGCTTTATCATTATACCGTTTCTCTCTCTCTAGAAATATAATTATTTAGTCAGAAAAGGACGAAAGCAAATCAGAGGAAGTATTAACATTTTTAAGACAGAAGTGAGGGGGGAGGGGGATCTTTTTGTGACAGAGTTAATATTTCTGTTGTATTAGGGGAAGGAGGGGGGGGGGGGCGCTTACTCTGATATTACAAAAGGGCCAGGAACCATACTATTATGGCCGGGAGACCTTTTTTAAAATGCCACACCGACCCTCTGTAGCTTCACATTTTTCAGGTCTGGTTCTTACAATGTGAAAGGTTGCCCATGCCTGTTCTAGGCAATAACTGTTTTGCTTTCGGATACTTCTTCCATATTATTATCAAAAGTTTCCAAAAGTATTACGGTAATTTTTAGTATTTATTAGCTGAACGCCTGTAGTCTGTTTTGCTCATGAGAGTAATAAACTTGTTCTGTTTTCTCACCAACCAACCCCCCCCCCCCCTCCCTTTCGCAGAAAACGTAATCGGTAACGTAATCGATAGTTTTTTACTTTACACAAAGTAGTCAGTAATCGCAACTACTGAAAATTTGAAGTATCGCCCACCACTGTGGCATCCTATTCAGCACCGCATACTCCATCTCCATCCTTATTAATCTAGGCAATATTTTTTTTTTTTAAGGAAGAAGAAATTGTGCTCTGTGCCAAAAGGGTTAAAATAAAGATGTAGTCATTTATGCACGGGATATAATTATCTACATCTACCCTAATGATAATGTCAGCTCGGGTGAATGATGCAAGATTTCAAATGCCAATAGCAGTGCAAGTATTAGAATGCCCAGAAGCCTGAGAAGTGTCGTACTGACCTCTGAGTTATGTGATGCAGAAATAGAATAATTTGATGAACATGTTACCATATTCTGACTAAATTCATAATACTGTCGTGATGTAGATCAAAACAGAGGACATACAGTAAACAACTTCACCACCTTTTTGAAGCCATAACTGCTGACTGCTCACAGACGACCGCATAACTATTTGACAGTGTTTTTTGTTTTGTTTTGTTTTGTTTTTTATAACAAAGAGAAAACACCCGGGTACGTTTACAACAAAAATGTGAAACGGAGAAACTTTCCTGGAAATATGTAAAGTCTAGATCAGAAGTAACCCATCTCGACCAGATGATTGATGTGTACAAATCAGATTTGGGTTGTTGTATTCAAAGACAAAAAAAAAAAAAAAACTCATTTCTTGATTCAACGGATGCTAGGGTTACAAAAAATTAAATACAAACATGTAATCCCACAAATGTTATATTTGTAAATAACAATGTTACTGTGAACATGAAGTTTGCATCTGTTATCTCATGTCCATGAAATTGTCCTTCCAATTTCGTTCATTTAATTTAAAATAACACCTTTCAGTCCTATACCGGAGGGAAAGAGTTCAGCTTTGAAGTTGAATGAAATTCCTTTTTCAAACGATGGCATGTTCTTTTCGCAGAGCCTTGACTAACCGTAATATACAAATATTTTATGCTTGGGTTATTAGATGCCAATCATCGCAAATAGCTGAGCATGGCAACTGGCAGTTGTCTCAAACGGGTTTAGCCTGGTCGACGTGTAAAATGCAGGAATAAATATTTTCCACCACTAAGTGTGACATCATCTACAGTCGTTCTTTTAATTTTTAAGCTCACTGGCTCAGAAGAAATGTGTTAACGGTCTAAATAGCCTTCTTGTCTGTTTACTCATTTTAATACATGTTGCCGAGAGCGAGTTTTCTGGATAGTGACCTACTCATTCCTGGAAAATACAAGTTGTTTACTACACGATAGTCATTTTTCCAATTTTCGTGTTGTTGTTTTTTTTATGTGTGTGTGTTTGTTTGTTATTTTTGAAGAGACCACAACTTTCACTGTAAGAACTTATGAAGGCTGACTCCATAACACTAAATACATTTCAAACCACAAAAGCACTGATATTATTACCTTGTATCGATGACTTCATTGACTGCAGCAGTTATGTTCCAGTAACATCTGGCATTGTTAGGGTAGGCAGCTGGGTAATTTGGAGACCTAATCACCCCACTGGCTTGGTTTAGGTTTCCTCCACATTCTTGGTGGACAAAAAAAAAAAGAAGAAAAATGTCAAATGTATGCATGTACTGCACTTTGAAAAACAAATTGATAATTAATGTACTAAAACCAGCTTGGAAAGTAATAAAATAGTACATTTAAAAAAATATAAAATATGTGGCGTCACAGCAAGGTTTGAAGTAAAGTCTTGTAGAAAAATGAAAAAATTGCATGTTAGCAAACTTCGCGTAAGAAATAATACAGAAACTTGGGTATGGTTTTTTTTTGTTTTAATTTATGAGAAATAGGGGGGGGGGGGGGGAGGATTTTTCAATTGCGTGTCATTGCTTGTGTTTAAAAAAAAACACTTTAATCATTGTTTTTAAATGAATATTTAAAATTTTAAACTGATTTTTTTTATGTACACTGACATATTTTGTAAACTCTCCAAAATGAAATTTGGGCCTGTGGTATATACTACAGTGGAATTACAGGTAAGACAGATGAGGAAAAGGATTTAAACAACGATTATTATGCTACTAATAATTTGAGCTAGAACACTGTTTTAGACATTTATGCTATGTTCACCTGTTCCTCAGAATATCCTTCACCTACATGTCGGTAAAGACGCCAAAAGCACCTCTCATTACAGCATTTCAATCAAAACTTTCTTTGAATACTGTCGCAAAATAAATATAAAATCATTTTTATGACTTTCCTAATTTGAAATTCGGTTCCGCTTAGGTTATACAGCATAGGCCCAATACAAAATTACCAATAATAGTTCAATAGATTTTATAGGGCTGCCTACTGTTTCAGTTTAAAGACCAGAGAAAGGCATGCTTTGAAGTTGCAATGATGTTAGATTCTGCTAAACTGCTAAAGATAACCATAGGTTCTGGCTCTTCTTTAACTCTGTATTTAATTGCAAACAAAAGCACAAAATTGTCGTTCTTACCATCTGAGAGACAAAGGGAGGGCCGGGGGCAGAGGAGGAAGGGAGATGTAAGCATTGCTATTTCACAAGATAATTAATAGGAGATCAGGCACTTGAGTCCACTCAATTTACATGAACTTCGTCACGTCCCAATAAACACCTAAATACATTTGTTTTGAGAAAGAAATAACACCTCCGTGGACCAGCGATTATATTCATGACCATTATAAGGAAACCGGGTTTTATCAATTTTTCTTCCTAGCGTACCAAATGAGCGAAACTTTTAAAAAAATTGTTTGCATACACTTCTTGCCGTCACTGAAACACGATTATTTCATTACATGTCTTCCACGGACAAGAAATTGTTCTTCACTAGGATTACTATAAAAGGAAAGAACATACAAAATGAAAAACTTACATACTGTATTAACAGTCTCATGGCAATTCCAATTTATCCCAGAAAAGGACATTTATTTAGCTGCAGTGTATTGCATAAAAGGGTGGGGCATAAAGAACATTCAGTTAAATGACTGGTTCGCCTTTTAGTTTGAAAATGTTGTCTATGATAATTATGAAAACTTGTTAAGCTATGTTTACCAATTGTTTCTCTTTCTGTTAATTACTGGTTCCATTCAATAGTAATAATCTGCGCTCTTTCTGCGAATGGGTTTGCAGGATATCAGTATGCCTTTTTTTTTTATCCGGCTCACGAAGAACTTTACCGTCGTGATGAGAACCCGCTGATGAGAGCTAGCATTAGGTCCTCAACTAAGTGCCACTGAAGGGATACGTCATTTACTGCAGTGGCTAAAGTATGTTAGGAGCTGAACATCATCCTCATTATCCCCAGTCTCGTACTGAAGGAAAACGAATAAATGTTCACAAAGAATGTAAATAGTATTATTACTTAATTATCGATTATGGTTGTTTTCTAGGGCCTTTGCCAGTTTGTTTTTCTTCATCAGTTTCACCGAGATCTCCTTTCCATTGAGTTTGCTGTTAAAGAGTTTGTTGCCATATAAAATACTTCATAATAATACGATAATTTCTTTATATCAGGATAAATTTTACCTTATTAAACTTTACCAGCTCTCAATAAAACAATGAGCCATAATTTGCCAGTGAACTTGTAAAACTTTTGACCGTTTGACTAAATATTATGAATTTTTGTATACTGCCTCTGCTGTTTACTATGAGTTACGTGGACACTTCCATTCTGGACAAATGCCTTGTATATTATGTATTTAAGATCTTTTACGCATTATAAAAAGCGTAGCATTTTCGTCGAATAAAATCAAAAGTATGATCGGCATTCATTCCATTCTTTGTCACTAAACTTTAAAACATTTGTAAACTCTGCCAGAAATTGTGGTCGAAATATAAGTTCATTAATTTTAGTCTTATTATAATAATAATAATGGATGGCATTTATATAGCGCATATCCATTGCTATTAGAAATGCTCTATGCCCTTTACAGAAGCTCTCTCACTCGCTCTTTCTTTCTCTCACCCTCTCACTCTCTCTCTATCTCTCTCTATCTCAGAGCAAATTGTAACGCAGCCTGTTAGGCGCAGTTCACAACTCACAACTTGTATTCTAAAGTATTATAATAATATTTGAATATCTATTAATATTTATTTAATAATGAATTATAGATTTTTGTTGGTGATATGGGGGGGGGGGGGGGTCTTTGCATCGATCCCAGTGCCTTTATCAATGTGACCCTATACCTAGACTTGCGTTTGGGCTTGGTATAAAGAATAAATTGTACAAGATTTATCTTGGTCAGGTCGGCCAGTAAAGTGAATAAAATGACAGCAAAATCCTGTGAATACCCGTGCCCTTTCTTGTCAAAATACACCACCGTTGTAAAGGTTTTTACGGCTATGCAACAAAATCTATATACTTTTATGACAAATTTCATGACAAAAATATGTTTCAATTACGACAAGGGGTGACAAACTTGATCTGTGCAAAAAAAGTGGTTGCGATCATTCAATGCATTTTGAAGAGATTTGGGGAAAAATACTGAATTCATTTACTTGACTAAGTACACAATAATTTGTCAATTATCCTAGGATGGTTAGGCATTGTAGTGGAATAATAATAGTAATAGAATGAAGTCATTTATTCAGATCTTCTTAAATCAGACAAAGCATCGGTGTAACATCCCCCCCCCCAAAAAAAAAAAACACACAGACACATACAAACACAAACACACACACACATTGTATGAGAAGATAGTCTGTCAAACAAAGTGCATGCATGTAGCCTACCAGTGTTTACGGTCGCTGAATAATTTCAAAAACGTTCGTTAATTGAGAAGATTGTAAAAGATGACAAGATTTTTTTGTACTCACGTATCTGCTGACAATGTCCTGGGGGAGATAACTGAAGGAAAACCAGAAATGCACACAATATTGCCTGCTGTGTCCCTTCCATCTCTGGGACTCCGAGTTTTCTCGGGTTGTTTTTATCAGAATCCTGGACAGTCTGTGTACAAACGAAGTTCGGTGGTCAACATTCACACAAATTAGACATAACGTCGCTTTTGGGATGCTTTATTCCGTCTCCATCTAGGTGCGTTTCGAGAACATCGCGTGTTAGGTTCTATAATTTAACTTTAAGGAAGAACCTTTTAACATTTCAATATGTTGACTGCCAGAGATGATATACCTCCATGATGTTCGTAGAACTGATAGAATACACTTTGTTATGTCTTACTCTTAGTATTGCCTTACCTCATTTTGTGTAAATCGTGGAGGTAGAATAAAGCAGTACACTAACTAGGGTAACGATAAATCATGTGATTATTAATTCATCACTATACTTGTATAATATTTAACAAAGGGAGTGACATGCCCTCTCTTCACACCACTGTCACTTGACATCTGAAGCTTAGTTCTATACTGAAATGACGAAATTCCCATCGGTACCAAGTTCATTTAGCAGAAATAAACATTATCTTCCTTTGTTTTCACTTTTGGTTTTATTTTCATCTTATAACGGACTGAAAAGCAAAAACACAGGTGATTCTAAGGTAAATTCTTCACCTAGAGGTGACATTTTCTGTAATCTGTCAAATATTCTGAAAGCAAACGCATGCCTACCTAAGCAGAGGTTTATTTAGACACTTGTTTAACACAAAAATGTTATTATTATTATCGTTGCTCCATTTTTTTATTTTTTATTTTTGTTATCTAGCCATGAAATCAACGCTTGGAAGCCCACTCAACAAAAATAATTATTTATTGTCTCTCACAATTAAAGGTAAGGCAAAGGTTTGCTCATGAAAAATGCACAGAATAATAATAAACAACATTTAACAATAAATACTTCCAAAATTAGACAGTTGCTGTTTCAATTTCGTTTAATCTCATACTATGAGATAAAACCAGTTTACTTTTTGTCCTCATTATTAGTTTTTTTCCCTTTTCAATAAATAAATTATTTTCTTTACACACACAGGCTCACACACACACACACACACACATACGCAACAGATCTTATGAAAAAAAAAACGTAAACTATTAAACTGTTGGTGACGTAACTCATGATGACGCAGCATTAACCAAAAAAAAATAAATTTAAAAATGAGAGACAGAGAGAAGCTGGTGGAGGGGTGTCATGGTAGAGCTTAATACAAAGTTAAACAAACGTGTTTTGGTGTTGTTTTGAGCCATGTGTTTACAAAAGAAAAACATTTAATAAATTCAGAAAAAAAAATCTGATTTGAAGGGGGAAAAAGTTATCGGTGAAAAATCAGGACCTTCTAATGACAGGAATAAACCATCGGGGATGAGTAGACATGTGAGTTTATCGTAACCCTTGAAAAACAATGTTGAAAAAGTGGAGGTTGAAATAATCGTTGAGATAGCTGAAATAGAACCCATCCTGGAGGCTAACCCAGACCCACCCGATAATAGTGTCAGCGCTACTAATGACTTATGGTGCAACCTTCAGGATTTGATTATTATAATAACTAGCTCAGCTAACCATCTTTGCCAGTGGTAAACACTGTTTCTATCCTACTCACTACTGCCAAATGTGTATGCTCCTCTGATTCTGTTGGAACTAAGTAATTCCTTAAAGTTTAATATGTTGAGGTATTTTGTTTTCACACAATGAAAAAGATTTTTTTTTTATTAAGATCAGATTCCGGTTCTAACGTCAGCTGCAGTCTTTTTATTGTATCCCCTTGATTTTAACAAAATGACGGCATGAAAGCCAATAAGCCAAAATCCACTAAAGTATTTACATTCTTTGAACCAATTATTAAGATGGAATCGGTCAGTCTGATAACCTTATCCAATTTGTACCGTAATACACCCAAGTCAGCTGATCGCTACTACCTCGGGAACACTAAAGAGAGAAACAAGAAGAGGGGGAAGAAGAGCAATGTCTAAAGAGTAAAAGCAGAGAAATGTTATTATTATATTATGTAAGTCACGGGGTAAAAGTATTGGCAGAGCACGGGGGTCGTGGGGTATTTCTAATAGTGGAAACAGTATGAATGTGACAGTAGTTGAGTTAATTCACTGAAAAATACAGAATGAAGGGTTCCGAAATAGTGAAATGTTTAAATACAGACCCATGCCCTTGCATTAGAGAGGGGGCACATTAGAAATATTGGCCGAAAATACGATTTTCCTTTACTGCTATGCAGTCGTGATTCTTTACAGGAAATCGTGTGTTTGCAGCTTGGCATATCTGGCCATATGAGAAAGGACTTTTTGGTATTTGCATGTCAGGCTGGATCAAAGAGAGGGGTGAGGGAGGCTAAATGGGCCAGCTGACAAGTGCCTAAGATTTATTTGTAAGTACATGATGTCTTTGTATGTGTCCCTATACACAAACTATAATGCACTCTGCACTAATTACAAAAATTCTTGATTAGCAGTTTGAAATGAGGCCTACATTTCCCATCTGAGTTAGGCTTGCTACCAGGTGTGTAAGGGCTTAAGCGTGTCAAGTATGCTTTTCGCTCTTTCAATCACTCTGCGCGGCTTCCATTAAAGCTGTGTTTTGTACACTCTTAGCGCTACAGGGCGTATTTATGATACCTATTGTTATGCTTCAGCGTACATCCCAGTTGGAAGTGTGTCTTAAGCATGTTGTAAATTTTGAATGGATTACCTCCTACGGCAGAGGTAGTATTTGCCTTTATTATAACAAATATACAAGCAGAATAAGAAAATATAATGATGTTTTCCTCGGCATCTTAATTCAAATCATTTTATACGCCTTGACAGTTCAGTGCTTCACTGGGAGGTGCCGCCACAACACTACCGAAATATGGCATTGGGAGAAGTAACTTTTTCCACAACACAGAATGTCAGATAAAAAAACTCGACTTCCCCAACTTCGAAAATTGTTCTCGATGAGCATGCCACGACTTTAGTTCACGTTTGTTCCAACTCCACTATTTGCTCAACTGAGAAATTTAATGTTTGGGGCTTTCGTATTAAGGAATTAGAATAAATCGGACCTGTAAAACAGCTTAGTAAGTGCCTTAGGGCATTTTAAACATTATTTTGTCAGAGAGGATATTTGTTATAATGTTGTAACTCTTCGACATACTCGAAGATTTCCAGTTTTTGAGAAAATGGAGATAGAACAAAGAAGAACTAAGGTTTGGATATGTAGCCACGATTTCATTTGTCCATCCTTTTCTTCGTTACTAGCCACCTCTCACGTGGTCTGTCCGGCGGAGATCCCGGCACCGGAAAGAGGAATTCTTATTTATTTTTGTGTTTACAAAATACAGATAGGAAAAGCCAGGAATGTCAGACTATTAAAACGTGATGTGGAAGAGGTGGGGCTCAACACTGAAAATTTTCCTTGCTGACCAAAGTATAAAACCCATAATTTTATTCCTCTATCGCAAACTACATTGTTATAAAGTAATATAAGTGAAAACTGGATGTTTCTAGGTTTCGTAATTATCTAGAAGTTCTCGGCATAAATTATGCAGCTCGCTCCTATATGATTTAGATAAATGCGCCGTTCCACTGTTTGGGCGCATACTACAGTGCATTATTGAACAAGATATATGTATTTCATAACTTGGAGATAATGTTCTCACCTTCCGGGAGAAAAAGATGAATGTCCAGTCATGGAACTTCGGAAAAAGTAATTAAACAGAAAACAAAATATTGTGATGCTGTGAATTACTTTTCCAACTTTTTGAGACTCTAGTGGTGCCTCCGATCTATAAATAGCTGAATGGCCTCATATTTGGATAGATGGGTGGCTCAATACGGTCCACCTTTCAATTGTCATAGTATACCAAACAGTACCAACTGGTGAGCAGAGGAATTATTTTTAAAATCTGTCTGCTGGCTATTCTGCTTTCCAATAACAAGACTACCTAATTACCAGCGATCTATATGTGTGGAATTTCTCAGAAATTATTTTTAAATATCCACGACTTAAAAAAAGAACCGAAAAAAAACAACGTTAGTACATTTATCAAGTGAAAGGCTGGATGCCTCGGCTGATTTTCAAAATCAATAAACCCATCCATCGAACTGAGCTTTCTCTGACTTCTCATGGAAAAAAAATAAAAATAAAGTTTTGGCAGACTGTGGAAACTCTTCTGTGTGAAGGCAACGCAAGAGCTGCAGTTCAAACTCTCACACAAAGTGTTATCATGTAGAGGACCAGAAGGTAGCCTACACTTTGAAAACAACTTGATACCGCTGTCGTTGCTTTCTAGTAATGTATCTATCTAGATACCTACCTTTTACAAGGGATACTTGCTCTGATGCCGATGGGCATGCCATCAACAAGGATGGAGTAAAACAGCGCGTTTATATAGTGCTGCGCCGGCATAAGGACATTGGACGACACCTAAAAAAAAGTGCAGTAGCCATGTTTATTTGATTTATAGACGACAAGAGTTATTATAACTTGAAAAAAAAATAATCCGCCCTTGACAAATTTCAAAGATTGTTGACCTTCTTGTGTGGCACTTCCTTGTGCACTGCACTAAACATCCTTGCTAAATTCTTAATCATGAAGGTTGTTTACATCCATTCACTTTATCAAAGGCAATAAACGAGACATTAAAATTATTTTGTCAATATTCATTCATCACTGATGTGAAGGACAGCATCAACATTCACTGAAAGGAGTGTTGATTTGAAAGACACGGTGGGCCTTGAACAGCCAGTTTTTCTTCCGGCTCAATGGCCTTGGCCAATTTTCGTTTTTATTTGTTCTTGCTGCTGGTAAACAAGTTTTGCACTCACATGAAAAGATTTGACAGCTCTAAGGCCTTATGGAGAACCAGACTCTTTAGAGTGCTAATGATAAGCGGAATAATTCTGACATGTCACATTGACAATTTTTTTCAAGGTCTGAACTTTGCACTAACTTCTTTGCTCTATAGCAGTAAACAAGAAAACTTCTGGAAGTAGTGCAGCGATTCTTGTTAACCTTTCAGAACCCGTTTCTCGCCTGCACTCATGTTTCATGGTCTTTCTCCCCATGCCCCTACCCTCACTCCCTAACAATAATTCAGCCTTTTTCTTTTTCTTTCGTTGTTTTTGTTTGTTTTGTTTTTTTCAGAAATGATTTCAAAGAACTCTAGTATTCTGAAAGAACAAGTTTTCGTATGGACTTAAACATTATTGCTGCATTTGACATTTTTCCTGGGTTGGGGGTGGGGGGCACTAAAGGGCCGCATTGGTGGACTTATAAAGGGTGTTAATTTTCCTTCTTTCTCTTAGTCGTATCAACCCCCGCCGGCAATTTTTGACATGAATTGGTAGGTTTGATTTCACAGACTTTGCAACATTGATTGACCGAACCTGTGGCATTGACTGGGAGCAGATTTGAATAAAGAATCGGTAGCAAATGATTGTGCACCATCTGTAATGGTAAAAATAAAAGTGACTGTGTACATTCATAACCGTTTGTATTATTTAGCGACCTAGAGACCGCCTTCCTCCCACCCACCACCAAAATGTCCACCCACACCCACCCATCTACCTAGGTTAGGAACCACGGAGCTATTGCAGCCAAGGTCGCCGGGCTCGAACTAGACCAGGAAGCAGGGTTGCCAGATTGAAATTTTAAGTTGAAGCCAAACACTGTTAGAAAAAAGCCAAACAAATTTCAGTATAGTTTTATTACTAATATGGCATGAAAAGCTCCAGAACAGGTCACTACCATCCTCTCCACTAGAACGAGTGAAACATTTGTTAAATCTTGTCAGTTGTGACTTTTTCTAAAGCAATTCTGGAGATGCAGTGAAAATCTTTGCAGCACGTATTTGAACTGAACGCAATATTTCTCAGAATAGCATCAAGACGATTCAGCTGCATTCTGTTTCTAGTCCTAGGTTTAATGGAAGATACATGAGGAAGTATAATCTCAAATACAGCATTGCTGACTGGGGTTGTTGGACAAAAAAAGAAAAAGGTGGCCAGCTCCTTAAATGCTTCATGGTGAAGTAAATCAATCCAGAACCACAGTGTGTATAGTGAGTCCTACGGTGGGTGACAGTCTTTCAAAAAACTGCAATTTCAAAGATATAAGCAATAGAATCTAATGTCTTGCCGGTTGACCCTTTCTTGGGCCCTAGCGGCAAAAATCGTGGCATATGTACATGCAAGTGGCCAAAACATGTTTCTTCGAAAGGAAAATATTTAGTAAAAAGGATGCTATGTAGTTTTTGTGCAGATAGTTTTAGTATGTGAAGAAAAAAAGGCCAAGAAAAAGCCAAAGACCGAAATAAAATTTCTGACGCCAACCAAATCTAAAAAGAGCCAAATTTCTGGAATTTGGCTTTACAAAAATCCAATCTGGTAACCCTGGGCAGGAAGGACAGCGAGACTTGTTTTGAAGAAAAAGAAAAGAGATTCAGCACTGCCACTTCTGCAGAGTTTGCACTGGCTGCCAGTCGAGAAAAGAATAATGTACAAATTGTCATCCATTTGTCACAAATGTGTCAATAATACTGCTCCATCGTACCTAGTTGATTTAACTGATTACTATGTTCCATCTCGTCAACTAAGATCATCATCTGACACTACAAAATTGAAAGTACCTAAAATGAATCTGTCCACTGTAGGAGAAAAGTCCTTTTCATTTCTTGGCCCTACCATCTGGAACACTCTTCCAAAGACAACCAGGGAAATTAATGACATTGGTTCTTTCAAACGCCATCTGAAGACCCATTTCTTTCAGACAAACTAGGCTAGGTGTTTTTCGGCAGCAACAATAGTAAATATTTTTGAATTTCTTTTGTGTATGCGTGTGTGTGTGTGTGTGTAAGAGTTTGTTAAAGCGCCCAGAGCTTGTCATCGACGGGGTTGGGCGCTATATAAATGCAATATATTATTATTATTATTATACTTGCGTGTGCATTCACAGATTATCGCAATGGGTCTATACACATGTACCCGATTTTGAGTGAACAGATGGGGAAGCAAGGCAGTTTGTAGTAAGTGACTAAGAGTGAAATAGTGACAGTGGAACAGATAAATAAGATCTTGTTCACCTTACAATGTAGGCTGAACACCATCTGGTACTGTTAGCGTAATATTACAAAATCAACAGAAAATATCTAACTTGAAGCCAGCTGGGGACAAGGTGGTCTAGAGGCAAAGTGCTCGCCTCTCATGCCAAGAGTCCCGGGTTCAAAACCCGGCCGGTGCAGGCATGTTGGAAATTTGGGATTTTTCTCATATTTTCGTGTCCCTGATCCTATTGGGGGTAGGATCGAGTACCTGGTCTTCTCGGATAAGGACGAAAAAATTCGGAGGACCCGTGTGCACGTTGCGCACGTTAAAGATACCTTGGCAGTTGGAAATTCTAAAGGGCAGGCCGAAGAGGTCGCTGCCCTGGCAAAATCAAATAAAATTCATCGCTATCACTCCCTCCCTCTCCCTCCCTCATTTTCACCCCCCCCCCCCCCAAAATAAACCAACGACGCCCCTACTCCAGTTATAACTGTCCTGCAATGGCACAAAGGCAAATTTCCCCAAATGGGATTAAAGAAGTCTACAAATACAAATACAAAATACCTTTTCCAACGCAAAATTAACATTCTGTACAGCGTAATCATTTTGAATGGCAAGATGACAAAGATGTAAAAAAGAAAGCGGTCTGTCAATAGCAACAAGTGAAACATGGGAAAGGTATAAAAGCGACGGCAAGCTGGTTAAATTCTTCCCGATTTTCCAAAAGATGAATCAGTTAGCAATATATTCTCAATGCTTTGTTGACAGTGTATAATGATTTCTTGAGAAATCGGAGAGATGTTCAGTGTTGGTGTTTTAATCTTTTTATTCTTTCAAATATTGTAATCCGTGCTCTTCCTCGACGCTTTCTTGGTAAGAATCTTCGCCCTGCCAAATCTAATGCCAATCAATATTTTCTATACCATATCTTCTCAACCCTGTTTCACACTGTAAAGTTTTCAAGCAACCCAGCTGCAAATCAGGCACTAAGAAAAATGACACATGACATTGAAATCGCCTGAGAAAAAAAAATAATAATCCGTCCCCGAATATTTCCCCAAAATTATTGGCCAATGTACTTCCTGGTGCACTGCACCTAAGCATCCAGGCAATGGTGTCCAATTCTCAAACAGGAAGATTTCTGTTGCCATACATTCATTAAGAGTAATACATAATGCACTGATATTATTTTGTCAGGCATCAGCGGTGCTGACATAAGTATATCAAGCCAGTGAAGGGCAAGGCCAATAGGCATAGAAACGAGTGGTTTGGACGCCAGTAGGTGACAGTAAACAGTCGGGCCTACTTCCTGGTCGGCTGTCTCAGCGTGTTTGTTCTTGTTGTAGTTGTTGCAGTCACGCCAGTTTTGCACTCATATGAAAAGATTTGACACGGTTAAACACCTGTTTAGAATCAGACTAGGTCAAGTTAGCCTGTACTCTTCAGTCAAGGGCTAATGATATACCTAATAATTCTGACACGTTAGATAAATAAGATAAATGATTCTCTCAATGTTCTCTCTCAAAATTCTTCTCTCAAAATTCCCTCTGCACCAACGCCTGTGCCATACAACTGTAAACAAACAAATGTGTTAGAATTAATGTAGTGATTCTTGTTAAACCTTTCAGAACCCGTTTCCCTCCTACATTCTTGTCTGATGATTTTACTCCCAATACCTAAAGCAGAATCTTTCCCCGAAAACCAATGAGCTAATTTACACATGCCAGTTGTCTATTCTTTTCCTCATATGTGACGCAGTCGTCATCCGTTTCTTCTGATATATTCTTGTTGATGATGAATGAAAACAAACCTACTTCCAGAACGTTAACAACCATTCTTATATCAGCCGAATTCTTTGTACACCAGCAGCAGTACAACCTGACTTTCTCAGCGTTCACCTCCTTTTCTGTGTCAGTCATTATCTTCAACTCAGATAGCCCTACATCTGTAACATCTACGATGTCAGTACGTCCTCTTCGAAACTTGTTGAGCTAGATCTAGATCTCTTACATTTCGACCCTCTTCGGTGTCATTATTCACAAAAGCAATTACACTTTTCTACCAGCTTTCCTACTTGACTAAAAGAGATTAATTGTTGCCCCAGCAACTCTATATAAATATTACAACAGACGAGGTACTGTATTGATTAACTGCAATTTTTCATAAACAGTGAGTTGGCTTCGATAAATAACCAATGAGAGAGCGGGCCTCGGGGCTTCGGTAAACAGTCAGTAGGAGAGCAGCATGCTCGGGGGAATTTCCACGCATGATCTAATAAACTCTGCTATAGAGCTGTTCTTTTATAATTACATTGCACTATGCCAGATAGCAAAGGTGACTGTTGATATAAACTCAGATGCACATTTTTGCTTCTCTTGTTCTTGTATTTCAAATATTAGTTTGATCCATTGATTAATTAATACAGGCACAACAATTTGTAGCAGTTTCCTTTTGTATTTTTTGTATTTTTGGGGGGCGGGGGCGTTTGTTGCTTGTTTGTTTGTTTATTTGTTTGTCTCTTGGGAGTGGGGGCTTCCAAGAACTCTTCATTATTTATTAGTGCAGTTTATTTAAAAATGGACGGCCTGTTTCAGGAGTCATGGTATTCTGCTTTCCAAATCTGAGGAAATAGAGTACTTTTCTTTCATCCTATACGGGAAGGAAAATTGTATTAGAAGAAATGGGCGATGACTGGGACAATAGTATGAGGAAAAGAGGAGACAGTCAGAACGTGTAAATTAGTTCAAAGGGTTTTACGAAAAGCTTCAGCTCCATAAATGATATTTCACTAAGCGCACATAATGGATTGCAAGACTGCTTCTCAAAAGACCTGGCTCATGCCAATCTGTCACACAGCCAAATCATGTTCTATAGTGGTCGTGTTCTGAGGGAATAATTAATAATTATGATATTCACGAGGCAATGGGCTTTCTGAGATACTGAGTCAACACCAATGTCCCGCCAACCCCCACTCATATTTGGAGCAAACTTTTGTTGCCTTTATCCTTCTGCCTAAATAAGAAAGACTTACACAGGGAATATGAAAAAGGCTGTCATAGAGAATCCTAAAGCCATTGAAATACAACTAACAAGTATGAGATACTCACCGTCCTGATTTCTAAACAGTGACTCCACAAGTAGACTTTTGTATATTATCTGCCACTATGGTGCATCCCAATTAATCGGGACACAGAATTAGATTTTGAAGAAAGGCAACTGCACCACAGGAGTAACTTGGGCATGTCAGATGAGCATAGTATGAAAGTAAACTCTGCAAACAATACAGTAAGTCATGGAAGCTGTTGTTTGAGAATGCACCTGTGCAACATTGAGCGTATGTGATGTTGGCTGTTGGGCCCCTATTCATCATTTTCATTTTCTTGTTGTTCTTCCTTCATCCAGTCTTTTGACTCGTCTTCTGTATTGTCTTCTGGTGTGGTAGGCGTCGAAATGGGTGCCCAAGGCGGACAGAGTGACAGGTTGCAACAAGAGAAAGGGAAAAGCAGGTTTACCACTTTTAAGTGCTAGATCCCTTTATATGCTAATTATACAAGTCACAAGCTGACTGGATTCCTTTGGAGCCTGTATTTATGGTGAGTCTGCTAACTGATTTCTCACCCATTACGATCCTATTATTGACCGTCTCTTTTTGTTTGACGGTCAGGGAGCTGGCAGGTGTCCAGTTTTTCCAATTTATTTCTTGAGTTCAAGATGCCGCCAGCATCCAGTTGTTTGAAAAAATCATGAGAAGACTATGAATCAGTTTATGGGTGATTCCACCATAATAATGGGGCATACCAAATTATCTGTTGATCAACGTTTTGGTGACTAGAAGAAAAAATTCAAATAGGACTGAATCACATGTAATTTGCAGTATAAATTATATTAAATATTATGATTTATCAGCTACTTGTGTCTGTATCTTGAACATGCTCTAGACCTAGCTGACTGATGGCCTGGAAAACCAGTTTACTTTTCTAGCCAAAGAGGATTTTCATCCCACCCATTATAAACCCTGCAACTTGTCACTGATTCCAATTTCTGAGATGAAGCAAAGATTATCAGGCGCTTTGTGGAAGCCAACACACCTCTAAAATTGAATATTTAGTAGGAGCAAACAAGCAGAGTCTGATTCCAAAATGTAGGGACCGCCTAAGGAAATCGTATTTTTATTTGCAAACTCGACCTTCTTCAGACAGCTAGGGAGAGTGGGTAAGTCCTTTCCACTAGAAGTAAGGAAGTAAATCCAGACAACAGTAATTCAGTATCCATATACACTCGAGCCAAAAAGTTAAGCAACCTTCACTAACAAGATTTGTATTTCTTTAAATCAAGAATAATTTCATTACTAAATGGCATGTGCCTATTGCTTGACCTCTTAACTGTACACCTGAATAAACAAAACGCTATTCACTTGCAAAGCGTGCTGTGAGTAGATCTCACAATGACACATGTTGTAATTCAAAAAAACTAAAGTTTTGAAAACGGGTCTCTCATTGATTGTAAAAGCAACAAAACATGGCTAGACGGCGCAAGAGTGATGCCGAGAGGTGGCAGATTGTAGGGGCTGTTGCTGCAGGTGAATCTTACACCTCCATCGCTGCCAGACTGGGCATCACCAAGGGGGAGATCAGCCGCCTTGTGGTCAAACACAGAGTGACGGGCGACGTCAAGGACCGACCGAGACTAGGGCGCCCTAAAGTTACAAACGTCAGGGAGGACAGGGCTATTGCTCAATATGCTGTACGGAACAGATTTGTGGCTGCAAGACTGATTAGGGACCGCCTACAAGGCGTCATTGGTCGAGTATCCAGGCAGACAATCAACAACCGTCTGCTGGCTGCCCGGCTTCCCTCCCGCCGTCCACGCAAGAAGCCTGAACTGATTCCGCAACACCGCCAACATCGGCTGCGATATGCCAGAGATCATGTTAACTGGAATGTGAGGCGTCTCCGGCGACTAATGTGGACGGACGAGAAGCGATTTTGCCTCTACAAAAATGATGGCCGGGACCGGGTCCGACGCAGACGTGGAGAGGCATTTCAGGAGGATTGCCCCAGGCTGGTGCCAGCACAAGGTCGGTGGTCCATCATGGTGTGGGCAGGCCTGGTTGTCATCCAGGGCACCATGACAGCCGCTAAGTACAGAGATAACGTCCTGCGTGACGTCATTCTCCCCTTCCAGCGAGCACACCCAGAAGAGAATTTCATTCTTGTTGATGACAATGCACCCGTTCATCGTGCAAGAGTCGTAACAGCATACAAACTGGCCAATGACATCACCACTATTGACTGGCCAGCTCGATCGCCTGACTTGAACGTCATCGAGCACACCTGGGACATGCTGCAGAGGGCTGTCAGGGCTCGGGAGCCAGCACCAAACACCTTAGCAGAGCTGGCTGATGCTGTCCGCGAGGAATGGACAAGGCTGACCAGAACAAGCTGCGGCGGCTGGTGCGCAGCGTCCCCAACCGCTGCCGTGAGGTGATTCAGGCCAGGGGAGGGAGTACCCACTACTGAGGCCTGCTGTCGCAGTGGTATGCTTTCTCGTGAATTTGATCAAAAAGACAATTGATCAAACTTTCTGTCATCACACACATTTTGCCTTGGTTGTTTGTTTTGTTACAGTACAACTGTTTGATTTCAAACTTAATTTTGTGAACTCTTGCCATTCACTTATTGACTTTTTTGTTTTTGTATAAAAGAAAATTTTGTTTAAGTCATTAAGCCCCATTTTTGGGGTGGGTAAAATGAAATTGAATGTGATTTCAGACTTACATAACAATAAATTGATTCCAACGAACGTGTTTGAATTAATTGAAAAATAAAGTTGTCAGTTCTGAGCATAACCCAGGGTTGCTTAACTTTTTGGCTCGAGTGTAACATCGGATAAAGAAGGAGCAACAGTTCTTTGTTGTGATTTGTTGGGAAATCATTGTGCTTTTGTCTTTGCTTTGACGTTTACATCTACTGTCCCCGGCGTACATGCCTGAGTAGGCCTTTTCATTTACATACTGGGTAACTTCGTGATGTGTGAAATTTTAGGAAGTAACAAAAAATAATGATAATAACAACAAGTCTAAAAGCCGCGTTCCGGGCGAACCCACCGGGCGAATTATAAACGGGCAATATGTCAAAATCACTGAAATGGGCTCTTGATTTTCTTCTAGACCATTTGGTTATTTTCTTTTTTTCTCTCTATTTATATACTTTAAATCCATTTACTCATTTACATATAAACAGGTATCTACTTTTTGTACTGTTCTTTGAATTATGTGCTTATCTAATTAGTTGTCTATAATCACTGAGTCATGCATTGAATGAATACATTCCGAATCGTATTTCAATCTAAGCCTCCCTCCAACCCCCTTCTCCCCCAAAAACGACAACATATTGAACGACTATGACATTCCTGACCCTGTCAAACACTCATCCAGTGAATGGTCAACAGATGTCAGCAAGTGGCCTCTTGTTGACATGGGGAAAACGTTAAAGTTTCTTCTGAGTTCCAAGGGATATAATACAAATTCTACAGGCAAGTACAAGACTCGGGAAGCCTATTCATATATTCCACTTCCAGTAATTTTGTTGGTAGGCCTACAGTTCTATGAGCAGCAGTGCTAGATCAGCCTGACCTCTGTATTCTTACTGCAGATGTTACTCTATCTCAAAGTGTTGGTGGTGAGTGCCACAACCATGGCATCTAGTAAAGAATAATGGGGATTTCATGACATCATGATGCGCCTGTACAGCAGACTTTATATAAATCTGCAATTATGTGATAGCTTTGCTCTACAGAATGGAATACATCAACAACTTTTACAATATCTCTGTACCAACGGAAGTTGGCGAGTCCTCCTATCCAAGATAGCGCAGGTTTCCTTGAGGGGCTCTATTGTCCTTTCAAATTTGCGCAAGTCAGTAGGCTTTTAGGGCTTCTCATGCGAAAGGGATTGGGCGAAGGGGGTAGGGTGGGGGGGGGGGGGGCTAACCGGATAATTTGTGCAGGTTTTGTTTTCTTTTCTTTTCTTTTCGTCATACCACAGTGAATAGCAATAGTGTATTTTAAACATTGGCCTACAGGTTTTGGAGAAATAAACTGTGGAGTTTAAATGTGGACGAAATTCTAAGGTTGCTCACACTGAAGGGCCATAACTCAGCACCTACTTATGGAAATATGATGAAATGTACATTTATTCAAAACTCAACATTTATTATTATGATGAATAAAACTGTTATCAGATTTAAGGACGCAATTGTGTCTCCTTCTGTTTTCCTTGATAATTTCAATATTTTAGTGACCCTGAGAAAACGTTAAACATTTCATAAGACCTCAATCAATTTTATCGAAAATTGCTGCGTGTGTGTATACGTGTGAATATAAAATAAAAATAAACTCTGTCAAATTTCACATTGCTGAGTTAAATAGAACGTACCCACTGCTAATTGCTACGCAGGAAAATCCCACATCTTCAATTGCGATTCTCTCAAAAATTTGATTCCGAAACCCTCTAAGGGTCCCCAACTTCAACCGACAATAACTCAGTCAAACATTGCTACATATTGATGAAACTGGTATAAAATAAAAGTGAAAAGCCGCCCCTCAAGAAATCATAACAAACGGTCAGCAAACTATTGAACATTGTGCTGATTCGTCGTTTGGAACATCCAGAAGAATTTAATCTGGCAAATGTTTGTTGTCGTTTTTAAACCCCAGCCCTTTTTCATGTGTCGACACTGGGAGGCCGATTACTTCTTGTATGTTTATAAGCTGTGCATTTTCTCGTTTGCCAAACAAAGTGTTGTATATGTAAAAAAAAATGCAAAAAGTTTGCTCTTCGCAAGGTTCACGCTGGCTTCTAGATTTATTAGCTTTTTATTGACGTTGTAATAAATTAAATTGACAGCACCCGATGGGGGGTAAGCTGAAAACAAAAATCCTACTTGCCTTCCCACTGTCCCGATTTCACTCCCATTCTTTCTGGCATGTAAAGTTTTCAAGCAACCTAGCTGTCTCTGAGGTACTAAAAGAAAGGACACATGGCACTGAAGTCGCAAGATATAGAGAAAAAAAAAAGTAATCCTCCCCTATGTACTTCCTAGTGCGCTGCACTAAGTATTCAGGTAAATTAATGGCGTTCAACTCTTAAACAGGAAGATTTCTGTTGTCATATATTCTATTAAGAGTATTAAATGACACGTTGATATTATTTTGTCAGCCGTCAGCGGTGATGACCTAACTCTTCAAGACAAGATGTTTGTCAGGACAGTGAAGGACAAGGCCAATAAACATAGAAACGAGTGGTTTGAACGCCAAAGGGCTTTGAGAATAAACAGTCAGGTCTACTTCCTGGTCGACTGTCTCGGCCAATCTGCGTGTTTGTTGTTCTTGTTGTTGTTACCACGCCAGTTTTGCATTCATATGAAAAAATTTGACAGATGTAAAGACCAACTGAACCGGATTAACTTAGCCTGCACTCTTCGGTCAATGGCTTATTATAAACAGAATAATTCTGACATAATAGACAGATAATTCTCTCAAGGTCGTATCTTTGCAATACATTCTCTGCCTTACCCCGGTAAACAATCAAACGTGTTGGAATTAGTGCAGTAGTTCTTGTTAACCGGTCTTTTAAACCGTAGATTTCATATATCAAAGCTCTAAAAGTAGATCTAATGAATGCAGTGCCTACACATTGATCAGTTCAAGATCATTGGATTTTCTTGTACTGGCTGAATGAATGTGGTTCTTTTTTCCGACATTATTCTTCATTGGTTGTGGACATTATCAGACTCCAAATCTTAGTTGTTGCTCAGCAGGAACATAGATCTAGATAAAATTAATAGACAGTCCGCCCATAGACGTGGCGTCGGCGAAAGTTACACAACGAGGAGGAATTTGTCCAATTTCGCACTATTTTGGGTCGCGCTTAGTTGCGATTCGGCTGTGAGAGTTACGAAGTAACTTTGCAACTGCTGTCGACACGAACTAACGAAACTTCTATTTGTGGACTTTCCATCTGGAAGCAAGCTCTTTTTCACGATATGAATGGATTTTTATGAATTATTAATCTTTTTTTCGTGTGAATTTGATGGCCACTTTTTCTGTCCATGACTGATATGTTCATAAAGCTTCATTTTTCAACATATGGTGAAAACCCGATTTCACTGTGGTAGCGTAGCGCCCTACTTTTTCCTGCTCGCATGGCCTTTATCGAAGTGGGGCTGCCTTCACGATTCAGAACTTTAAAATCAGATTAATCTTCGTTCCGTAATTATGTTGGTACCAACTATTGTGGACAAGATTTTATTCTGACAACTTACGAACATTTATCCTTTTTTTTTACAATAGGAAGGGCGCAATCACGGGCAGGCTTGAAAAAAATGTGTGTGACTGCGAACATAGATCTAGGTGACGCTGCTGTCGTTGTTCAACTTTCTGAAAGAGAGAGAGGGGGGGATTGGAAAATGGTACACCTTGTGATTACTTAGGCCTAGTGGAAAAGACATACATGTATCATAGTCTTCGTTAAACAGCCGCTGCAGTGCACGTGTAGGTCACAATCACTGAATCAGTAGGGAAGACGCCGGAAGATGCATGCAAGGCTAGCGTTCTTTGGTCTGCTGTTCCACGAGAATAAGCTCCCTTCTCTCCCCTCTGCACGGAACATCACGTCGGTGCGCAGAGTGTGCCCCACTACGATAGGGCGTGTGTTACGATGCGCTTCGGGTGGCTTATGATAAGTAACGTTAGGCCAACTTGATGCCTATACGCACACTGATTCTACAAAATTATCTCAACCAGTGGTCTACGCAGTGAAATGGCAGATCTGATTTGATCGACGATAATACTGTACCTAAATGATATGAATTTCAGTAGACATTTGTTTTCTGTACTTACGGCTGACATGGTATGACAGTAAAATATTAGCGACTGGCCGGAGTACCGTGTAACAGGCCAAAGTATACCCCCCGCCTTGACTATACCCGGGGTTAAACTGGCCTAGTCCAGAATATACCCCGGGGTATATTCTGGGCTAGGCCAGTTTATACCCCGGGTATACTTTGGGATAGGCCAGACTATATCCCCCCAAGTCCAGATTATACCCCCTACTTTTTTTTAAAAAACAAGTGGAGACCATAGTTTATTCCAGCCTGTTCTTTGTCACTGTCATCAGATACCACATTAATACATGTACATGAACACATTCTTGACACCCGTAAATCATAATACAATGTAGAGGAAATAATAATAACAGTTTATTTCAGCCTTAGTTTAAATTGGTGTAATACATACAGTCTTCACTCCTGTTACAAAATCATGATACATTTTAGAGGAAACAAACATGAATTAAAATGCACTGATATACAAAAGGGTTGAGTATCCATTCAAACTGATACGATTAGACTTCAGTATTAATTTTATTATTATTATTTTGATTATTTTGATAATTGGTTGGCCATGAGTAAAACACGCACTTTTTGTTACAATGATGCAGAGAGAAAAGGCCGGAAACTACAAACACAGAAAAAAAAAAAAACATAATAATAACCCAACTGACAGATGGTGCAATTCCATCATCCAGCAGACATTAAATACTTCACTTAAAACTAAATAGGCACTAAATTTTTTTCGCCTCATGAACTCTGCCAGTCCAGACCCACTTGAAACATTACAGAATGCTAACCAGTAATATACAATAATAACAATAAGAACACTAAATCATCTATTCTTATTTAGCTCTTGAAAATAAAGCGAAATATCAATATCAGAATTGTCATCTTGGAATAATACAAAGATATAAGAGGGAGTGTAAAAAAAGGCAGTGTAGGCCTACAAATCATTCTAGAATCTATAAGCAGCAAGATGTGTGTATCAACTATATATAAAAAAAATGTTTTAAATCTTTTCAACTATTCAAGTAGAACTGGACAGAAAGCTTTAGTGAAATAGCCTTGACAGTGGTGTAAGTCCACTGAGACAAAAGTAGGCCTACTGCATTGTAAAAAGTAATTAGATCCATGGCATGTTGAGGGAACATTCGTTGGATCGTGTTGCGTTAACAGTATTTCTTGTCAGTGAATATTATTCTTTGATAGCATTTTAATGCATGTTTGTTTCCTCTAAAATGTATCATGATTTACAAGAATCAAGAATTATGTATGTACACCAATTTAAACTAAGGCTGAAATAAACTGTTATTGTTATTTCCTATAAATTGTATTATGATTTACGAGTGTCAAGAATGTGTTCATGTATGTATTAAATGTATCTGATAACAGTGATAAAGAACAGGCTGAAATAAACTGTGGTCTTGACTTGTTTTTTTTTTTAAAGTAGGGGGTATACTCTGGACTGGGGGGGGGGGGTATAGTCTAGCCTAGCCCAAAGTATACCCGGGATATAAACTGGCCTAGTCCAGAATATACCCCGGGGTATATTCTGGGCTAGGCCAGTTTAACCCCGGGTATAGTCTGGGCGGGGGGTATATTTTGGCCTGTTACATCGGTAGCTCATCTAGTATTTTATAGGTCGCAAATAGCGAAATCCGCTATCGCAAACACGCCTGTCTGATTAATAATTAGATTTATAACGTTTTTGCAGATGCAAGAGCGCGTGCAAAGTTTCATTTAACAAGTTTCATTAGAGGCGGTCGATTTCTTTGATCAAAGTGAACCATTTCAAAGTGTACAAGCTATAGGTTTTAGTACTGTCTTAATCAGAATCTCCAGTGTCATAGCTAGCACTAAAATAGCATTTCTCTGAGCCATGAGATACCGCCGAGCCACCAAAACGTAAACATGTCTGTTTTTTACAGGGTACAAACTGTCTTAATTTTTAGCATTTTATTTGTTCTTTTCTTTTATCATTATTTTTGCCAGAACTGATAGGTCAAAGTTTACATTTCCTATTGTAAAATGACACATCTAACTTGAATTTCCATCCTACGCTTACTCCTGTTTCTATTGACACTCAAGGTTCACAAGCTACCCAGCTTGTCATGATCATCCGGGGGGGGGGGGGGGGGGGGGATTAATTAAGTGGCTAACCCCTCCAGATGTCATGAACGGCGTTAAAGGTGTCCGCTCCTGAAGTCGAGGTCTGCTATCTAAATTTCTCCCCTCAGGTGTTATGTGGAGTGCTGGTCTTATCTACCGACCTGTGGCCTTATGCATAATCAATGCGTGAACTAAAGTAAATACGTTGACTGGTGTTAACACGAGAAATTGTATTCATTTCTTGCGTTAACACCAGTCAACGTATTTACTTTAGTTTACGCATTGATTATGCATACGGCCACTGGATGCATGGTTGAATTTTGTTCGACTGCATTTGTTGTACTTCGAGAGGTTTTAGTTGTATACTCGCACTCATGCTCCCCAAGCAATAGACAGAGGTCAGGACACGTAAATCAATTTTTGTAATAAATAACAACTATGTATATGTTGAGCAGACCCGTGGGGTTTATTACCTAACTAACTAACCATGACAATACATAAGATATAAAATAGTAATACAAATTACTGTAGTCGTCTGACTGTAACTAAATGACTTCAAAGCTCTTCAAGTGTAATCCTAACTTATCCTAATCTACTATAATGCAACAGTATTAAGTAATTCAATTATGCACTGGCCTAGCTCGCAATGGAGGATTGCATAGGCGCAGTGGTTATCCACTAAACACAAAACCTAGATCTAGATTCCCAGATCTATGGAATGTATTTTTATGATAGTTACAACAAGCACAATTTCCTAATATAATATCATAAAGAATTTATGTAGTAGATCTAATCTAGATCTCTGACGGACTGGCAACACCCAGTCGCGTCAGAACAGCTTGGGTTCACACATTCCATCTCAAATCAGAAGGCTCCACTCTTTCAGCCTCTCTTAGTTCGAGCTCGAGTTGACACGCTCGTCTCGGTTATACTGTTGAGTTGTTACGTACCATTAGCCCTGGCGTGCACAGCCAGGGACAGAAGGAAAAAGCTTAGTTGAAATCATGGATCATGGCTGTCAATCAACAATGACACCAGGCTAACATATATATCTGTCCAACTTTCCACCACTCAAGCAGGGAACCTCTGAATGTCCTCACGGTAAGACTTATCCGTTTGACACTGGAGAAGTAGTCTCCAGTCAGCCGGCAAGTTAACTTTGACACATTCATGCGCACACGTTCAACCACTGGATCTCACACTTCACGAACTAAGGCATGTGGCCGAGTCACTACATACTCACGCACGCCAGCACGAAATATTACCACCGCTCAGCGGCTGCAAACAAAAAGCTGGGGGCCGTATACAAAGTGGGTGTCACAATCTGATCATGACACAGCTGATCTAGTAAGAGCAACCGTGTGCTTTCCATTACATTGATTTTTGCTTGCCAAGAACTTGATCCGCCCCTGACGAATTTCAAAAACCTATAGGGCGATGCGGTTCACTGCACATCACTAAATAACCCGGCAAACTCTCAGCATGAGGGTTATCATAATTATGACGTTAAGTGTCATTGACAGGCACTGAAATTATGTTGTCAGAGTTACCCATCACGTGCTTACTTGTCTCTCAGAACAAGATCTTTGCTTTATAATGTAATATGGCCTTGACCCTTTTATGTGCTGACGCATCAAAACAGGATGTTTGTGCTGTAACATGGCAAGCGAAGCATGACGAAGTTAATGGATACTAGAATTTCAATAGAATGCAAAGAAGTCGCTATAATTTAGTGCCCCGGTCTTCTGAATAACTGACGTTAATTCTACTACCTCTCTGATTGCGTGTACCAAATGCTTGCATTCGCACCAATAAATTCAATTTCGCATCCTTAGGGAACTATTTTTTTTAGCCTCGAGACATACAGAGAAACGGGCGGGGTCACGACAGCGTACACTTTTTGGTGAGATGTCAGTTTACTTTTCCACAGGAGATTCCATTGCAGTAGGCCTGGGCAAAGATCCGGTTCGCGATATTCATATGAAACCGCTGAACCAAATTTTGGACTCGATCCTCTTTTCAACTCGTTTTTCAGATTTGGTTCTATGAATGGTGTAATGTTCATGAAATTGGTATCTTTTAAACAAAGCACTAAAACAGGATGTGTACGCGAGGACTTTGATATTTTTGATACGCTGATTTCAAAAATGTAATTATTTTTTTCGATCTGACCAACTTATTACTTGTTTACTGGCCGACTTTTCCAATCCGCCTACACAAACTTGAAAGGGGATATCTCCGCATTCTGATGACGCCATCCTGTCTGCGGAGGTCGTCACAAACTGCCGAAAAAAAAAAAAAACAAGCGCGTTGAAAACCGGACTTACTTTCGTCAGTTGTTATAAACTCGGTCGCGAACCGGTTAACCAGTTTTTCACATAAAACAGATTGCTCGGATAACCAATTACCACAAAGCGATTCGCTGCCCAGCCCTAGATCTACATTGCAGCGAGTTCTGTATTCTAAACAAGGAACTTAAAACACATGGAGGCCCCTCTCACTCGCTGAGCAAGCCCCCGAGGCGTGCGCAGTAACATGGCGGCTCGGCAGCCATACTGGGGTCAAGTCTAATGGGTTGCCATAGACGCGCCTCCACTGTTCCATGAAGTTTCGGAGGTACAAGGGGCGTTAATTTGGCCTTTAGAATAGAATTTCTGCAATTTATTTATATTTTTTAAAGTCAATTCCACTTAATCACTGAAAATATATTGAAAATGCCAACCACGAAGAAGGCTTTCATAGTGTTCCTATTCATTCTTCCACCCGATTTCGGACCTATTGCAAGTTAATGCATGAGCTTTCTATGATTCACACACACATACAATAATTATTGCTGAGTAATAAAACAGTTGGTTCTATGACAGTGGCAATACTGGTCTACGGAGAGGCTAGCGAGGTCAAGGAAAGAGTCTAATTGAACAATGACAAAATAGGCACAGAACTAGTTTGTTGTTTCTGGCGTGGTTGTTCATAAACTAAAAACTTATAAATGATTAAAATGTTCAACAGTACAACACATGAATGAATATGAAATCATGCCATAAAAGCGTGAATGGATAGTTAATGAGGTCACTTCAGACATATTATAACTTCCAATCCTTCCTTCTGTTCTCATCGCATGCCCCCCCCCCCCCCCGCCGGCCCAAAAAAAAAAAACTCGTTCAAAAAGGTTAATACTCCTCAAAGCATGTGCAATATGACCAAATGGTGTAAAGATAAGACAAAAATGCGAGCGAAGAGGCTGTAAGAAAGAGGGAGAGAATGGGGAAGAGACACAGCATAATGAAAGAGAGTGGGAGAGGTGAAAAAATGGAGAAAGGCAGAGACAATTAGACGACATAGAGGGAAAGGCTGAGAAAATGAGATTTACATAAATCAAGAGACAATAAAACACTGTAAATGTCAACTATCACTATCACTATACATAGCCAGATAGTACAATTAATAATAGTTCGTCCATCAGGTATGATGATGACCTTAACAACACCAGAGGAATAAAGAATAGAAATTGTTGAGAATTTCAACACATGGACAATAAAGAGAAGTAAAGGACACAGAGGACAGAATGGAAAGACTGTTCTTTCATGACTTATGGCTTCTCATGTGACTGATAAGTCCTATTTTTGCCCTGAAGACCCTTCCGCATAAATGACAAGAGTGCTCCGTTGGTTCAGTACCACTGGGCCTTTTCTTGCCCCGTTCTCTTTTTTTTGATAGCCTGCTGGACTCTGTCAGCTTCCCATGCTTTGCTGCCTCTGGTAAGGGCCGCCCTCCAATTTGCACGATCAAGCGAGAGCTTTTCCCACTCACTCACATAAATGGCAAAGGCCTTCAGTGATTGCTTGAGAGTGTCTTTGTAACGTCTCCAACATTCCTCGTTCCATTGGAGAGCTCAGAGAAGAAGATTTGCTTAGGGAGTCTGGAGTCGGGCATTCTGACAACATGTCCTGCCCAACGTAGCTGAATTTTTTTCAGGTGGCAGAAGATGCTCAATTCCTTGGCACGATTGAGGACCTCAGTGTCTGGAATTTTATCCTGCCATTTGATCCTTAGGATCTTTCTAAGGCAGGCCAGATGAAAGTGATTTAGCTTTCTGGCATGCGATTGGTACACTGTCCAGGTTTCAGCCCCATAGAGTAGGGTGGGAAGGACCACAGCATTGTACACTTTCAGCTTAGTGTCTGTGCGAATGTCGGCGACATCCCATACTCTCTTTCGAAGCCTGCCAAATGCAGAGCTGGCTTTGCTGATTCTTGAGAGAATTTCAGTATCAACACGAGCTGCGGAAGACAGTGTACTGCCAAGATAGGTGAAGTTCTCCGACACCTTCAGAAGACTGTCATGGACTTTGATATTTGGGGTCACAGGATACTTGTCGTCTGGAGTAGGCTGATGGAGCACTTCCGTCTTCTTTGTGCTTATTGTGAGGCCAAAGTTGTCACAGGCACTAGAGAACTTATCAACACAGTTTTGCATGCTATCCTCATCGTGTGCCAGAAGTGCACAATCATCAGCAAACAGTAGGTCACAGACTTGAGTACTTTTGGTTTTGGTTTTTGCCTGAAGTCTCCTGAGGTTGAATAGACTGCCATCAGTTCGGTACTTGATGCTTACCCCTTGAGGAGGAGAGCTAAAGGCTTCTTGTAGCATTGCAGAGAACATGATGCTGAACAGAGTTGGGGCTAAGACACAACCCTGTTTTACCCCATTTGTGACAGCAAAGGGCTCTGAAACACTGCCGTTGCTCTTGACTGCAGCTTGCATGCCATCATGAAACTGGCGCACTATTGTGATGAATTCGGGTGGACACCCAAACTTCGCCAAGATTTTCCAGAGGCCTTCACGACACACTGTGTCAAATGCTTTTGTGAGGTCAACAAATGTGATATACAGCGCTTTATTTTGTTCCATGCATTTTTCCTGAATCTGTCTGGCAGCAAAAATCATATCCGCCGTTCCCCTCTCTTTACGAAAGCCACATTGGCTCTCGGGAAGCAAGTCATTTGACGAGAGGTGATCAAGAAGGCGATTCAGAAGCATTCTTGCCAATATTTTGCCAGCAATTGAAAGTAGAGAGATTCCCCGATGGTTGTCACAGACTTGGCTGTCCCCTTTGTTTTTGTACAGATGGATGATTGAAGCATCTTTGAAGTTCTGTGGCAGCTTCCCTGCTTTCAACATATGATTGAACAACTCGGTCAACCTTTCAATAAGCTTTTCTCCACCGAAGGCATACACCTCAGCAGGAATTGAATCCACGCCTGGTGATTTGTTAAAGGACATCTGATTTGTGGCAGTTCGGGTCTCATTTGCTGTGAATGGCTTGGCAAGAGCTGCATTAATAGGAGTCTGAGGGAGGCGGTCAATGGACTCAGTATTTATATTTGATGGCCGATTTAGCTACACCTCCGAAATGTTCTGCCCAACGCTGAATTATGGCATTCAATTCAACAATGCGTGTTGAACCATCTGACGCAAGAAGTGGCGTAGTGCCAGAGCGGGATGGTCCAAACACAGCTCGGAGGCTCTCAAAGAACTTTCTAGTGTTGTTTGTTTCGGCATATTTCTGAGTTTCTCTTACTCGCTCTTCAAGCCAGTCATTTTTCATTTTCCTCAGCTTCTTCTGGAGTACACCCTTACATGCACGCAGTGCATCAGCTTTTGCTGTGGAAGAGGGGTCACTGCAGTGAGCTTGGATGAGACTATTTTTTTCTTTGATGAGCACTTTGATTTCATTATCATTATCATTAAACCAGTCCTGGTGCTTGCGGACAGGAAAACCAACTGTGCTGCTGGCGCAAGAGTGTACAGTCGTATTTAGGTCAGTCCAGCTCTGTTCAATGTTCTCAGGGTCAAAAGTCACGCAATCCAATTTTGAGGAGAGTTCTGATGAGAGCTCGCTCTGTTTCTCAGCTGAGCAGAGTTTTGAAACATTTGGGCGTTTAGGTGGCGCTTTCCCTTGAGGGCGTCTATTGCGCCTCAATGTTAGTCTGAGCTTGCAAACAATGAGTCTGTGGTCAGTTCCACACTCGGCACCACACATCGCCTTTGTTACAAGGACATCCTTTCTGTCAGTCTTCCTCACAATGACATAGTCTATGAGATGCCAATGCTTTGAGCGGGGATGCATCCATGACGTTCTGTTTCTCACGGCGAGACTAAAATTTGTGTTGGTAATGAACAGGCCAAATTCAGCGCACAAAGTAAGCAAGCGCAACCCATTGTTATTGCATGAACCAACTCCATGAGGGCCCAAAACATTTGGCCACGCTGAGATTTCGGAGCCAACCCTAGCATTGGAGTCCCCCAAGAGAATCAGCTTATCAGCTGCCGGGACAGAGCATATGACAGATTCTAGATCAGAATAGAACTTGTCTTTGGCTTCATCTGGGTTTGTCATGGTGGGCGCATATGCGCTAATGAGGGTGGCCGACTGGCTTTTCCCAACTGGGATCCTGAGTGTCATTAGCCTGTCATTTATTTCAATTGGCATGGACTGCAAGTTTCTGACAAGGTCATTTTTAATTGCAAACCCAACACCATGCTGTCTCGGTTCGACTGCACCCTTGCCTTTCCAGAAGAAGGTGTATCCACCACTGAGCTCTTTGAGTTGGCCACTATCAGGGAGTCTGGTCTCACTGAGTGCCACTATGTCCAGGTTGTACCTGCTGAGCTCAATGGCAATAAGTGCAGTGCGTCTTTTGGGCTTGTTTGAGTTGTCCTGTAGTGTGCGTATATTCCAGGCTCCTAGCCTGAGTAAGCTGAATTTCTTTTTATTTCGACCGCAAAAAGGGATCCCCACTGGTCGCGGTATACCAGTCAGGGTGATGTGAAGTGGGCTTTCTTTAGGGCACCTTTTCTAGCCCCTTCCTCAGTTGAGGTGAGCAGTGCTATCCTTAAATAAGGCTGCTCAGCTACTGTGGGTGCTGCCTCCCCACGCCTCCACTTCAATCGACGATGAAGCGACCATAGCCCACAGCCACCAACGTGTAGGTCTGTGCTAACAGCTTCCAGTCTATCCAAACCTGCTGCCACCGCAGTCGCCCATCGCCGTTGGAATTTTGAGAGGAAAGAAGACGAACGCAAAGATGAAAGAAGACGAGGTGAGTGTTAAGACTGGTGCAAAGAATTTGTTTTTAGTGAGAAAGAGCTACGCAAACATCAGACTCACTCTCTCGCCTGGACACAACTTATCCAAGTGGCAAGACAAGGTCAAGACGACTGGAAATGTATCCAGGTGCAGGAGGATGCCAGAGGGACAGTCATATTGCCTGACCGGCTGCCTGTAGGCTACTCCGCAGCCTCGCAGTCCCAACTGACTAGGGTGAAAGACCCAAACCAAAGAACACCAATACTGGTGGATACTCTGTGTCACGATATCCAGGCCAGAGTGACGGTATATTGCCATCTGCCCTATCAATCAACCACTGGCCTGCTGCCGCCAGCTTCGAAGCTGCGTCCGGGAAGTTTGCTCAATTCTTCGTCTGTGATTTAGGCAAACAAGCCTATGACCACACCGCTACCGGGGGCCAATATGAAGGACTCAAGTACTGAGGGTCACATTGTGCCCTAGCATGTGGCCGTTGGGTTAGATGAAACCTCCTCCGCCCTGGCCGTTTGCACCGACAGGTGCAAGCCCACTGATACCATGCTAGCGTACCAGTTCATGAAGCAGGTTGTACAATTAATAGTATTCACCAAATAGCCACATGCTAGTGCCACAGACGAGAAATCAAAATTCCTTTATTTTATTATTAAACACGTTAAAACCTCAATTTAATGCTTGACTGTGTGTTCAAGAAGTACAATGAAAGCTTCTGGCTGGATTCTTGATGTCACGGGCTGTACACCCAAACACGACACACGTCTTCACCATTCATCATCATCATCAGTTGCCCTGTCTGGAACAGACATTGGCGATCATGGCTCTCCACTCGGATCTGTCATCAGCCAACCTCAAGGAGTTGTTGTTGTAACGTTTATTTGTTGTCCATGAATTAAGACTTTCAGTGAACGTTTTTCTCTGACTACCCCTGCTTTTCCTGCCTTCGATCTTCCCTGTGACTGCTAGATGTTCGAGGCTCCTGGGGCGAAATTTTTGCCTAGAAATTTCAGTTACCTCTCCCCTATTGTTTTAATTAATGATTTTTTTCAGATTAGAGTATCTCAATACTAACTCATTTGATTTTTTCTCCATCCATGATATTCTCAATATTCTAATAAACCACATTTCTGCTGCTTCTGGTTTCCTCTCTATTTCTTTGTTCATTGTCTAACATTCACATCCGTGGATTAGCTCTGACCACACATTTGTTTTCAATTAATATTGGTCTCATTTTTTGGAATGAATCTTTGGCCGTTATTATTCTTTTCCTTATTTCAATATGCTCCTACCATCTGATGTTATCAAATGGCCCAGATATTTGAATTTTGTAACTTGTTTGTTTGCTCTCCTCTGCTGACCAGATTACATTTCGGGTTGATTGGGGTTTTTTGTTGTTGTTTTTTTTTTGAGACTACATTATATTCTGTCTTTTTCATGTTGAGAGACAGTCCAATTTTTTTCACTTCCTATAACAACTGTATCCAAAAATCTCTGTAGTTGCTGTTCCAATTCTGCCATTAAAACTGTGTCATCTGCATAATTATCTGAAGTTGTTAAGATTTTCTCCATTTACCTTAAGGCCAGGGATGTTCCTGAGGATCATCTCGCTGTATAGATTAAAAAGATCAGGTGATATCACGCATCCATGTCTCACTCCTCTTTTTTTTTTTTTTTATTGACTCCTTCGATTCTTACTGCTGCGCTTTGATCCCAGTAAAGATTTCGGATAACCCTCAGGTCTTTGCCACCGATGTCTAGTTTTTCCGAAATGTAAATGAAGCAGAGATGGAGGTCTTTTTTGCACTCCTATCCATCTTTCCTTGGTCATTGACAATGTAAAGATGGCATTTCTGGTACTTTTATCGGGGTACATAACCAAACCAAGGTGGTCTAGAGGCAAGACGCTCGCCTCTCATGCCAAGGGTACCTGGTTCAAAACCCGGCCAGTGCATCCATGCTGGAAGTTTGGGAGTTTTCTGATATTTCCGTGTCCCTGATCCGATTGGGATCGAGTACCTAATCTCCTCCGATAAGGACGAAAAAATTCGGAGGGCCCATTTGCACGTTGCGCACGTAAAAGTAAAGATACCTTGGCAGTTGGAAATTGAAAAAAAGCAGGCCGGACAGGCCGCTGCCCAGGAAAAATTAAATAAAATTCATCCCTGCAATTCGGTTGCCCCTCATCTCCCCCCCCCCCCAAAAAATCCGCCGACCGGAGCTGCACTGTGGCGACGGCGTGCGTGAGCCACTTGTAACTTGGCTGCAATGGCACGAAGACAAATTTCCTAAATGGGATTAAAGAAAGTATACAAATACAAATACAAACTGCGTTTTGGATAGTTCTGGTCTCAAGCTCTTCCGTACCCGAAGCACCAATACCCTGAGCAATATTTTTGTAAAATGACTCATCAGACTGATTGTTCTGTGTAACTCACATTCTGTGGCCCCTGGTGTTTTACACTATAAAAACTAAATTACATACGTCATCTGGGATTTTCCCGCTACCGATACCATATTGTATTTAGAAGCTTGGTTCCTAGATCCTCTAGAGCCACGATTACTTCTATTGGATGTTAGCTGGTCCTGTTGCTTTTCCCTGTTGCTTTTCCCTGTTGCATTTTATATACTGCTGTTTCTACTTCTTCCCTTGGGATTGGTGGACCTTCCATGTTTTTCTTGATTTCAGGTTTTTCCCCTCTGTCATCATTAAAAAGATCTTCAACATATTCTGACCATTTATTTAAAACATCATCTTCGTCCATAAGCATTGCTCTTTCTTTCGATTTGATACATTACAACTTGAACTAGTGCATCTGCCTTTGTTTCCGCTGACTTCTTTAATTTTGGAGTGCATATAATTTGCTGTTTCTATCTTGGTTTTGCTCTATTTCTTGGCATTGTTCGTTGATCCAATTTTCCTTTACTTCATTACATTTCTTTTTAATCTGATGGTTTAGATCTTTGTATTCCTTCTTATTTTCTAACTTTCGTCTTTGTTCCATTAAATCTAGAACTTCTTTATTCATCCATTCTTGTGTTCTCTTTTGGCCTTCTTTGGGATATTTTTCTCTGTAATATTAATAAGTGAGTCCTTCATTTTATCCCATAATTCTTCCACTTCAGTGATGTCTTCAAGAGTCTCGTATTTGTTTTTCACATTTACAGAAAATTTTTCTTTTACCTTTTGGTCTGATTTTAGTAGTTTCATTTGAAATTTTGGATGATTACTTGGTTTCTTCATTTTCTTTAGTTTAACCTGCACATGACTGGGTTATGGTCGGTGTCACAATCTGCTCTGGGCATTGATTTTCAAGTCTTTACAGTGTTTCTAAATCTTTTCTGTACTAGTATGAAGTCAATTTTGTTTTTATTTTTATCTCCAGGGCTCACTTATGTCCACTGCTGCCTAGGATGGTTTTGAAACCAGGTGTTGGTGATTATGAAGTCATTCATTTGGCACCACTCGATTTGTTTACATCCTCGTTCACTTTCATTTCCTATTTCCCAAGGTCCAACAATATCTTCTGCTCGTTTATCTCCCACTTTGGCATTAAAGTCGCCCATTACTATCTTCACATCTTGGGATTTAAGGCAGTTTTATGCTCTATCTATCACTTCATAAATTTTTCCTATTTCTTCATCTTCGCTTTCTGACTTTGGCGCGTATACTTGAATGACACCTATATCTAGAGGTTTAGCTTCTAGTTTGGCGACAATAACTCTGTCTGATACAGGGCACAAGCTTTTGAGGCTTTTTGCTGTAGTTCCATCGAACAAGATGCCTGTTCCTCTTTGGTGTTTATCTCCTTCTGAAAATATCAATGTTTTGTTAAAATGTTGTCTATCTTTATTGACCCTGCACCGATCCATCTTACTTCTGCTAATGCCAGGATGTTAAGGTTCATTCTGTCCATTTCTTGGTAAACATTTTTCAAATTTTCTTTTTTTGGTGCATTGTTCTCACATTCCAAGTTGCTATTTTTTGTTGTTTTCTTCATTTCTTTGCAAGCAGACGCTTGATGGCGACCGGGTGCCACCTGCTGCGTATGAAAGTCCCTGCCAAACGAGGAATTCTGATTTTTAACCCCCTTGACGTTGTTTAGTGACCTTTCCGAAATTTCCACCATAACTTTTCTTGGGAAAATACAGCTGTGGTATCCCCTTGCCTACCGCCGGTTTGTTTACGGTCTCTCCGCTAGCCTTTGTTCGAGAACTGACCCACAAGGCATTGGGGATCTGTGGATAGCCGTTCTTCCTCCTGAGATCATCCGTCCTTTGACAAGTCTTGTTTTTTAAATCTTGCAGGGTTCCACTACCCTCCTCATCAAACGAACTAATTGGGTGAGCCAGTTTAGTCGCCGACCACTCCACGGATGCAGTTTAACGTCTTCACCATTGTTACAATGTAAACAAACATTTCTTTGCCCCCAGTTCGATGGCGGCCAGGGGGGTCAACGAATCGTGGTCACATGATCCGTAGTGCTGTCCCCATCTCATCTAGCTAAGCTAAGCTCCTTGATTCTAAATCGATTTTTTATTTTCAAAGTGCGATTTATAGCAACAGAAACCATTGAGCGTGAGCCACCAATGTTTGTATGGTAAAAATAAAATAAATTTCATATGGCTAAGTTAAATGGAACCCACCCTTGTTATGCAGAAGCATCAAACATCTTCAGACGCGATTCTCTCAATTTTTATTCTGAGCCCCTTTGGGGGTCCCGAACTTCAACCAACAATACCCCAGTCAAATAATGCCACATAATGGTGAAACTGGCGTCTCATGAACCTGGAAAAACATCTGTTTTTAGATATCAGTATCGCAAAGCATTTAAACTGTATCTTGCGGACAGAAACGTCGCGACGAGTCACAAGTCTCATGTGGTGTGGGCCCAATAATGAGAACACATACACACACACAAAATCGCCTTATTTTACATTTTTACAGCTTTTTTTTAAAAATGCCTATTACTCGAGTAAACACAATAAGTCGAGACAAAAACGATTGGTGCAGATAAGACGGTACTTGAGATAACAAATTTGATATTTTTTATAACTGTTACTTGGGAGGTAATATCGAGAATAAAATTTTAAATGGGAGAACATTGCAACGCAGTGAAATCCGTTGACCATTTCTCTGTTTTGTGTACAATAATTCGATTATGGACGTTTGACCTGGTTTCTGCTCAATAGATTGATGTTTTTTATTTATTTTTTTTCTAATTACTATTAGTTTGGCACACCAGAGGGCCACTTTGGCAGGCTTTCATACAGGGCTAATTTTCCTTCTTTCTCTTTGTCTTATTAATCTCGAAGGCATTTTTTTTTCTTTTTGATATTAATGGCAGGTTTTCCACAGTCTTAGAAACACCAATGGAACAAGCCTGTGTCATGCCAGTGACTGGGCGCTGATTTGAGTTTAAGATGCGTCACAAGTGATTATCTGCCATCTGCAAAAAGAAAACTAAAAGCGACTTTGCATTTTCTCAGCAGTGTGCACTATTAAGAGGCCTAGGTATTCCCCTCCTCCCACTCACCACCGAATTTCCCACACATCACCCCCAACCCCACCCACCCCAAACTCCAATCCCCACTCATCCCTTATTCAGTTTAGGAACCACAGAGCTATTGCAACAAAGGTCAGTGGGCTCAAACTAGACCGGGAGGGGCAGCTTTGTACTTATATGTGAATTCACAGATTTTATCACAATGGGTCCACATGCATGCAGCCTACTGGATTTTGAGTACGCAACTGGGGACATAAGGGAGGCTGTGATGGGAAATATGAATCAGAACTGAGAAAATACGGTATATATAAGATAGTGACTGGCTTCAGGTTTAGAATCTCGTAATCCTTGGGTGGGGGAGGGAAGAGCACGGGTTACAATGTTTAAAAAATAACATGAAGCGTCTTTCGACCGTCAACATTTGCTGGTAGTTTCACATGACCCCGGCCTTTTTCGTGTGTTCTTGCTATTGAAAGACCACTTTATTTTTTCCTGTTTATAAGCTCTGTATTTTGTACAGGTACGGGACGATGTGTTCTGGCTAGTCTACGTTTTTTTGTTTAATGTCACGAAATCTTAGGGATTTCCGTTGCCATTGAATGCACGAAACGCTTTGAATGGCTTAAGTGTATTTGTGGGTGTATAATGACAAGCTGGTGTCTCAGACCAAGAAGTTTGAATGTAATACCACTCGGAGATAAGAGGAGAACACCCACGCTCATGCACTGGCTGTGTGTGGCCCACGTAGAGTTTAAGGAAGCTTGAACTATTATTGGGTCCTTTCGCAATTAGCAAGAATAGGGCAACATCCAAAATTTACTCATTAAAAAAAGTTTCTTCGGAGCCCCTCCGGGATTAGGGGACCTGAGACTTAAGCGACATTAGTTTCATAGTAGATCCGCCGCTGAACACATTATTACACAAACATATCATAACTCGGTAACAAGCTTATTACAAGGTGGTCTAGAGGCAAGGTGCTCGCCTCTAATGCCAAGGATACCGGGTTAAACATCCGGCCGGTGCAGGCATGTTGGAAGGTTGGGATTTTTTCTTATATTTTCCTGTCCCTGATCCATTTGGGGGGGGGGGGGGGTAGGATCGAGTACCTAGTCTTCTCGGATAAGGACGAAAAAATGCAGAGGGCCCACGTGCACGTCGCGCACGTTAAAGATACCTTGGCAGTTGGAAATCGAAAAGAGCAGGCCGAACAGACCGCTGCCCAGGCCAAAATCAAACAAAATTCATCCACTCCCTCCCATTCCCATCTCCCCCCCCCCCCACATACACACACACAAAACGACCCGCCCACCGGCGCTGCACTCTGGCGACGACGTGCCTGCTCCAGTTGTAACTGGGTGCAATGACACAAAGGCAAATTTCCCAAGTGGGATTAAAGTAGTATACAAATACAATTACATGAAGTAACATGGCACGGAACCTTAGTAAAACATGGCAAACGTCCAGCTATAATGTCTAGTCGAGCGAATTGCCGACGGAAAAAAACGACCTCCTGTATCTTTATCTGTCCTTTGACGTTTACCTAATGATGACGACAAAGTCTACCAGAAAAGAAAACCAAGTAAACATGACGTCAGATCGTCACCGTTCCCTAAAACTGTAGTAGCTGGTTTAGGCTACTTTTCCAGAGAAGCAAAAAAAAACTTAGCACTAATGATCAGTTATGATGAATTTTTTAAAGTTTGCTGTCCGGTTATTTTTTTGGCTTCGGAGTCTATAAATAAGATCATTTGATGCGGCTTTGAACATAGTTGAATGTACTACAGTCTTAAGGAACAGTGAAGATATAATAATGACGTCACAAAATGCCAACACAAGAAGCAAAAAAAAACATTAAATACAATATTTTAAAAAAAGCTCAAAAACGCCCTGCTCACAATTGTGATCCAATATCTCGAAATGATAATGAAGTCCCACCGGCTAAAGAAGGAGCAGGACACTCTATATGTCGAATGTGGTTTCGGTTGAAACTGAATGTTGACTGTGAAGTGTGATTGCACTAAAGAGTTCGGTATCATACCTGGTACGATAGGGAGAAAAGATGATTTCTTTTATCAGTTTTATCAACTTTCCTCTGCTAAATAAGATCTATAGCTCTCAAATTGTCGGCTCAGTGTACGAAGCAAGTATCTCCCTTCTTTGTGAAAGTGGAGATAAAGAATTTGGTTTCAGTTTGGGCTTTGCTGCACATCATCTTGCAATTTACTAAATTATACTGCATGCTGTATAACTTATTGAGTAGGTCTCTGTACACAATTTCTGTAGCCAAGCAATATTAAATTTAATTTTTTTCCAAGAAATAAAATAAAGTAAAGAAGGCCAGACCAAAGGACAAAAAAGTACATATACAAAAAAAAAAACGCGTAGATGGATGAAGACAGGCTCTGGTAAAGGAGATATTAGGGAAAAAAATGAAGGAAACAGAAAACCATTCGTACTATTCAGAAACAGGTTTAAATTCTGGGGATTTGATTAAAGAAGGAACAATATTATAGTGACAAGAAGACCACCTTTCCCCTCTTTTCTAGTTAGAAAAAAAAATGTAACTCAAATTTTAATGTAATTTTTTTTTTTCGTTAGTGTGGACAGAAAATTTTATCTTTGTCTCTTCTGTAACTTGGACCTTTCCTGTATTTACTGAGATACCTCCTTTTCAATTTAAGTATAAAATTTAAAAAACATTATTTTTGTCTCCCTTGTAAGAGTTCACACAAAAAAAAAACCAGGTCAGATGAAGTTTGATGACCAAAAAAAATAAGTAAAATGAGATGCTTGCACATGTATTATGTTTGTACCCTCGAAAAAAAAATTGAGTGTAATGTACACGCCCTTGACTTGGAAACTAAGAACTTTAAATGCAGTAACTCAAAGACCGTCATTTTATGGGCGGTCAATATCGTGCAATTCGCAAAAGGTAGCAAATTCGAGTTGTTTTTTCACTTTTGAAATTGTCATAACTTTCATAGTCTTTAAGCCAGAATAATAAGTATAAATAATAAAAAAAATTCTTGGAAAAGCAAGATCAGTCAGATTAGACAATAACTGGTGAGATATAAAAAGTGAAAATCAGTTAGAGCTAGAGTTATGTTACATGTTACCCCAGGAAATAACCTTTTCATTTTAAAGTGTAATCAGAGATCAGCACCAGCCCAGCCCAGCCCAGCCCCTCCCCTCCCCCCCCCCTCCAAATGCATACATACACACCACACAAACACACGCTCCGCAGTCCTCACCAATAAAACCCCGAAAGTTTGTTGTTTCTAGTCCAAGTTATTTTTTGGGAAATAACTCAAGGGATTTTTTATTTTTCCAGCGCAAAATACACTCCTAGTAGTCCTAGTGCTTTTGAGGGAAGTGGTCCTTTAATCACCTGAAGGATATGTGAGGGTGCGGTAAGGGCAGCAACAAAGTAATTTCTCAAGTTTTTAGGTTATGTATCTATGGGTGGTTTCCCTTGAAAGTGAACCTGCCCACGATAACGATAAAGTATGATTGTACTTTTTCACAGCAGATTTTTACATTTTGTTAAAAATGTTATGCTGCTTGCTATCGCCGTACTGGTTTTGCTTGTACCATTGACATTTGTTAGAAATAACCTTTCTTTCCTCCCCCCCCCCCCCCCCCTCTTTTGATAAAAAAAAATTCTGTAAACTATTGAATAGATTTAGGAAGTACATGTACAACAAAGTGCTAACTTTGTGTAAAAGTCTTGGTCAAAATGTAGTCCCTACTTAGTTGTATGCAGTAAAGCCTCCGATAAGAATAGTACTGAACCTTCATACATTGACGGGTGTGCTGCACTCCAAAAATCCAAGTCTAGACTTGAAGCAAAGTACTCGTATTGTTTTTAGTTCTACAAATTTTGTTGTTCATTCAATTGTTTTATTGGATCAATTTTGCCATCTGTTATACTTTTTTTTTTCCACTTGATGAAGAACAATTGATTGAAAACTTCATTTGTCTTCCCATTTCCTTTTATTTTATTGTATTATGTCTATACTTTCTTCCACAAACAGATAAGGCTTTGGCAACGCACAATTTTTTCTGTTTGCCATATTTTGACTTTGCTTACAGTCTTGTTGCAACCTCATAGCAGATTCTCTCTGGTTTATATAACTTTAGTTAGCAAGTAATAAGAATGTCTCGCTCTTGCTTTCAACCAACCAAACAAATCACTCATCTGATCTCTCTGCCATAGCAATAAAAACACAAACAACTAACACTTTCCATACTTTTATTTAACTCTCAACAATTAATAACATTTGTAAATGAAACTTGAACATGTTGTCACGAGTGGAGTGAGTGCAATTAAGGGGATTGCTACAGAGCGGGTGTAGAGTAAGAAGGGCTCACAGTAGACAGCAAGTTAAGCGTGCTGTTGTGAGTAGTGGGGGGGTCTGAATGAGGCGAAAGCGCGGTATTACTATCACTGCAAGTTAGAAGGTCCGACGGAGCGGACCTGTGAATAAGAGCCCATCGGGCGGACAAAAAGGGAGCAGTCGAGAAGACTAGGGAAAGAGTCTTTCCAGTGATGACTGGTACGTAGAATGTTGATTGATTATTATGATTGATGTATTATATTATATTCGTCTATTACCATGATGTAAATAAGTATATGTGAGGAGTGTGGAAGTCCGTGATATTGAATATAGCAATGTGCGCCATGAGCGATAGATGAAAGTGAGTTCATGGATTTGTAGCGCGAGTGAGTAGTGTGTACTCCGATGGAGGTGTGTTACCGTAAGATGTGTGGCGAGTGAAAGGTGAACTAGTGTGTGTACGCTTCATGGATTGTAAGGAGAGGTGGAGTGAATAGAAATGGTAGGGTATTATACCAATGTAATGTTATTCTTGTAGGTGTCGGGGACGGGCCGAAGAGCCACCTCGATGAGCACAGGGGATAGGCCAGCATAGGGCCGGAGGCCACACATAGGCCAGAAGTGAGGCTGTCAGTGCAGGACAGTAGAGGCACATAAAGTCGTGGCAGTCAGGCCACGGACAGGGACGTAGATATGAGAGTGAATGAGATACTATATTGTTGCCATGTTGATAGGCTAGTGAACTGATACTATGTTGTTGCCATGTTGATGGCTATGGAAATAATAATGTGTTATTGCCCTGCTGAGGTGCGAGGGGAATGCTAAGGTGTATGACAATAGGAAGGTGATATTGAGAGACTGCGGTGCCAGTAAATTATTAATGTGCTATTAAGACCCTGAGGGGAGAGGCTGAGGCCGAAGTGCCTTTAGGAGTAACTACCGGATTGTGGATCCGAGGGAGAGTGTGTGTGAGAGTGAGGCCGTTGTACGGCAGTTCATTTCAATAATATAATGTATGTAATTGCGCTGTTATATGTATAATTATGTTTAATAAATGTGTGAGTCTGATGGATTGTTTTGTTAAGTGTTAACTTGTTTGTTCGTGATTGTCGTCCTGTCATAAACTATTACATCTCCCAGTCTGGGATTTGTGACACATGTCACCGTTCCTTAAAACTGTAGTAACTGGTCTGGGGTACTTTTCAGGACACGCAAAAAACTTATTTTAGCACAGCTGGTTTAATGATGACAAACATTTGAAAGTTTGTTATCCAATTATTTTTTAAGGTTTTGGAGTTAACCAAGATCATTCAATGCGGCTTTGAATGAAGTTGAACAATCCATAGTGTATACATAAAAATTTGAATTTTTGAATTAAGGAACGGTGACCATGTGAAGCAACACAAAATTTCATGAAGCTTCCAAAACCAGGAAATGATTCAAAGTTGTTATGGCTTTTTGGGGACCAGTGAGAAAGGTGACTCAACCCCCATTGTGTCACCCCCTCACATTTTTAACTTGCTCCCTACCAGTCCCATGGCATTGAACAACAATTAGAAAAAACATCTGACTAAATTAAATAGTGTGCATGCATACAAAAGGTATAACTGTTTATGACAGAATAATAAAACAATTATGCCTACCAAATTGCAAGGTTAGTCTGAAAAACAAAATATGCACATCTCAGTTGTTTGAACTGTAGAATGTACTGAACACAGCAAAACGAAGTGAAAGGAAATTTTAACAAAAAATACACGTATGGATCTGTACATGGTTATTTTCTACAGACTGAGTAGAAACCCCCTCCCCCTATATATATATATAATAAATTAATAATGATAATATGATCATGATAGTAATAATGATAATAACAGTAATAATGATAAATAAAATAATGTAATAAAACAACTGAGTTCAGGATTCTAATCTAACAATTTGAATTAATTAGGTATGGGGTCCAGATTAGCATGAAATAGGGGATTGTCAAGAACAGATTTGATTCATAAATGTTTCCACTGAGTAAATTTTTGTGAGAGAGCAGTGAGTAATTTTTACAAACGTAATTATTGTGCGAGCCAGCATAACTTGGTCTCGTAAACAATTTGTTTTGAACAGTTTTTTTCCTAATAGATAGACAGAAGGTGTGGGGAAGGATAGACGGACAGCGTAGGTGTGCATGACTGAGCACTTTTTATATCTCGTGTTTTGAACTAGGTTTAGTAGAGAGGGAAGGGGTGAGTAGGAATTAAATGTTATTGAGACGTCTGTTGACGTACAGAAAATCCGTGATCCAGAGTAAAAGCTCGGGGTTTTGAACATGTTAAGAATTTATTGCTATAAAATTACATTTTATTGTCTTGAGTGATTCGACCTTTGATGTCGACCCAAGGTCATTGCGTAGGGCTGTTACTTAAAATAACTCGGTTCGGCAGCTGAGCTAGAGGTGGTTGCACCAATCAAATGTATGAATCTGGACGGAAGGTCGAGACATAGCTTTAGTATTTAAACCCGTGCAGAGCTTAGATAGATGCCACATGTAGACAATCCATTTACGAGGTGGACGGCGATAGTCCTCAGCCAGATGAGAGACATAGAGACGCAGTTGAGCAGTCCATTGTGAGGAGCCTGATTTAAAGCTCCAGAGCCTAAGCTACTTGGTTTGATATAAACCCACAGCGTTTACATCCAGCGCTCTCACTCCCATTGAGGGCCTCATGGTGAGAGTCCATACTAATTTGTAATGATGAAAGTGAACCGTTCTACTTACTTTTGAAGACAGTTTCAGAGCTACCGCCGGACAACGCATGGTTGTACAAGCATTCTCCATGGCGTGTCTAGAGGAAATGTCCATATCATAACATGTCTCATTGAATTAATAGAATTTAAACTGTTATATCCGTCGCCACGTGCGCGGATTCTATTTGGCATATAACTCATATGACCTGCAAGTAGTTAGATTGAATACGTTAGTCTTTATAGAAAGCTGTAGTTTCATTAGATTCAGTTGCCTTTGAATTGTTACATTAATTCCTGCAATTAAACTGCCCTACAGTTCTGCTAAAAATCAAAGCAATTGATTTATTTAGTTTTTAGAGTGCAAGTATTTTTTTTGTGTTCATGGGAGCGGACCTCGAAAGAGTGTCAGTCGAATTCTCCCCATCTAATCCACATCGCGACAGGGATCAATAAATTAACTTCTGTATTCTGTAACTTTTAACAAGCAAGGGTAATGTACATTTTAAACAAGCCGAGAAATTTCAGTTTTAACAACCAGGGGAAAATATTTGAAAATTATGAGAATCTGGTTTCACTTTGGGCTTTGCTGCACATCATCTTGCAATTTACTAGACTATACTGCATGCTGTATAACTTATGGAGTAGGTCTCTGTACACAATTTCTGTAGCCAAGAAATATTAAATTCCATTTCTTCACACACGCTGTGCAGGGCAGAATACATCAATCACAGTTACCAATTGCTTAGAATACATCAACTACAGTTATCAGTCACATATAATCCATCAACCAGTGTTATCAATCACATACAATACATCAATCACATACAAATACATCAATCACATACAAATACATCAGTCACATTCAAAACATCAGTCACATTCAAAACATCACACATACACCACTATGTTACAGAATAAACGCATAAGAATTAATCAAATTTGAAAGTCTACTTGGTTGTGCAAGTAAATGTCCAGATTATTTTAGGCATTCCAATTGTGTCGACATTGTGAAACAAAAATTTATATAAATTTGTATCAGCCATTAAGTGGTAGCTCAGATGCTTATTTCCTCACCCCTTCTCTTTTGAATCTATCAGAGCCCATTTAAAAAAAAAAAGTTCCCTCAATTCAATATACTGTACATTGTAAAATAACCCAAGAAAGAAAGAAGAAGCCTCACCATTTTGTTTCACCATTTCACACAGTACGCTTTTTGCATATTTATTTAATGTCTTGCATGTGTCAAAATTTAAGCACAGACTATGGGTTGAGATCTTGCCCTTCCGATTCTACAAATTATTACCTGCATCATAAATCAACATCTGCTATAGTCATTTCACAACCAAATTTATTGAAATAGTTGTGAATAGTCTCTACTTTGAACATTTCTAAATGTCATATCAAAGCAAGTTTCATCTCCGGCATCAAAAATTAGCTCTGTGAATTAGGTGGAATTAAAAACAAAATGATAAAACAGAAACTGTCACCTTTCCCTACAACTGTAGCGGTCACTTTTGGCTACTTTTCAGGAAAAGCAAAAAAAATTTTTCTTTAAGCACAATTGGCCTAATGATGTTGACTTTGAAAGTTTACTTTTTGATTATTTTTCAGCTTTCCAGCCTAGAACCAAGATCATTTGATGCGACTTTGAATGTAGTTGATTATATATAAAAGACTGATTTTTCGAATTTTGGGGTTACAGTTTTAGGGTATGGGAATGAAATCATCATGACCAGAAACTCCTATGAAAGCTTATCATGCCAGATCTAAGACATGTCAGGGAGAAGTTTACCACGTTTTTCAGGCCCTAATTTCCCTCCGAAAGTGAAATCTATTGTTCTCATCAGATAAGATTTGATCTAATTTGATTTTGAAAAAAAAAATTGCACCTGTCAAATAAAGATGCATGTTGTACGAGTTCCGCAAAATTTGTTTGTTTTTTTTATTCATAGAGTTTACATTCAAGGTTATGTGCACTGTTGCATCTGCATTCCCCCGCCTTGAGTTTGAAAACCTAGTCCCTCCCTTTAAATTGCCCCACGTTTATCATTAGCCCTATTCTGCAGCCTAGTTAATTTCCATGGCAGAAGAAACACTGGATGCTCTATACTTGTAGGTCATTTCTAGCATAATCTTTACCGCAAAATAGTTCACAGCGTGCACTCCATTGTTCAGGTGAAAGAAAATCTACCCTTTTTGACAACAATGCTTAAATCACTTGCCAACATCTTAGTGAACGCCCTCGGTACAAAAATGTACCTGTCAAACTCCAACAGAATCAAATTCCAACTTGCCAAACTCCATAATCCATTCGAAGAAAATCGATGAAACGAAGGGGAAGAACCAACTTCTATACCATCTTGACAATTTTTACATCAAACTTCTTAAAAAGACATTCTCAACCATTATGTGCAGATATTTACAAGATGAACCACTGAACAATACTAAAAAAGAATCATCCTCTACTCATAAGAACAATTTAACAGCAAGGTACCGATCAACTACTCCTAAAGAACTTAAAATGCAAAGCACCAATCATCCTCTACTCCTAAAAACTTTGAAAGCAAAACCAGCAAACACTAAAACCCTGGACTATAAGATGCGCATCTTACACATAAAACCTGAACACTATAATCAAACATAAATGAGAGTTAAAAAGACTTCTATATACAGGAAATCTTAAAAACAAGAAATTTGGAAATCTTAAAAACAAGAAATTCTATTGCTAGTCTAAATCAACGAAACAATTCACAGCCTATCTGACATCTCTCTCAGGTATATCAACATATGCATAATCAGTTGTAACCTGTGAGAATTATTCTGAAACAATGGAAGTGCACGCTGCAAAAAGCATTAACAACTTTGTATCCCTGACATCCAGTGTTATCCTCCAGACCCACCATTTTTAATTTCAAACACCTTTTGCCTATGTTCCGAGTGCCCTTCCCACCTCCCAAAGTTTGCTTACACTATCAAATCAGCCTATCTAGTGGTAATCATGTTTCCTGTTTTGATAATACTGTTGAAATTAAAGTGCAAACATTCAATAATCTAGAGTTGTACATATAGGTCAGAAAACCATAATGACTGATGAGGACAATGTTCAGCATGTTAATTTTAAAGTTTATTTCTTGTACCAAACTACATTTGACTTCCCAACCTTTCTAAATTACATTTATCATGGGTTAATTTTAAAATTTAGTTTTTGTACCAAAGCTACATTTGACTTCGCAAACTTTTCTATGTTACATTTATCAACTGAAACTTAGAGAAAATATTCAAGATTTATGAGATTTCCAGTGTTTCAAATTTATTTTTTTCCCACTTCCAATTTGGCCCTAATGTTTTAACAATCTCACCATTGGTGTGAATCAGTCTTTCCTAAGAAGGACATATGCAGATAAACATTAAACAATTCAGACGATAACTTTGTAAATCATGAGACACTGGCAATCTTTTCAAGTATTTACCGGAGGGGTTTAACACATGTAAGACACTTAATATTCCCGTTCCCACTAACATTATGAAACTTTAATAGTGTAGAAGTAACTTATGTGGAAAAGTAGACAGAACCAGAAGAAATGCATACTGAATTTCCCATAATTGCAACATATAAACCTGTAAATGCATCATGTACACCAAGAAGCATTCCTCACAAAGAATATAAATTCCAATAAAAAATGAAAATAAAGTTATACTGAAAGAGGGAAAATAACAAGAAAGACAGACGAAAAGAGAAAGAGGATAGAAAAGAAGGAGAACCCTACCAGTAGCAAACGCCAACCTCCCACGTGATACTGTTAATACACAAAAAAAAACAAACATTTCATATCAGGACATTGCATATACAGCTTGACAACTACTACCTGGTTGGGTGAGATGTTTCCTCATTTATGGCAACTCTCATGAAACAGATACATTATACAGATCTATATTTTGGGCAAACAATTTTACAAAGCTCTTAAATTGTTACTTGTAATGAAAGGGCAAGAGATCAAGAGGAAGGCCGCGCGGAACGTGGAGAAGAGCCAGAGAAAATGATGTGCAACGAAGCGGAAAGACTTGGAATAATGTAAAGAGGCTGGCCCATGATAGAGAGGGATGGAAGGTGTTTGTTGGTGGCCTATACCCTGATCCAGGGTGAGAAAGGCAATGATGATGATGATGTAATGAAAGAGTATTTTCATACTTGAATACATACAACAAACAATGACAATAGCATACAAAATGCAGCGCTTTTCTTCAAACCCCTCCCCCACCCTGCAAGATTTATCAAAACACATTACCGTCATTAAACAATGTTGACAACCCAGTTTCAAAAACCCAGCAAATTCACCCCCACCCCCCCCAATAATTTATTTTTAAAAAAAACAACCAGCAAAAATCAGCCCCTTCCTCCCCCTCCCCCCCCCCCTCCCCAAACAATTTAGTTCAAAGAAAAACAACCCATCAAACTCCAGCAAATTCCGCCCCCCCCCCCCAATAATTTAGTTTAAAGAAAAACAACTCAGCTCCCTCCATCCCCCCCCCCCACAAAATTATTTAAACAACAACAACCACCAGCAAACTTCCCACCCCCGACTCCCAATGATTTATTATTTAAAAAAACGACCAGCAAACTCAGTCCCCACCCACCCAAATAATTTAGTTTGAAAAAAAAAAAATCCAGCAAACTACAAGCCCCAACCCAACTTTTCTACAAAATTTAACACCAATTACTATAATCAAAGAACGCTGCAAATAACTTAGTTTAAAAAAACTAAGCAAACTCACACCCCCACCCCGAGATTTATCAACACAAATTACCATAATTTAAGAATTCTGCAAATAACTTTTCAGAAATACAGCACCAAACACCCACATTCAAGAATGCAGCACATTCTGTCTTTAACAATGGTTTTTTGCTTTCAGTTTCCTTATTGCCCAGAACTGAACTGATACCTATCCCATTCCTCAATGAAAATAAAATTAATAGTAAAAATTACAGCAGAATATGTTATGTAATTATTTTTTCACTCAAACATTACAACAAAAATACACTGAAAGGCAGAGAAGGACGAGAAGGACAGACAGGATGAGAAAGAGGATAGGAAAGAAGGAGAACCCTACCAGTAGCACCCACCAACCTCCCACGTGATACTGGTAACACAAAACAAAATTTCATATCAAGTAAAAAAAATTGCATCAAAAGTGTGGCAACTCCTAACTGGTTGGGTGAGATGTTGCCTCATTTATAGCAACTCTCATGAAATTGAGACAGTGGATACATTATACAGATCAATTATTTGAATACACACAATTGTTACTTGGAATGAAGCAGTATTTTCACATTCTCAAAAATAATGCAGTGTCTTTTTGTTTTTCTCTCCACCCCCCCCCCCCAGATTTATTTCAAAAGTACAGCACCCCCCCCCCCAACTCTCCCAACCCACCCACAAGATTTATTTCAAAAGTACAGCAACCCCCCCCCCCCCCCAAACAGGATTTATTTGAAAGTACTGCAACCCCACACCCCCGCCGCCTTTCTGCAAGATTTATCAAACAAATTACCAGAATTAAAGAACACTTGCAAATAACTCAGTTTCAAAGGTACAGCTACCCCCCCCCCCCCTCTCTACAAGATTTATCAAAACAAATTACCATAATTGCAACAACACTGCAAATCCAATCAGTTCTACAAAGAAATACAGCAAAATCATCACCCCCTGTCTCTGTACATTTAAAAAACATTCAAGAATTCAGCACATTTCTATTGTTTCCATATTGCCCAGAACTGAACCGATGCCTATTCCATTTCCCAATGAAAATAATAGTAAAATTATGGCAGAGTATTTTCTATAAATAATACTTTCCATTCACACAACGTTAAAAACAAAAACACTGAATAAGGGAAAAGGATAAGAAGGACAGATGAGATAAGAAAGAAGGAATAGGAAAGAAGGAGAACCCTACCAGCAGCACCCGCCAACCTCCCACGTGATACTGGTGACATGTACAAAACAAACATTTCATGTCAGTAATGGCATATATATACAGTGACAAAACTGCTTGACTGGATGAGATTTTCGCTCATCTAAGGCAACTCTGATGAAACATTTGGATACATTATGCAGATCAACATGGACATAGTATTATACAGCTCTTAAATTGTAACTTGCAATGAAATGGTATTTTCAAATTTGATGTCTTACAGTGGCACGTTCACACATAATTCAGTGCAGGGCCAACTCCAATCCTTTGTTTTATAATACAAGAGTTTTGGAAAGAAATTCCCATAATTAAACAACATTGCAAATAATTTAGACCCAAAAATACAGCAAAATCACACGCCTCCCCCTCCCCCCCCCCCCCAAATCTTTTCTGCAAAGATTTATCAAAACAAATTACCGTAATAAAACAATCCTGCAAATAATTTAAGTTTTAAAACAGCACTCCCCCTCCCCCCCCCCCCCCTGCAAGATTTATCAAAAGAAAATCCCTATAATTATTGGAAATAATTCAATTTACAAAGGTATAAAACTACAGTAAAATCACCCTGTGTATAGTTCTAACAGATTCAAATCAGCACATCTTGTCACTGACAATGGCTGTTGTCTGTTTTTTTATTGGTTTAGGAGTGAAATGATACCTTCTCCCCTCCCCCTTTTCAATTTTGATTCACTGAATGTCTCTTTACTGTTTCTTAGGCAGGTTCTTGTAACAAGTCTTATCTCTTTTTTTTCTCCAAGTTTTAAGGTAATTCAGAGCTCTTCATCCCTCACCTGTTTTTTCCTTCAAGAGTTACCATAAGGAATTCCCATACTTAAACAACACTGCAAATCATTTAGATTAAAAAATACAGCAAAATTGGTTCAGTTTACAAAAACACCAAAACAAAAAAAGTAAAATCACCCTATCTGTATATAGTTTAAATGGGTTCAATAGTCAGCACATATTGTCCATGACAATTACTTATTGTTTGGAGCTGAAATAAATACCTACCCACCCCCCCCCTACCCACCCCAACTCTCTATTTCCCTCACTACAATGTTTTTTAGTTTCTTACCCAGGGTCTTGTAACATACCTTTCTCCTTTTTTTGGGGGGTGCCAAATTTTAATTGAGTTATATGCTGTATGATAATGTTGGCAGTCTGAGGCTTTCAGTGGCCTAATGCGATCCATAGTTGTAATGCTACTTTGTGTCCTCCAGCCTAGTCATGATCTGTATATTAAGTTGTTGGCTTCAGACAGTTACATTATATTTTTGCGTCTCACTAATATTGTTCAATAATCCATACCTGTAACACTACTTGATACCCTTCTCTCATCTAGTCACTGTGCATCAAGTTGTTGGCTTCAAATAGTTATGGTTTTGCTTTTGTCATGAATATACTGCAAATTAATCCATATTCGTAACACTGCTTGGTATCCTTAAGTTGTTGGCTCCAAATAGTTACATTTTTGCTGTCTCAATTTTGCAAGTTAATCCATATCTGTAACACTACTTGGTATCCTTCTCTGATCTAGTCACTCTGTGTATCAAATTGTTGGCCAGAAATACATGTAGTTACACTTTGCTTTCTCAATATTGCAAGTTAATTCATTCCTGTAACACTACTTGATATCCTTCCCTGATCTAGGAACTCTATGTCAAGTTGTTGGCTTCAAATAGTTAATCCATCCCTGATCTAGGCGCTCTGAATATTAAGTAGTTGGCTTCAAATAGTTACATTTTTTGCTCTTTCATTAATTATACAAGTTAGCGCTATTGCACTTCATCCAAAGTCTTTCCCCTGTAAATTTATTTTACACTTTGTGTTCTCTTCTCTCTTAAATTTGGTCAGAGTTTGCTAGAAAAATATGTAACAAGCTCCATCGCCTTTAACAAAAATGTAAGAAAAAAAGAAAGGAAAAAAAAAAACGACCTGCAATTAATACATAGAATTTACTTTAAAAAAAAAAAAAATTTGCAACGCATGGGTCAAATTTGCTCAATTTCAATCAGCAAAGATGGCAATGTGTGGCATAACTAAAGTTATACAAACTTTATTGTATATTCCGCTGATTATCTGATTAAGTTCCATCTTTAACATGAATGTTTAAAAAAAAAAAAAATAAAAACAGTTTGCACTGTGCAACAAATGGATTGAATTTACGACACCTCAGTTCGCAACGATGGTATTTTATCTTGATAATTGCAAGTGCATTAGCTCTAAATATTTCCAAATGCTGATGTCGATAAATGCTTGTGCGCTTCATCTAAAGTCTCTGCTCTGTCAATGATTTTGATGCTTTTAACTCTGTCACGTTTTTGTTTTCTTTTCTGCCTCTTAAATTTGGTCAGAGTTTGCTATAAATATGACTTAAGTTAACTGTGGCATAACTAAGCACAAAGTTGTTAAGTCCCCATTTGATGCCTACTTACGCTCTTCAGCCTTTTACTAGAGTTCAACGAAAAATACAAAGGAAAAACAAAACTGCAACCAATGGATCAGATTTATAAAATCTCAACAAGCAGCTGTGGCATTCTGCCTTGATAGGTGGAAGTATACTGGTTTTATATTATAAAAACTATAATGACACTGTTATTACTGATACAATTTCAGTTGGCAAAGATGGCATCCTGTCTTCATATAAATACAAGTACACTGGTTCTAAATATTTCTTAATGCCCACATCGATTAATGTCTGTGTACTCGTACTCCATCTAAAGTCTCTGCTCTAAATTATTTTTCCGTGACTTTTTTTTTTTTCTGCTTCTTAAATTTTGTCAGAGTTTGCGCCAAATATGACTTAAAGTTAACTGTGGCATAACTAAGCTCTGCTTAAACTCCACTGCCTTGAACAAGAATTTTATTGGTAAGAAAAATAGTGGTGGGGAGTAATTCATTATGCAATTTTGGCCCCCTTGTTTCAGCTCAGAGCTACAGCCTAGATAATAGTTTCAAAAATTATCAAATCAATTTTCTCAAGTGTCAACTGATCTAATCCAATCGCTTTAATACTGACCGATTGTGCTTATTCAGTTTGAGGCAATTTTTTGGAAAAGTTATCAAAATGTAAAATACAATGATTATTATCCTTTTGTGCCCCCTTTGATAAGCCCACCGCACGAGGAGATTATTATTATTTTGACAAGCGTTCAGTTGGTGTATAGTGCCCTGCCTGGCATAAATTCTGAAGCAAGACTGCAGATTATTATGGGAAACCGCCTACATCAGAGGGAGGGGGAGAGAAGGGAGGGGACACATTTGTCCCAGGTAATACTGAGTACCTCATCTAGTTTAAGGAAAAAAAATAATTGCAAGGACTGGATCAAATTTTGTACATTTCAATAGGTGAAGATGGCATTCTATCTCGATAGGTGCAAGTATAGTGGTTTTATATTATAAAAACTAAATGTCAGGAAACTGATACACTTTGCAAACAAACTGATCAAAGTTACTAAATTTCAGTCGGCATAGGTAGCATCCTGACTTGATATGAATAAGTACACTGGTTCTAAATGTTTCCAAATGTTGATAAATTAATTTCCACAGAGACAACTAGCATGCTAACTATGACTCCTGATTGTTTAAAGAAAGAAATTTATCTAGTTGTGTACCATTGACTTTTGAGTTTGGGTTTCACGGCACATGGCTGACAACAGCCACACTGCGTCTTCCACGTTTTTTTCATTATGTCACTTTGGGCTAGCTCTCAGCATTCAGATGTCTAGAAATAAGATAAATAAAAGAAGTTGTGTAACATTAAGGGTAATCTGCTCAATACAGTTAGTTTTAACCCCCCCCCCCCTCCCCCCGCCTCTTTTCTGCATGAAACAAATGTTGAAGTTACAATTAAGAAAACCTTACATTTTACCAGCTTACACTAACACCTTCATATGTAATTCAGTACCTTTCACAGCCCCTTCCCCCCTCTAGTTTATTTTTCCTGCAACAGTTATCAAAAGAAATTCCCAGAATTAACCAAACTGCAAATAATTTAGATCCCCTCCGTGAAAAGAATTAGAATTTCATGTCAAGCGTTGTAACTCTTTGAAAAACCCAAAAGAGTATCTTTCATCTCAACATTTTCATTGTCTGCACATTAACTGCAAAATTGTGAAAGACAATATCTCATTCTTATACCATGTTCCAATACTACACCAGTCACAAAACTTAAGTTCCTTGACATGCAGTGAAGCTGACCTAGGAAATGTGAGTAACATGCTTGGGGTTACGTGCAGATTAGTACACTTGGTTAAGAGCTTGGATAATTCATGTATTTCCTCCCTTTCAGTAGCGAAGTTTGCCTTTTTACTGACTCCAGGTCCAAATTCTACGGCTGATTAAATGATTAATGCACACTAAAACTATCCAAGCCCTTTCTGGAAGATTAAATTTTGTGACTAGGCAATACCGGCTTCCTTTGTGCCAATTCGCACAGAAATTACTGTTTGTGGTGGCAATTTCAGAAAACTGAGATGAGATACAGTACATTAATTATCTGAACTACCAAACCCAAGTAGGATAAATCTTGCACATTCCTTGTTCTCTAACCTAAATGTAAAGATATGTGAAGAATGAAATTTCCTATCATACTTTTCTCTTTTGCTGTTCTAGAAAAAAAGAAAAACTATATAAATAATACTAAAGACTGTATTGTGTTCAGAATGGCTGTGTCCATACAATCTTATTATAAAAAAAAATAGTGGTGGAAGTAATTCATTGTGGTGCAATTTCGCTCTTTTTTTGCTCAACTCTACAGCCTATACGACAGTTTCAAAAATTATCAAATTAATTTCTTCAAGTGTCAACTAATCCAGTCCAATCGCTTTTGTATCGACCAATTGTGTTGATTCAAGTTTCAGGTATTTTTAGGTAAAAAAGTTGTAAAAATATAAAATACAATGATCTTTGTTTGGGCTCCCTGTAATAAGCCCACCGCACCGGAAACGAGGTATTAATACGCGTTCAGTTCGGTGCGCACCATTTCCCTACCCAGAAAAGAGTGCGTAGTGCTCTGGTGCGCATGAAATCTGAGTAAGACTACAGACTATGGACAACTTTCTAGACCAAAAAGAGAGATATGGTACACTGGGTTCACAGGTTTATCCCGGATAATGCCGGGAACTTCATCTAGTTTATTATAAAACAAATTTAGGGAGTACACAAGTTTCATCATATTTGGTCACCTAGTCACGCTTACACGTTCATCCTCTAGTTCCACTAGATATGATTAGGCTTACAATTTAGACCAACTTCAATATCACACTCTGTGAACAAAAAAAAGAACTTGATTTTACTTTTTTTTTCCCTCCAATTAAAACACTTTTATATGATTAGATCCTACTACAATTCTTTAAACTAACAGCTATGATGTGCTCTACACAGTTCACTGACAATGTTCAGTAACTACAAAATGAAGAGAATTTGGTTTACAATTGAACTGGCATTTACGTACTATAATATGGGCAAATTTTTAACTGAAGTGAGTGCCATCTTCATACAATATTATACTGCTTATTCCATGAATTGACGAAGATCAAAATACCTACATCAGTTTATTCTGCCTGCCTTACAAATTTATCAACATCATATCTGTATCATGATAATGTAAATATGCATATCAGAAAATCTGTAACATATGTTTTGTAAACTCGCTTGGCCAAAATATTTATCATTAACAAAAAATTATCAATGCTTATGACCATTCATTATTTGCTCTCTTTCCCCATAACTTTTGGGTTAACCGCATATCGGCACCATAACCATCACTTTGCACCCTTCATGGTTTTTTCATTATCTTACTTTGGGGCTGGCTTTCAGCCCTCAGGTTATTTCCTCGTTACATTTACAGGTATCCTTCACTGATGTAGTTTCTGAGAAATCTACAGCTGCACTATTTTGTTGATGCTGATAGTCCTATTTCCTTGCAGTGAAAAAATCCTATTTCCAGGAAAACAGATCATTTGTCCACCTCGTTTTTGTCAATTCAAACCTATCCAAGATTGACAAACACCTTCTGTATGTCCATTTTCATCCTCACTCCATCCAGGGCAAGTTTTATACCTCCTTTTGTCCCATTCTCTATGCTCCAATAAAAGAGCAAATCTTACTCATTTTCCTGTTTCACCATTTCCTCTTCTGTTTTTTGTTTTTTTTAGAAACTCCCATCCCAGAGCTCTTGAATCACGTATTTCACTGGTTCAGCTTTCTGATGAAACTCCTCTTTTCCTTACTGCCTCTTCTCAATTTTCTGCTTGCATCTCTAAGTCTATTGTGAGATTCTCTCCCCCCATCCCTCCACCTCAATTGTCATTTTTTTCTGACTGCCTATCTATCTTCTTTCTTTTCCTTCAAAAAGCTACTCCCATGGAGGGGAGTTCTGCGCTCATTTTTTTTTTTCTTGGCTTCCCTCCATGGGAATATACATCTTCATTTCCTTTTTTTTTCTTTCCCCCTTCAAAATCTACTCCTAAGGAGGTGAATACTTCACTCATTTTTTTTTCTTGACTTCCCCTCCATGGGAGTATTTCTCTTTCTCATACACATCTATTTTTTCCTCCATTTTACAGGAATGAGGCACTTTGTTTTTGAACATGCCAAGAGCATGCAGTGTCTCTTGTCAATGTTCCTCCCAATCACCATTTGTCATCAACTTTCTTTTCCAAACAGTACTGTTTTCTTTAATCTCTCCATCAGGTCAGTGTCCCAGAACTTCTTGCCCTCCATCTCCCTCCTAATATCCACCCCCCAATCTACATTTCTCCTGCAGCAAAGGGTCAGCGTCTCTCGATTCCATCTCAGTTTTTGCCTTTAGTCCCATCAGTAGCTCAGCTTATCTCATTGTTTTTGCCTTTGGTTTGATATCCACACACACAGCCACAATCTCTGCCTTGTCCCATATTGATATGGAGGCTTCATGGTCCCCAACAAAAATTAACCTCAGACATTCCCTTCTGTATCTCACCACCTCTTCTTTTCACAAGTAACTGGCCTTCAATATACCTGGTTCCGTATTTTACATCAAGGGGTTTTACACATGAAAAAAAAACATCTTTTCATGCCCTCTTCAGCCTATGTAAAATATTTGTTATCTAGTGCCACCATTGGATAATGTCCTCCATCTGGATGGGCAAAGAGCTCCGGGCGCCAAGGCAACTCTTTGACCTGCAAGTAGTAGAACATTCCAGATCGATTATCTTTGAAGGTCCGGGTCTGGGCCCCACCGATAGACAAGAAATCAGGGAACCGCCGCCGACAACCTTTCCTTCCTTAATAGCTCCCCATTCTTATGCCAGACGAGGTTTCGTACCAGTACATGACTAACTTTCTGACAATGTATGAACTGGCAACTCTATTAGCATGGACAAGGTCAGATTAGTTTCAATGGACTTCCAAAGAAAGAAAGAAACAGAATGAAAGATGTATGTACAAGTAAGAAAAATATGTAACACGTTTAGATAGAGTGGAAGATATATATACATGTAGATAGTGTGAAAGAGTATATACATGAATATTATGTACATTAGATGAAGAGAGAGCAAATTAGATATATTTACATATATAGACAGAGCAGGAAATATATATATATATATACATGGAGATGGAGAAAGAAAGGTAGAAAGCCATATATACAGACGAAGAAAGAGAGAGGCAAAGGATATATCTACAGAAAGAAAGAAATAACTGACAGCTAATCTGCCAATACAGATGCCCATTGAATTATCTTTACTCCAAATTCACACGATTTGGAAAAATCACTCGATCCTAAACAGCCATAGAACCGAGACTGTCAGAAAATTGTTCATGTACGCATATCCTGTGCTACATGCAAGGTACAGGGCAACACAGAAACAATAGAGTCACGCACATCTACATACTTAACCACAACCACAAACAAGGGGACCTCACTGGACGATGGTTCACTACAGATAATCGATCACTTTGGTGAGAATTTCAAAATTTTGAGACCAAAAAATACAACCCAGACCATATCAGGAACAAAACTTTACAAGCCAAATAAAGGTCCAAATAAAGAATACTTGTTATCTTGCACATCCCAATTTACAGGAATGAGTATTTCCCATGAGTAACTGAAGGCTCTTGTCTAATTTCCATTTTCTTGCATTACTTTTCCCCCACAGAAAATTTTTTTGTCTGTCCAACTGCAATCTTTTGCGCACCCTAGCAGAGGTTACGTGTGTTTTTCCTATTCAAACGGCCCAGTAGACTCAGATTCCCCACCATCTGCTGGTGCTAGGGGCAATGAGACAGCCGACCTACTTGCCAGAAACGCTGCTGTCCATAGAGACCTGCAGCATGATAGAAATGAGCTCATACAGATAACCATCCACCGACTGCAGGTGTATGAAGACAGATGGCCCCCATTACCAGATTGATTGAGGCGGGACAAACGGGGCGGCCAAGGCGCCAAGGCCAGCGACAAATATGGAATCAGCTGGCCACTGGGACAATTAGGAGGCAAACCTTCAAATAGATCTTGGAGCAGGGAGAGCAGCACCTATAGGAATGCCCAGTGTGCTAGGATTCTGATTCCTGTCATCAATCAGTCATTAACTTGATCAGGAATGGGTCACCTTACAAGTAAGTCTCTCTTCTCAGGTCATCTCGGTTTCTTGTATTTCCCTTATCAATGAAGGATCTGCTCATCTTCATTCTTGCCTTTCACATAGTTCCCAAACACAAAGCGCCAACCCCTGTCTTGGCTATTCGTCAACTTCTATACTTTTCACTAGTATCCAGAGCTCCTTGTTTGTCACCATCCCCTCCCCACTTTCCCAGCTGTTTCTTTTCTGCCTCTGGCTGGCAAACACACTTAAAAGCCTAAATTGTTTCACTCATTAGTAAGCCCTCATAATTATTAAAATTTTTTAGCCTATGATCTAATCCTCCAGATCTCTATTCAGCTTCAAGGATGCCTCTCATGATTAGTAAAGTTTTTTAACCTACGCTCTAATCCTCCAGATTTCTTCAGATTTTCAAGGATGCCTCTCATAATTATTAAAGTTTTTTTAACCCACATTCTAATCCTCCAAATTTCTATTCAATTTCAAAAGATACTGACTTGTTCTTCACACTCTGACCAAATTTAAGAGTAGGTACAAAATAACTGATGCCAAAAATGTTTAATCTCTTATGGTCACAGTCTTTACTCATATTTACTCAGATGTAAAGTTCGACAAAAACTGACTTTTTTCAAAACTCTGACCAAACTTAAGTGAAGATAACCTCCAGGGTATTTCTTAACCAATGTTCCATAAAATGGGATGGGAGTGAGCCTAATGTTTAAATTCCTGAAGGAAACATGAATTCCCTTTCACATCTTTGCCAAAATCTGGTCTCCAAGCCAAAAAAAGACCGAAAAGAATTCCTACCCTGGAGGTGCTGGGTGTAGGATCCTGTGAAAATTAGTTATTTTCTGTTCCAATTAAATTTGATAAAATTGTCATTTTGACTGTAACATCTGTTTGACTCAATTTTCACAGGATCCTTTGATGGTGACTGCCAGCTCAGCCAACAGTTACAGGATAGTATCGCTTACTGTTGTTACGATAGCGGTGAAGCCTCAGATGTGTCAAATTAGCTCAGCTGATTATTGAAAAAGGTTTCATACTTAGGAAAATTTCATCAAGATCTGGAACCATGGTTGAGATGAACCACGATTCACTGTACAAAAATCCTCCATGTTTGTGTTTGACATTTCAAATTTGAACATGGCTTGTCACAGCTACATACAGCCAATATGAATGTTGTACTCAGGAGCACAAATACCTTTTTGAATTGAAAGACCAGGAAAAAATACTCTGGATTCTCAATTTTGTTCATTACAAAAATGAGTTTACATGTACTAATGAAGTTAAAATTATGGAGTCCTGGCTATGAAAACAGAATTACAATGTATAGCATTTTATAATACAGAAGTTTGGCACACCTGAGGCTTTCAATGACCTGACAAAAAAAAATACCTAATTAAACTTTCGTCTCGCAATCTTACTTATTACGACAAAATGTATATGAAACCTGTTCTTTCATTCTGCCCAATCTAGACTACAACAAGATATCCTATATTTTGATGTGACCTACAACTGACAATCTCAAGCAAACAAAATCACCAGCTTTAATTCAAAGATTAAAATATATTGTTGGACGCACTGATCTCCGAAAATCCAAGTCTGGATTCGCAGCTGAGTACTCATACCAATTTAATATTTTACATTCTTAATTGTTCAACTGCTTTATTGGTTCAGCTTTCCATCCTGTTATTTTTTTTTCCTGATAAAGGTTTAGATATCGAAATTTTGATTTGTCTTCTCTTTATTGTAAGTTTCGGGATTATTCCTTAAGCGAGGCTCCGCTACATACTTTATCTTTTTGCCATATTGTGACTTAGCTTCAAGCCTTGCTGTGACGCCACAGATTTTCTGTGGTTTTTATAATATTTGAATCCTTTTATGGTAGTTCTACTTATGCCATATTAAACTCTGATTAAGATATGAGAGGAAATAGTATCTCCTGGCCTTTGTTAGGAAAAAACATTTGCCTTGTTAAGTTTCATCATTTATTCCTTAGAAAATAAAAGCATGCTGTCCATGGCAGCTCTATCACATGTCGGGCATGTCCTGAAAAAGTTTACCCCATGATTTGCAGGTTCTAATTTTTCCTAAAAAATGGCACAATAAATCTCCATATCTGCGAGTATACTGACTAACACCTATGAATCCAAGAACAGTTAGAAAGCAACGTACAAAAATTTGTACCTCATTATCACCACTATCAGCCTCTTCAATGTATTGTGTATACTTTATTCAATTTACTACTTCCTTCTGTGCTGTAAAATAAAATTATTGGTCTGAAGTTAGATAATGTCCCAAATACATTTGAGTTTTGAATACATAGATACTACATCCAGTTATCTTGATCTCATTCTAATCTATATAAATACAAGAGCAATTCTGTCTCCAAACATTTTCTTTTGTGCTGACTATTTTCCTCATGCATGTGATAGCATGTTTCAAATTTTTTGTAGAAGCCCGTAATGAATTTACGAACTGAAACTGCATTTTGCCCATCAACAAGGTTTAGGGTGATAATGCTACGGTTACCATGCTCTTTCAGATTCCAGTATAGTCAAAGTATTGGAAACACTAAATACCCTAAATGCTAAAAAAAAAAAAAAAAAAAGGGTATATTGATGATTTGAATCTGATAGACCCTCATGGTGGTCGTTTTTCAAATTCACGCTTAAGAACCACCGCAAATCAAGAGTATCACAGCATCCCCAACCGGTTTAGCCTGCCAAAATTTCTGTGGTAGCTACGGTTGACAACCACTTCGTGGTCATGTAAGTAAACCCTACATCAGTTTCACAATATGGGTATACGTTGTCAATGTTTATTCTTTCCAACCATTTTATTTGGGATAAATGGTTTAACCCCTCTAGTGAATAGTCCATGATCAAGTATATTTACAAAACAAAATATAAAATGAACAAAAAATTAAATTCCCGCTATTAGTAATGGACTGTCCAAGTCCTGAACACTGAGAAATTTGTTGTCCTGCTTCACTAAGCATAATTTGAAAAATACTTGGTTGAATTCCACAGTACAAAAGACATCTATTAAAGCTTCTCTGTTACTGGGCAATAAGGTAACTGTACATAGCAAAAATACAAACAAGCACACAAAGGTGTCTAACTAAATTGCTACTAAAAAATCCAGATCCAGTGATGTGCCACGACGACAGAACTACGTTGTGATAAACTACTACTCAAAAAACCAGATCAAGTGATGTTCTCGGCTGATTTACCACAACTTTCAACTCGGTTGTGATAATCTTAGGGAGAAAAATTACTGTACTCACTGTTGCCACTTTGACATATTTCAGGTATCGAGGAGCAATGATGTAACATCAGGCTGTAGAAACTGTCACATCAGCTAGCATTGATTTTGTCACCTCTGCAGGTTTGAATAGATATCTTGTGGATTATCCTGATCCCAAGAGCTCAAACCTTATAGCAAAGTGGCGTATGTGGCTCACTTGTCTGCTAACTCCTGTGTAACAAAGCAAAGCAAGGAAAATCTGTATAACGTTTTGTCGATTGAATTTACAAATTGACAATATATAAAGTGAAAAAAATTATAAAACCCTATTTTAATGCATTGTCCAAGTCTTGAACACTGAGAAAATTACTGTTCTGCTTCACTAAACATACCTTGAATTTCCAGCTGAATCCTCTAATACAAAAGGCATTTGTTCACCCTTCTCTACTACAGGGCAATAAGGTAACTGAACATAGCAAAAATACAAACAAGCACAAAACTGTAAATTGCTACTAAAAAAAATCCAGATCGAAAAACGCTCTTAGCTGCTTTGCCGCAAAGACTTTGAACTGAGTTGTGATTACCTACTGCTAAAAAAAAAACCGGATCAAGTGATGTTCTCAGCTGATTTGTGGCAATGACTTTGAACTGAGTTGTGATAAACTAATACTAAAAAAAATCCAGGATATATTCTCAGCTGATTTGCTGTAAGTAAGGCCTTTGAACTGAGTTGTGATAAAAGTTGAAAAAATACTGTACTCACTTTTGACACTTTTAAGGTATCAAGAAGCAATCTTTCACAATCAGGCTGTAAAATTTGTCATGTCGACTAGGGTTGACATTGTCACATGTGCGGATTTGAAACATATCTTCTAGTGAATTCTGATTCCAAGAGTTCAAACCCCATAGCAAACTGGTGCATGTGTGGCTCGCTTGTCTGGCAATTGCCTGTGCAATAAAGCAAAGAAAGGAAAATCTGTTTCATGTTTTGACAAATTTACAAATCGACAAAACATAAAACGAAAAATATTATAAAATCCTACTTTAATATACTGTCCAAGTCTTGAATGCTGAGAAAAATGCTGTCCTGCATACTTTGAAAATGATTTCCGGTTGAATCCCATAATACAAAAGACATTTGTTCACGCTTCTCTACTACTGGGCAATAAGATACTGACCTCAAATAACTTGCTACTTAATCCAGATCGAAATTATTCTCAGCTGCTTTGCCGCAATGTCTTTGAACCGAGTCATGATAAACTATTACTAAAAATATTCTTGCTTTGCCGCAATATCTTTGAACTGAGTTTCTGAGTTGTGATAATCTTAGGTTGAAAGAGAGCTGTACTCACTGTTGCAACTTTGACAATTTTTCAGGTATAAAGGAGCATTATGCCACACTCAGGCTGTAGAATCTGTCATGTCCACTGGGGTTGACAATGTCACCTCTGTGGTTTGAAAGATATCTTCTGGTGAATTCTTAGATGTCAAGAGTTCAAACCTCACAGAAAAGTGGCGCGAGTGGCTCACTTGTCTGACAACTGCCTGTGCAACAAAACAGAACAAAGAAAATCTGTGTAATGTTTTGCTATTAAATTTACAAACTGACAATATATAAAATGAAAAAAATTATAAAGCCCCACTATGACTAATGCACTGTCCAAGTCTTGAATGCTGAGAAAATTGGTGTCCTGCACCACTGAGCATAATTTGAAAATGACTTGGTTGAATTCCACAATATAAAAGGCATTTGTTAAAGCTTCTCTACCACTGGACAATAAAGTAACTGCACAGCAAAATTTCAAACAAGCATAAAACCATCCAAATAAATTATTAAATAATCCAGACCAAGTGGTGGTCTCAACTGCTTTGCCACAATGTCTGAACGGAGTCGTGATAAAAAATATTCAAAACTAAAAAAAATCCAGATCATGTATTGTTTTCGGCTGATTTGTAACGCCTTTGAACTGAATTGTGATAATCTTAGATTGAAAGAGAGCTGTACTCACTGCCACCACTTCGACATTTTTCAGGTATCAAGGAGCAATATTTCACTCATCAGGCTATAGAATCTGTTATAGACTGAGGCTGACAGTGTCATCTCTGCAGGTTTGAAAAGATATCTTCTGTTGAATTCTTCAGATGTCAAGAGCTCAAACCTCATAGCAAAGTGGTGTGTGTGGCTCACCTGTCTGACAACTGCCTGCGCAAACAAAAAAAAAAAGGAAAGTCTGCATAATGTTTTGTGATTAAATTTACAAATCAACAATATATAAAATGAACAAAATGATAAAACTCCGCTATAATTAATGTACTGTCCAAGTCTTGAATGCTGAGAAAATTGGTGCCGTGCTCCATGAAGAATATTTTGAAAAAGACTTGGTTGAATTCCACATTACAAAAGACATTTGTGAAAGCTTCTCTACTACTTTGCAATAAGGTAAATGTCCATAGCTAAATAAACTGCTACTAAAAAATTCAGATCAAGTAATGTTCTCAGCTGCTTCGCCACAAAAGCTTTGAACTGAATTGTGATAAAATACTACTACAAATTCCAGATCCAAGTGATGTTTTCATATAACTACTATGAAAACATGAACTGAGTTTTCATATAAGATCAATAATTTAATTAAAAAAGCATCCAAAATTTGTATCTGTGATCTGCCATATTTTGATGAGCTGTACACTGGTGCTTGTATTAAAAAAGCTAATATTATTATAAATGACCCCCAACATCCCCTGAACAAGGAATATATAAGATCTGTAAGAAGTTTAAGGCTGTTGTCAAAGAAAACTAAAACTGAGCGCTACTTTAAATCGTTTATTCCATCATCAACTAGGATGTTACAATAATGTCATCATCTTGATCGTAATCTGTGCACAGTTGAATTATGTCCTGCGTGTCAGGTCAATGTGTTTTAGTTAGGGAAGCATATTGTGTGCACTGTTAATTTTGTTAATTTAGTTAATTTATCAGTGTGTGTGTATATATGTGTGTGTGCGCGCTATGTATCATACTTTCTGCTTCTGTAACTATATTGTTATGTATTCAATGATCAAAACAAATTTCCTTGTACAAGGACGAATAAAATTTATCTTATCTTATCTTATCTTATCTTATGTTCTCAGCTGTATTGCTGCAATGCCTTTCAATTAAATTGTTATAACCTTAGGCTGAAAGAATACTGTACTCACTGTTGCACTTTGACATTTTTCAGGTATCAAAGAGTAATCTTTCACATGTCAGGCTGAAGGATCTGTCATCTTGACCGGGGTTGTCTGTCACCTCTGCAGATTTGACGAAATATCTTCTGGTGAAATTTTCTGATGCCTAGAGTTCAAACCTCATAGACATAGGAAGGTGGTGCCTGTGTGGCTCACTTGTCTGACAATTGTCTGTGCAACAAAATAAAGCAATGAAAACCTGTACCATGTTCTGTGGTTAAATTTACAAATCAACAACATATCAAATGAAAACTATAATAAAATCCCACAGTAATTAATTCACTGCCCAAGTCTTGAATGCTGAGAAAATCATAGTCCTGTTCCACTAAGCATATTCTGAAAATGACCCTCTTTGAATTCCACAATACTAAAGCTTTTCAACTAATGAGCAATAAAGAACTTGCACATAGCAAAATTTCAAACAAGCACAAAACTGTCAAAATAAATCGTTACTAAATAATCCAAATCAAGTGATGTCAGCTGCTTTCCCACAATACCTTTGAATTGAGTTGCGATAAAAAAAAAATGCTTAAAAAATTCAGATCAAGTGATGTTCTCAGCTGAGTTGCTGTTACGCTTTTGAACTGAATTGTGATAATCTTAGACTGAATGAGAGCTATACTCACTGCCACCACTTCGACCTTTTCAGGTATCAAGGAGCAAGATTTCACTCAGGCTGCAGAAACTGTCACGTCGGCTGGGCTTGACACTTACTTCTGCGGATTTGAAAATTTCTTATCGTGAATTTCTCTGATGTCAAGAGTTCCAACCTCATAGCAAACTGGTGTGTGTGGCTCAGTTGCTTGACGACTGCCTGTGCAGCAAAACAAAGGAAGGAAAATTTGTATAAAGTTTTGCTATTAAATTTACAAATCTGCAAAATATAAAATGAAAAACAAAACCCAACTATAGTAAAGCACTGTCCAAGTCTTGAATGCAAAGAAAATTGGTGTCGTGTTCCACTTTGCATATTTAGAAAATGACTTGGTCGAATTCCGCAGTAAAAGACATCTGCTAAAGCTTCTCTACTACTGGGCAATTACGTAACTTTATAGCAAAAATACAAACAAGCACAAAAGTGTGTCTAAATAAATTACTATAAAAAAATCCAGATCAAGTGATGTCCTAAGCTGTTTTGCTGCAATGCCTTTGAACTGAGTTATGATGAATGACTACTAAAAAAAAATCCAGATCGACTGATGTTTTCAGCTGATTTGCCATAACGCCTTTGAAGTGAGATGTGATAGTTGGATAGGAGCTGTACTCACTGCTGCCACTTTGACACTGTTCAATATCAAGGAGTAACATTTCACACATCAGGATGTACAATCTGTCACGTCATCTGAGGTTGACTATACTATGTCACTTGTGCAGGTTTGAAAAGTTTCTGGTGAATTCTTCTGATGCCAAGAGTTCAAACCTCATTAGCAAGGTGGTGTGTGTGGCTCACTTGTCTGACAATTGCCTGTACAACAAAACGAAGGAAAATTCTGTATGTTTTTGCAATTAAATTTACAAATCAACAAGATAAACAAAAACAAAAACAAAAAAATGAAATCCCACTGTAATCAATGCACTGTCCAAGTCTTGAATGCTGAGAAAATTGTTCTGTGCCACTAAGCATACTTTGAAAATAACTCGGTTGAATTCCACAATACAAAAGACATTTGTCAAAGCTGGGCAATTATGTAACTGTATAATTAGGCTATAGCAAAAAAATGCAAACATGCACAAAACTGTCTAAAGTATTACTAAAAAATCCAGATCAAAAAATGATGTTCTCAGCTGCTTTGTCCCCATGCCTCTGAACTAAGTTGAAATAAACTATAGTATTAGATCTAGTACTGCTAATAAAATCCAAATTAAGGTGTTCTCTGCTGATTTGCTGCATGCAACAACTTTAAACTGAGTAGTGATAAGTTTAGGCTGAAAAAGTATTGTACTCACTGCTGCCATTTCAACATTTTTCAGGTAGGCCTATCGAGGAGCAATATTTCACATAGTATTGTCAGGCTGCAGAATCTGTCATGTGGATTGGGGTTGACCTTGCCATATCTGTGCAGGTTTGAATTATCTTCTGATGCCAAGAGTCCAAACCTAATAGCAATGTGGTGTGTGTGGCTCAGTCATCTGACAACTACCTGTTCAACAGAAGAAAGCAAAGAAAGTCAATTATGTTTTTCCTATTCATTTATGGTAATGACTTTAAAAGTTTCATTTTATTCATTTCTTTATTTTTGTCCACAAAAAAGTAAGTCGGAGTATTCAAATACAGGCTTTGTACCTGATGAAATGGAAAGATGAGACCTCCACCAAATCTACTGCCATATCATTAGAATTAGAGTACAAGTTTGAAACAACTTGTGGAAATTCTAAGGAATTTGTCTCGAGATGAGTGGGGAAATAGAAAAAAAAGTTTAGGGGATGTCGAAAGAAAATATTGAGCCGGGGGGGGGGGGGTGATTTCTGAAAAAGATTGAGAACCAGTGCTCTACATGACTGTCATTGTCACTATTATATCCTGATCCAGATCTAGATCTAAACTAGAATATGATCTCGACAGTCTATGTCTGGTAGGCCTAGCCCCTACCTGTCTTCTAAGAATAGGAATTTTATTCTGAACGTCACTTGCCAAAAGAATTTCTGGGTGCATTTCAGTTTCAAGGAAGTAGATCTGGACTAGATCTGGAGGTCTACTAAGACTGCTTACAAAACTAACTTAAAGAAACGTCTTGTTCAAACAGCTGCGAATAAATTTTCATATTCCAATCGCGTGAACAATTTGCACCCTGCGGCCATGTTGGTCTGCTGCGCGTTGCCTGATTGACCAAACAAATTTCTGTATACATCTAATCTAGATTCTAGATCAAGTTTTCATGCTAACTTGACATGAAAAGCTCCAGACTACCATACTCTCCACTAGAGCGAGAGGAACATTAACTTCAATCTTTCAGTTGTGAAGTTGTTTCCTTTTTTAAAGCATTGTTGGAGAGGCAGTGAAAGTCTTTTGCAACATTTATTTGAAAATGATAGTTCTGCCCCTGTTCTCACAATAGCATCAATTAGATTCAATGGCATTCTGTTTCTGGTCTTAGTTTTAATGGAGAAATGAGAAACTATCCTCTCAACTACAATCCGAGACAAGGGCTACAACATTGCTGACTGGGGTTTTTAGGCACACAGAGACAAAGGTCTTTAAATGTCTCATGGTGAAGTCTATCGGTCTAAAACCATCGTGTGTGCAGAGGGTCTTAACCTTTTCCGTACGTCGTGGGAAGAAAGGTTCCCACAGCCCTCTTTAAAATTCAATATAAAATATACCATTGACAGCACGGTACTGAAACTCCATGTATTCTTCAAGTTTCATCAGAGGATTCGCCTGATGCTATAAAATTGAATGTTTGTTTTAGCGGGTTTTATTTACGCTTACTTTTCGGTATCCCTTACCGTACGTCGTGGGAACAAAAATTACCAGACTAACAAAGAAGAGATTTACTAAATCCAACGCGTCCGTACGTCGTGGTAAAAAATGTTCACATGCGACAGATACTGTAAAGAGTGAAACAATCGCGTCGTCGTCATCAGGTGTCTTAACATTATACATGGGGGACACAAGTTGGAGACATGACCCCACTGTCCCACCCACCAAACCCCTCATGAAACGCAAGCAATAATGGTTTTTGAGGAGATCAAATTTCAGTGGTATGTGTAATATGGGGCGACGAGAACAAAGCATCTGAGCCTCTCTTTGTTGTGAAAAAAAAAAGAGCGAGTCATCTTAATGGGCGATTTCCAGGACCATCCTCAATATCGACTGGGCAACATTCTGGTAATGCTGCTGTGTTTAGTTTTTGATTTGGGACTTAGTTTTATACGGACAGTACCTATAGAAATGTCTGTAATGTGAACAGATGATTATTTCTCATTTGTATTGTTTAATTTTATGGCCCCTTTATGCAACAAAATATGCAAATCTCTTCATTTTATGTATAATTTCCCCCTCTTTAAATATAAGGTAATCGGAATCGACCACGTACGGACTTGAAGTTTTCATTTCTGTTCCGACGGAAAGTGAAGGCCTATTGTTTGATAAAACACCGTATGTAAATCCTGTCTTTTCCAAGGTTTTGAGGGAACAGTTAGAAAATTATGGCTAAAGCTGTTTAAAGAGCGCTGTCGGTAGTGAGTGCAGCTTTCGCCCGCACGACCAAATGAGTGTTGAAGAACTGACTTGAATGTGAAGCATACTAAATGTACAGGTATTAATTGGCGAGTAGGACAGTGAGTGGCACATAGTGAAGAAAATATGCAGTGCTGACAAGATGGTCATGAAAGTTGATAGAGCTTCAGCCAGTGCTATTCAATCTGCGAAGGAACATGTGACACGCATGTGAGGCTGTTGAGCTGAAGATTACATGGTGAAGAAATCAGGAAATTCTTTCACTATCACCCATTTTGAGGCCTGTCATTGGAAAGGGCAAGTCATTCCAATGGTCCTCGCGTCAAACATTTTGTCATGTTTCCTACTCAATTCTGAAAAGCCTGAAGAACAGTTTCCTCAGCCATAGCTCAAGGGTTGAACGCTCAACGCGTGGACAACGACAGGGATGTAATTGACTGCTCATTTTAATTTTTATGTAAGCCTATTTGTTCCCGAAATATCCCTTGTAATCGTCAGCACCCAAATCAGAAACGCTTGCCTTTCTGGGAGTCATTGCACTTCGATTTAATCATTTGACTCTTTCCGTATCTAAGCTTATAAAGTGATTGTCTTTCTCATGGACCACACGGCCCCTTCACCGCCTTTGAAGTTCATTTTGTTCAATTTATTTATATGCGGATCGGAATATGACAAACTGACATTGATTCATGTTCTTATCCTTCTCATTGTCGCTCTCGCATTGTCTTCCAGTGTGGTAGGGTTTGATGAGGCAGTGTTTAACTGTTATAGAAATATTGGACCCACAGTATGTCAGTCCTGCCCTCAAAAGACTTTACCGCATTATGGTTATACTGTGTTTTCTCAGACTTTACTTTTTGGACGGCACCGTAATAGTGTCGTTGAACTGACCTTGACTCATTGTTGCAGCACGTAACTAGAGGTGAAAAAAAAATAATGTGGCTTTCTTACTGTGCTGTGCTCATGAGCAAATGACAACGACAGGTGTCATCCCACAACATAATTTCGAACTAAATAATACAATACTTAGCAATTTGTTACAAAAAAAAAAATTAAAAACAATTAGGACAGGATGAGGGGAGGGTATAATAAGATAGTATATATAATGTATTGAAAAAATAAGCATCTCCGAGGCTTTTCCTGTACTGGCAGAAAGCTGCCTTAGATAATAAAACATCTGATTGTTGCAGGTGAAGGTGGGGTGGGGGGCATTACGGAACATCGTTTGAAATTCACGGGAGTATAATCTTTTTGTAATTACATACTACAATCACACACCTTGTTTCCATTCAGGTAGAAACCGAAAGAAAACTATAGGCGAGTATCTTATTCTAGCGCCCTGGCTAAGAATCACGGTGATGCACATTATTATTATATAAATTTAGAGAATAAACATTCCACATAACGTTGTCTTTTGACAAACAGTGGTCCCCCGAGTCCCCATGGAAGCTGCATTGGATAGTATTTGTGATCACGAGGGACAGACCGACTGAAAGCGTGTTATTCTACACTTGTCTCAGTATGGTAACAATTGTTCCCAGGACGTACGCATAGGCATAACCTGCATTTTTCTCTATACGGGACAGTGTGGTAACAAAATTTACCACGACGTACGGACCACAGGGAAAATAGCGACGTACGGAAAAGGTTAACTAGATGGCAGTCGTGACGGTCGGCGTTTTCTTTACTAGCAGCAGATATCTCAGCATAGTCTATTAAGTACTTGTAACTGACCGAAAAATATTTCCATGAAATAAGATGTTTTAGAAAAAGGATGCTAGATCTATGTAGTTTCGCGCAGATAATTTTAGTATGTAAAGAAAAAAGCCCGGAGAAAGCATGCCGAAACCCAAATTTCAGTAATTTGGGTTTTCAATAAATCCAATCTGGTAACCCTGGTTCACTGTTTATGGATACTCACTGAAGATACCAGAAACAGTATCTTTGGTATTAATGCTCGCGATACATAGGCTATAAAATATGGGCGAGAGTTCCATTAATTTTGAGTCACGTAATAGGGATACTACAAGAAAGCGACTTTCGGAACGTCTGTGAGCACGGGGCAGCCCTCTCCCCCGGGCGAATTTGTTTTCGAGGTGGATGTTTTTCTAGTAAATGCGTGGCTCGGTGATTAGCACTCAGAACAAGAAATATGGGCCGGACTAATGTCATGTAACCCATAATGCTCCCTTTCCATCACCCCCTGTAAGCGACTTTTCTTAAAACAAGCAAAAGTTTTCAACATGTACAACTACAAGGCAGGCCCCGCTGTTTGTGATATTTCATCATTTTGTCATGAGAAACTATCATTAAATTGGAAATTTATGCAATTCAATGAGATTTACCTTGAAAAACGGCCTTTTTAAGCGTTGATTCTGTTGAGCAGACCAATTTTTTTTTTTTTTTGCTGTTGACTGTATGTGACACTGTCCGTTCTGGCTTGGCCACATTGATGATGTCTGTTCTGGCTTGGCCACATTGATTATACTGTCTATTCTGGCTTGACCACATTGCATATGACATTGTTCTGGCCTGGCCACATTGTTTTATGACACTGTTTCTTCTGGCCTGGCCACACTTTATATGACACGGTCTGTTCTGGCTTGGCCACACTGTATATGACACTCTGTTCTGGCTTGGCCACATTGTATACGACACTGTCTGTTCTGGCTTGGCCACATAGATGACACTGTCTGTTCTGGCTTGGCCACATTGATGACACTGTCTAGTCTGGCTTGGTCGCATTGTAAATGACACTATCTGCTCTGGTTTGGCCGCTTGTTCCAAATTTGTAGCGTAAATGTGCAATGAATAAGCCTACATTGCGTTTATGTAGCTATATTATGCACTACAACCTATGACTCTGTTGTGATTCCCTGCTTATTTCAAATCTCTACCTTCGCCGGTGAGAATGTCAGAATGCGTGAAACAGGAGTTGACAAAGGCGCGAGTAGGTTTTATACCCGTCTGTGACGTCATCGTCATGGTGAACACAATTCTTATGGCTCGGATATTTCGACCATTGTAAACAGAAAACTCACGGAAAAACGCAGGATCTCTGTTTGAGCTCAGCATACCCCCATTTCCCTGGTCTCATGAAGCGTGAATTGCATGTTTCTTCCCATTTGATATGGTAAACTTCAGCTCATTTGTTTATCTGTGCCAATGGCCACTTTGGAGTTCACTCAACCTTTTGACAACTAAAGCTATGTGAGAGGAAAGCTGGTACATGTACAAAGGAACGAAAGAAAAATAACGTATTTCCTGATCCCTACAGCCAGTCAGACTCAAGAAAACGTTACAAGCAGAACATGAATGTAGAAAAAAAAAATGAGATCAAGCAATACAGTGTGAGAGGCCCTTATTTGTCGTTTGTTGGAATTGTAAATTTTGTTGAGTGGCTGCAGCATATATTTATTTGAGTTTTGTGGTAAATTGCCTTGACTACGACTGCCCTGCAGAACCCAGTCGTAGGTAGTAAGGCCTCAAAGATAAGATAAGTTAAGATAAGATAAGTATAGCTTTATTATCCCGTGAGGAAAAATCTCTTTCGCGGAGCGTTTAAGACTACAATGTATTAAGAGCATATAGATGGTACACATAATCTTATGCACCATTATATAAACATATATCACATCTCAATAAACTCACCAACAGGCATACATTAATTAAATGACATGGTAAGGAGATTTAATGAAACCTGGCACGCATCTAACTAAAATGTCTTGCTGGGGCGAATCGCGGACGACACAAACGATCTTCTCTATCTTTCTCTGTTTGATTTTATATGTATTATTCTGATGCTCTTGGATGATCTACAAATTTGATGAAACAGGGGGTGGTAACTGTCATTTAAGATGGATATGAATTTCTCTACATAAGCATTTGAGTACAGCTGGTTAAGACTGAAAGATGCCGTGTCTGTCATATTGCCTTTTTTCCTGATGATTTCTTGATTAAATGTACTTGTTCCAGCTGCACTGTGGCGACGACGTGCCTGCTCCAGTTGTAACTGGGCTGCAATGGCACAAAGGCAAATTTCCCAAATGGGAATTAAAGAAGTATATACAATACAATACAATACAATATATTTTCACGTGTTGCCGTAACTGTGACATCCGAGAAAAACTCAGGTGCCCTCTGAGAGGGCTTATAAAGTAGGATAAACCTACAAGAGGCTGCAAGGTATATAGTTGATCTTCACGATGTTTAGATAAGAAATAAAACCGTAAAAGTTGGATTTTCTGAAATCTTGTCGATATTTGCGGTGGTTTTCGTTTACATAGCTCCAATGTGCATCTAAATTATGATATCCATCTGCAATTGAAAGTTATTAAGTGAGAACCAAAAACTTACAGCTGTGGAGCAGTAAACGATACTCAGTAATGCCGTGCTTGTATTGAAAGGGTTAACATAGACGTTTAAATAAGATGGCCTCAGTCTGTGATGTCAGGAAAATGCGGCCGCACGCCGCATGATGCGCCGCACTTTTTGGCATTCCGCACTCTTTCCCGCACTTTTTGATGTTTCCGCATTTTTTTTACGTTTTTTTTTTTTTTGCTTTTTTTTTGGCATTTTTTCTTTTTTTTTTTATGGCTTCGTTTGGAGAAAAAATGGCCACTTCCTATCTTTTAGGACTGTTATTATCCGGAAAGTACCCGTATCCGAGTCCAAAAATTTTAAAGCATAACCATTGATAACCTTCAAAAATTCATGTTAGATCAATATCCGGATACCGTAAGTAATTATTCATGAAAGCGAAAATTTCTACTACCCAAGCGAGCACACCCACCCCTACTTTCGCTTTCTTTTTGTGTTCAGAATCAGAATTTAGAATCTCTTAGACTGCAACCACGGGTCCATCATCGTCATTCCATGTGTAGTGGCACTGTACTTTTAACCGTTTTTGGTTTGTTTACTGTATATTTGGCAGTCTTCATTGCATTACTTATGACATTGTGATGTCGTTTGTGGCATTTTTTGCGGCATTGTTTGTCTTTTTGTTGCATTTTTTGGCATTTTTTGTGGCATCTTGTTGCATTTTTTGTTCCCAAAAATGGCATTTTTCTGACATCACAGGCCTCAGTCATGTGCTATTATTATCTATTACAAGTTGGCCCACTGGCTCGGCGAATACGCAGATGTGATTTTTAAAGTTGAGTTTCGATCACTAATAATTATTTTCCACCCCTTGAAAAGGGTCTGCTCTTTGCTCTCCCCTCCCATTTGTGCAAAGTCCCCAAAATTTGAAAAAAAGAAAGAAACTATACAATGAATAAAAATGAAATAGAAATCGAGAAATAAAGCAACCTGGCAACCGCCGAAGGCCTCGGGTTAAAAAGAAGAAAATCTAACACTGAAACGATATTCGAAAAAAAAAAAACATTCGGAAAAACTGGCCCCTTTGCTTTTGCGGATCCTTCCACTTGAGGCAAAGGGCTTGTCACTGTTGGCGGCCCATATCAAGAAATGTACATCTATGTACCAAAGATGGTATATTTATTGTCACCATCATCATCACCATCGTCGTCACCACGATCATCATCATTATCACTAGCACCACCCCACCATCACCGCCTCCACGACCATCATCGTTGTTGTTGTAGACGATGTCGTCCGCACCATCACCTTCACCATCTTCATCATTACCATCATCATCACACCAGCATCAGTATCACCACCATCACCATCTACTGTCTACTGACGTTAAAGTTATTATTATTTCTACAACAGATGTAAAAAGTACCACCCGAACCTAAAAATGTCATACAGTGTGATAACACGGACATGCACACAGAAATTGTAGCAAAATAGGCTCCATCACCACCACCACTACCATTACCATCACGACATCATCATTATCATCACCATCACCATCATCTTCACCATCACCACCACCGTCAGCACCATCACCACCACTACCATTGTCATCACAATCACCACCGCCAATATCTCTATCATCAGTAGCATCACCATCACCACCAACACCACCACTATCACCACCATCACCATCTGTCTATGCCCAGTATCATGTATACATGTAGTCTCTCTCTTTCTCTCTCTCTCTCTCTCTCTCTCTCTCTCTCTTCTTCCCCTCTCTTTTTCTCTCTCATTCTTCCTTTTCCTTGGCTCTCTTTCTCTCTGTCTATTATCTCTCTCTCTCTCTTTACCTCCCTCACTCTTTCTCTCTCTATCTCTTGTTATCCCTCCATCCGCTCTCTCCTTCTCTCTCTCGTTTCCTCCTCCTCTCTCCCCCTCTCTCTTTCTCTACCTTTATCTCTCTCTTTCTCGCTCTGTTCCCTCCTCTCTCCCGTCTTTCTCCCTTTCTCTCTCTTCTATTATATCCTTTCAGAGATAATTATCCTATGTACAGTCACCTGGCCTTTGGCCTTCAGACAAGAGACATGTAAAACAATTGACCCAACAAATATGAGGTACCGGTATGAAAGTCCCATAATTTAATTCACCATTCATTATTGTATTAATGCTTGGAGTAGAAGATTATAGTATATAACTATGTCATTAGTATACTGATAGTCTATCTGTCCGCCTGTCGTCGGTCCGCCCGACTTTTTCACTTTCTTTGTCTCCCATTCTCCTTCACTCTCTCACTCACTCTCTATCTCTCCTTCTTCCTCACACACACTCTCTCTCTCTCTCCGCCTCTTATTCAGTCTCCTTCCCGTTCTCTCTTTCTTTCTCTCTCTCTCACTCTCTCTCTCTCTCTCTCAGTCTCTCTCTCTCTCTCTCTCTCTCTCTCTCTCTCTCTCTCTCTCTCTCACTCACTCACTCTCCTCTCTCTCTCCTTCTCTCTCTCTCTGTCACACACAAAGCTTACAACATTTGTTACACGATAATCGTCAAGCTAAAAACAAGACAGGACCACACACAATATAAACGAAGGCAATACTTTATCTCATTCTTTACAAGAAATCAAACAAAATAACAAAACACATTATTTTTACAAGTTTCTTTTCTTTCAAAACGGAACAATTTAAAAAAGAAAAGGCTGTTTACAGCTTAGTTATGTGCTCACGTTCCTTGATCAAAGACACAAAAGTAATACTTCTTTAGGTAGGGAAACAGGCAGGTAGAGAGAACTTTCTTTTTCAAGTGGCAGAGGTTTTGCGACGTATCTTCGAAGGGAAATAACATGTGAAAGATTAGTTATATATCGTCATGAATATATTGGTTGTTTACCTTTGACCGACAACAACTTACTCTCTTTTGCCTTCAGAAGGAATGTTGGCGGGGTATGACAAGACTGCAGCTTACACAAAGATCTTAAAATAGTGTTAATACTATTTTAAGATCTTTGAGCTTACATTATATCTCAGGTAGGTACTGTGACTCAAAAACTTAATTGTCCCAATGATCTGAATATGTTTTTAAAAGCAGTTGCAAGCTTTATTAAGAAAAGAAGAAAAATCATTGAAGAACAAAAAGAGCAGGTGTAACAGCTGAGGTTGTTCTAGCACGTTATAGTAGGGGGGAGTTAGTTGATCTAACTACAACCCTTTAGAAAACGAAACTATTACAGCTGTAAAATAAATAAACACGAGATCCGACGATAGATTAAATAATACTAAAGTTTAATAACTGTATAGTGAACAATAAATTACTAGGAAGACACCAGCGAAACTAAATATCTACGCCACACAAAAGGAAACTCACTTACTCACCCCACCAACCACTCACACAGGTCTATATATATAAACATTCCTACAGAAAGTTCCCGAAATAAACGTTACCTTTGCCCTCGCACAAACTAACCAATCACGCATCAATACGTCATCAGGTTACATCACTCAAGGCCAAATCTGGCGTAAACATTCGTATCCACAACGTTATCGAATATTCGGGAACATACTAATATTTACTGAACGAGTCAAAACACCTGACAACAAGCGAGCGAGGAAAAAAACTACTCACTAGAAAAGAAGGTCAGGTCACGGAGTACAGTACACTCTGGCGGTTGTCAACAATAAAATGAAAAAAGTAGTGGACACATGCTCAGCCACCAGCACAACAACAAAACCGGGGGAGGGCAAGGAGTAGCCCGCAGATGCTACACAACTCCCCAATTTAAGTTGAATATCTTTCAACTCCAAAAACATTATACAGCGTCTGCACTATCGTGAAATAATCTTATAGCACTCCTAATCTCACAAAGGTAGTTGCTAATTCTATTACAATTAATAACAATTTCAGTGTCTTCCCGAATGTCATCACAAATACAATACAATGCAGTGTACTTTGCATCACTAATACCATAACTAATACAATACCGTCATTGCTTCCCAATAGTAAACAGTAGGCCTACTAGTCAAAATAACACAACGCCACCACTGTGGTGAAACAATGGTCAATGATATTATTACAAATCATATAAGGTGAAACGATGGCCCATCGTTTACATAATGCTTCGTGCACGAATCATAGCATATAACTTGTTGTACATAACATGGTTATCTCCAAAATGTATAACTCATACGTACAATGGCAAAAATACCAATACATACCGACCACTGATTAGGGTCTTTCTTCATCATATTAGGTCAAAACAAGTTACAACATTGCAATATAACACAAACACTGCTTGCTCGCAGTCCCCATTTGGGTTACATTTTCCAAAAATTACACCAAGTTCCATTGGTAACTAATATGACATAGCATAAAATCAAAATATGACTAACACATCACGACTCTCTATCAGCCATCAATTCAATATTCAGTCACAGATGAACTATGTCCCCAATTACAGTACAATACTGCCGTCCTAGAAATTCATCTAGTAGGCAAAAGTATGGGTTACAATGCATTTCACTGATAGTGTACTACTTTAAAATACCCTGCTCAGGAAATCGGCACAGACATTTTCTCTGCCTTTTACGTAGTGAATCCTGAATCGATAAGACTGTAAAAATAAACTCCATCGTAATAACTTTGGACTGTCAAACTTGGCAGAGTTCAAAAACTCTAATGACCGATGGTCAGTTTGGAGCACAAACCCCTTTCCATACAAATACAAAGTAAACTTTTTTACAGCCCAAACAATAGCTAAACATTCGCGCTCTGAGACCGAATATTTTGTCTCACGAGGCAATAGCTTACGACTAGCATATGCCACAGGGTACAACTTTCCCTCGTGTTCCTGCATAAGACTAGCGCCTAATCCGCGATCTGATGCATCAGTTGCTAAGACAAACTCTTTGGAAAAATCTGGCAAACATAACACGGGTTTGGAGTTAATGACATTCTTCAAAGAGGTGTACGCTTTCTCCTGCGTTTCATCCCACTGAACTATATTGGGCTGACCCTTTCTAAGTAAATCAGACAATGGTGATGCAATCGCTGAAAAGTTAGGAATAAATTCATGGTAATATCCCACTAATCCTAAGAATGCTTTCACTTCCTTCTTAGTGGTGGGTCTGGGTGCGTCTCGTACCTTACATACATTCTCTTCTAACAGGCCAATCATACCTTCTCCCACTAAGTGTCCAACAAAGTCTACTTCAGACGTTCCAATCAGACACTTCAATGGTCTTGCAGTTAATCCAGCTTGGTCCATCCTCTGCAGTAAGTCCTTGAGAGTCTTCACATGCTCGTCGAATGTCTCTGTATGAATCAGCAGGTCGTCCACATATGCTGTCACATTCTTCATTCCACGGATCAATGGCTTTACGATCCTGTTCAGCGTGGCTCCTGAGTTCATCATCCCAAAAGGCATCCGAATGAATTCATAGTGTTCGCCCATGGTGACGAACGCCGTCTTGGGAATGTCTTGCTCTCGAACTTTCACTTGCCAGTATCCCTTGCTCAGGTCAATCCGAGAGAATAATTTTCCTCTCGAGAGACTCTGAAACACTTCTAATGGCGCTGCTGTCGGATGAGGGTCGAATACTGTGATCTTGTTTAACCTCCTGTAGTCGATGCAGACTCGGTTGGATCCGTCCTTCTTCTTGACGACAACAATAGGTGAAGCATAAGCTGATGAGCTCCTTCGAATGATGCCCAGCCGTTCCATGGTGCTAAGCTCCTCCTTCAATGAGTCGCGCATAGCGTAGGGCACCGGGTATGGTCGTTGACGAACTGGTACTTCTGTCGTCAGGTCGATGCGATGTTCACCCAACTGGCAGCATCCAGGGAGATTGGTGAAGACGTGTTGGTAATCCTTCACCACATCGCAGAGTTCTTGACGTTGTTCCGACCTCAGTTGCGTTCCATACTGGACATCTCTGTAGCCTTCATTCTGGTTCCAGCTTCCTAGGTCGGCAAGGTCCTCCGTCGTTCCACCGTTGTCGCATTCCAGGTCGCAGTCCTCGATGATTGTCATGCCAGCTGACTCCACGGGTTGACTCTTGTCCATCATGTCGTCCTCTGCCAGTACAGTCTCAGCACTATCACCGCCGCCGTCCTTTATGGCGTTGACATGTTCAGGCGTGGTATCTCTCCTACTGTTGTCCATCCCACACATCTCGGTCACAATAGGTCTCGGTTCCATTGCCACTGCTGCTGCTTTTGACGTCCTTGGAATGTATCTCTTGAGGAGGTTGGCGTGCAAGGTCTTTTCTTTTGCACCCATCTTGACTCTATAGTCGTTAACACCGACAACTGAGACTACCTTATATGGTCCCTTCCATTGGACTAGGAGCTTGTTAGTGTTCGTCGGCAGTAGCACCAACACTTCATCTCCGGGGCGGACTCTCTCGCGCCTTCCGGTCGTAGTAGGTCTTCTGTCTACCTTGAGCCTTGGAGAGTTCTTCCGTCGCTAACTTCCATGTGTCCTCCAGCCTCTCACGTAGTTCCATGACGTACTGGTAACTGGTCTTCGTTTCCGGCTCCTCTACGTCCTTGGTCCATAGTTGTCGTAAGATGTGCATTGGTCCTCTCACAGTTCTCCCATACAGCAACTCGAATGGGGCAAACTTGGTCGACTCTTGGGGAACTTCACGATATGCGAAGAGCAGCGGGTTGATGTATCTGTGCCACTGCTTGGGTTGCTCTGCGCACAGTCGCCTTAAGGTCTTCTTCAGTGTGCCGTTAAATCGCTCCACCAACCCGTTGCACATAGGGTGGTAGACTGTAGTGGTCGACTGTCGAATTCCCAGTAGTCTATTCGTTTCCTTCATGACATCTGACATAAACTGGGTCCCTTGGTCCGACAAGATCTCTTCGGGCACACCCAAACGGCTGTAGATGTTCACTAAGGCTTCTGCTACCGTTTCTGCGTCGATCTTCTTCAAGGGTGTGGCTTCGGGGTAACGAGTAGCGTAGTCTATGTACACCAGGATATACCGATGTCCACCTTCACTTGGGGGGTCGATAGGTCCTACTAAGTCCACGGCCACTCGCCTAAATGGTACGTCCACTACTGGCATACTCTGCAGGTGCACCTTTGGGGTCGCTCCTTTGTTCACCGTCCTCTGGCATATGTCGCATGAGCGGCAGTATCTCGCGACGTCACCTTCAATTCCAGGCCAATAAAAATTGCTCATAACTCTGTCTTTGGTTTTCTTCACGCCGAGATGTCCTCCGACGATAGAGTCATGGGCTACACTCAGTACATACTCTCTCAGTTTCTCGGGTAGTACCACTTGCCTTATAACCGTCGCCTGTCTCAGGTCCTTGTAGATCCGGTACAGTACTCCTCCATGTTTCTCAAAATGAACAGATTTATTGCCTCTATTAGTTGGGATCTTCTTCTGCTCTAACTTCCTAATGACTTCGTCTTCTTCTTGGAGTCGGATAAGTTCCTCTCTATCCACTCCCGCGTGCCGTTCTGCCCTCGGCACCTTCAGCGACGTAGACCGGTCCTTCCTCTTCTCCTGGGCCCTCGTGGTCACCGCTCCTACCATCACCTCAGTATCAGGGTCGTACGGATCCTTCGCTCCGTCCACGTTCCCGACTACTAGGTCGCAGATGGTCTCCGGGAGACACAGCGCCGTCACTTTGCCCGTCAGGTAAGGCGTCTTCACGTCGATAACGGCTTCCTCCGCCGCTAGCAAGGAGTTATCGATCCTCGCGATAAGTTTCTTCCCACCGGTGAGCTGTCCGTCGTCCACCAGTGCTCGCCGCACCACTACACCTTCACAGCCGGTATCTCTTAGGACATCTACCGCTCGATTTCCAATCAAGCCCTTCATCACTGGTAACTTCAGTTTCTCCACGGTCCTTCCGTCACTGCATCCTCCGCAAGTAACAGGCACCGCTAACTGTAGCTTCCCGTCCTTCATTACCGCTTGAACGTTGATGCTGGTGTCAGCCGTCGTCGCATCCTGTCTCGACGAATCGTCCGCCGCTATCACTACGGCCGCCGCCGCCTTGTTCGGCTTGCCTCGTCCCATATCCTTCTGGGCTGGACACATCCTCCGAACGTGGCCTGGCTTTCCACAAAGGTAACATTTCAACTCACCTTTGTCGTTTAACTTTGCACGACACTCCGTCGCCTTGTGTCCCGGCCTCTGGCACCTATGGCAGACCTGTGGGCTTCTGTCTCCGTTGGGCCTCTGTCGCACTGGCCGGCTCTGCAGTCTGGCGCTCCCGCTGAGCGTCCGGTTCCTCGCTACGAGGTAGGCCTCCGCTGAATCTGCGATGTCCTGTAGCGTCTTTGGTTTCCTCTCCCTCACATGGGTTGCAAGGTCTGGTGGGCAGGCATTCATGAATTGCTCTCTGACGAACAGATCTCTCACTCCTTCGTAGGTCTCCTCCGTCTTCGACAGCTTTATCCACCTCTCTAGATAGGTCTTGATCCTGGTCAAAAACATTCCAACATCTTCTCCATCTTCAGGCTTACCTTGTCTGAACATGAGTCTGTATCCGTCCTCTGACAGGTTGTACCTCTTCTGCAACGCTTCCTTGACCTTGTCGTAGTCCTTGGCTTCGTCGATCGGTAGTCTGCAGAAGCACTCCAAAGCTCTCCCGGTCAGCAGGGCAGACAGTGATGTCGTCCAGGTGGATCTGGGCCATTCAGCTGTCTCGGCAAACCTCTCAAACCGCAGCAACCAGCTATCCAGATCGTCCTTCTTGTCCTGAAATGCAGGTAGCTTGGGTCTCTTAGAACTGGCGTGGTCGTCGGTCTTCTGCGCTGAGTCGTTGCCTCCACGTTGCTGGCGCATCCTCTCTATCTCCAACTCGTGGTTCATCTTTTCCCTTTCCAGCTGTCGTTCAGCCTCCTTCTCCTGTCGTTCAGCCTCCTTCTCCTGACGTTCAGCCTTCTTCTCCCGAGCCTGTCGTTCAGCCTCCTTCTCCTGTCGTTGAGCCTCCAGCTGTCTTTCTCTTTCTAGGCCTTCACGGAGGTAGTCCCGTCTCTCCTGCCCAGTGAGCTCCATAGCGTCCGCTTCCTGGCTAAGCCTTCCAATAACCTCCGACATGTTGTAGATAGCTTGTCGATGATATTCTACAATAAACTATGTAAATAAATCTAGTAATTTTGATCTGGTCCGCTCGAATATGGTCGGATCCCGGACGAGCCCCCAATATGTAACAGCTGAGGTTGTTCTAGCACGTTATAGTAGGGGGGAGTTAGTTGATCTAACTACAACCCTTTAGAAAACGAAACTATTACAGCTGTAAAATAAATAAACACGAGATCCGACGATAGATTAAATAATACTAAAGTTTAATAACTGTATAGTGAACAATAAATTACTAGGAAGACACCAGCGAAACTAAATATCTACGCCACACAAAAGGAAACTCACTTACTCACCGACCAACCACTCACACAGGTCTATATATATAAACATTCCTACAGAAAGTTCCCGAAATAAACGTTACCTTTGCCCTCGCACAAACTAACCAATCACGCATCAATACGTCATCAGGTTACATCACTCAAGGCCAAATCTGGCGTAAACATTCGTATCCACAACGTTATCGAATATTCGGGAACATACTAATATTTACTGAACGAGTCAAAACACCTGACAACAAGCGAGCGAGGAAAAAAACTACTCACTAGAAAAGAAGGTCAGGTCACGGAGTACAGTACACTCTGGCGGTTGTCAACAATAAAATGAAAAAAGTAGTGGACACATGCTCAGCCACCAGCACAACAACAAAACCGGGGGAGGGCAAGGGGTAGCCCGCAGATGCTACAGCAGGACTACAAGATAACACAAAATTCAAAAGTTCCAAACTGATAGGGGGGGGGGGGGCACGTCAAATTTACCAAACTTGCACGATTGCCTATCTTGAACCACCCATAAAATGTCAGTTTACAAACTCATACCATTGAAAATACTCTGGTCCCAATGTCTTTGAGATGTACATCATCAATGCCGGTCGGAGGTTGGTGGGGTTGTTGGGTTTTTTTTTGGGGGGGGGGGGGGAGGCGTGGATGAATTTTATAGGATTTTTGCCCGGGCACCGGCCTGTTTGGCCTGCTCTTTCTGATTTCCAACTGCCAAGGTATCTTTAACGTGCGCAACGTGCACACGGCCCGCCCCCCCCCCCCGATTTTTTCGTCCTTATCCGAGAAGACTAGGTACTCGATCATACCCCCCAATAGGATCAGGGACACGAAAATATGAGAAAAATCCCAAACTTCCAACATGCCAGCACCGGCCGGGTTTTGAACCCTGTACCCTTGGCATGAGAGGCGAGCACTTTGCCTCTAGACCACTTGTTCCATGCCTCTAGACCACTTGTCCCATGACCAACAGGTTTTGGAGAAATACATTTGGGGGGGGGGGGGGGTGAATGTGGCTGAAATTTTAGGTCTGTTCACTTTGAATCACTATAACCCAGAGCATACTTGTAAATATAGATAAACGCTAGATGTTCTCCGCGAACTTCTCCCTTATCGTAGGCCGCAGAGAAACGAATTTTCGGGATTGATAGAGTTTGATTTCAAGCTGGATTTTGGCAAGGGGACATATTTAGCTTAGGCTTACTTTGATTGTTTATTTTTTTAAATTATCCCGATGAGTATATGGCTGCTGTCAATAAGACCATCAATTCCTTATCCTGTGATGTATTTCTGTTCACTACAAGCCCCCCTCTCCCCCCCCCCCCCCAAATGCCCACCATAGACTGAATTAGAATTGGTGCTATAATTCAATTCCTTACAGAAAGTGTTCCAAATATGGAAGTGCCCATGGGTTTTTTTGTTATCAATATCATCATTAACTTGCATTTATTTTCTGGTCAGTGTTTTTCATGCACTCCGGGCTAAAAAAAAAAATAGAAAGCTAGAACTGTCGTACTTATTTTTTAATTAATGCAGTTACTTTGACAAATTTTAATAGGCTCAATTTATCTTTCAAGGGCTCAACCTAAGAAAAAAAAAGTGCTCAGTAAATGTGAATATTTCAGAATATAAAGTTTTGTTTACTCGTGGCCGAAGACTCTCTCTCTCTCTCTCTCTCTCTCTCTCTCTCTCTCTCACTCGCTCTCTCTCTCTTTCTCTCTCTCTTTCTCTCTCTCTCTCTCACACACACACACACTATCTCTCTGTCTCTCTCTCCCTCCCCCTCTCTCTCTCCCCTCCCTCCCTCTCTCTCTTTCTCTCTCCCTCTCTCTCTTTCTCTCTCTCTCTCTCTCTCTCTCTCTCTCTCTCTCTCTCTCTCTCTCTCTCTCTCTCGCTCTGCGCCGGAGTCTAGGAAGACGGTTGGTGCACCACAGAAGATTTCGCAACCAGCTTCCTCCATTCCTCCTGGTTCTCATACGCTCTGAGGCAGTTGCTGAGTGTGAGGCCGCGCCAGTCCAATCACCGATGTTATCCTCCCATCTCTTTCTCTGTCTTCCTCTCCGTCTGCCCCCTCGCACTATTCCTTGTAGAATGGTTTTGGCAAGTCCTGTTCATCTTGATACATGACCACACCATCTCATTTTCCTTCTTTACAAAGTGAAAAAGAAAAACTTAAGGATTTTATTACGAAACTATATCTGCCAAATTTTACACGAAATATAAAAAAAGCATATCTAATACTTAGTAATACTTCTTGTGTAAACAATTCTTTTAATGTGTTTTTATCACAAGGAAATGTATCACAGCCCAAAGGTAATTCAAAAATGCATCTATTGGCAGTTTCAATGCCACAGGTGGTGGTGGAGTTGGTTTGGAAGTGGGATGGATCCACAAATACCCATTTGTGGATCCACGTTAGAGATGGAGATACCGAGGTGATTTGAAGTTCAAGACCAGAAGACTGGGAAACAGTCAGTCATAACAATGATTATCATAAACATCTAGCCTACCAGTCTATAATGTTGTGACTCTCCTTGTACTTTCGCCTCATTCTCTGGAATAATCTCGTTCTATTTAAAATGTCAGGATATATAGAGCCTGACACTTTGATCTTCTATTAGCGGGAAAAAAAGAAAGAAAAATAAGCCATCAGTAGGAGATTGGGTGACCTCACTATTCAACTGTATCTAATAAGACCCGGGATGTTCACAATTGTGGCATAACTCGCATACCTCATCTAAACATATCTATTTATATTCTGGATTATCTCCCTTCAGGTGTCTGGTCGATGGTATGGGGATTGGATGGGTCTTGCAGAGAGATTTGCAAACTGGATGCATGTAATACCCCCATGCACATTCCAGGCGAGTTTGATCGGTGGACCAGTTGGGTGGTAAATTCAGAACATTCAGTTTCAATTAGATCCCGCGCATGTGCCAACCGGCAGTTTCGCAGAGAAACATAAGATCGTGAGGTCACCATCCAACTGGTCAGCCAATCAAAACGGGCTAACGCCTTCATGTTGTGTTTGGAGTTGCTGGGATTCTCCTGGAGGTCATGTGACAGTTGGCTGTAATGATAAAAACTTCGAGAAACTGTTCAAGAAAACAATATTCCCTGCGCTTTTACAACTGCGCATATAGGAACAGTTCACATACGGACATGACAGTCGCTACAAACCACCTGTCACGGAACTTGGCGGGAGGTGGTTCCTGGCTACTCCATTGCTGAAGTTTGCGTCTCATTATTTAAGTTGAGATGGCAAACAAAAATACGAAACCTCATTAATTTTATCTGGCTTTTCGAGACTGATCAAATGATATCATGGGATTCACAGGAAATAGTGACCTTTATGCAATATAAATGAGATAAATTCGACTGTGGGCAATAGAAGGTCACAAACTTTCCGCGGGACCCCCTTGTGTCTCTTGTATAGCTTTACATTACAAGCCCCAGAACAAACGTTTCCCGAACATCTTTCGTGCATTTGTCCCAATGAATTTGTTGCGTCTAACAGTGAGCATACGGCAATACTTGGAATCACTTTGGATCCCTGAATCTCATAGAGCTGTCACAGAAGTTTCTGATTGTTTGTTTTCAAAACCCCTCTTTTCGATAATTTCAACCGTGGTCAATGTGGTTTCATTGTTTTGGGGACAAAAAATTATTGTATTCGTTAGCTGAATTTATAAGTTCGATCCGATTACTCTTAGCAAAGTGTTGATCGTAACGGTCCGAAATTCTGGCCTCATCGCAAAGTCATCAGTCGATCCCCGAAGTGAGAATTGGCGGGCTCTGGAGCCAGGGGGAGAGACAACAGAGGGAAACAACTCTCTCTGCTATTATTAACTGAGTGCAGTAAACAGTGGGAGGTGAAGTTGTGGCTGTCAGGATGTTTTCTGAAACCCCCTGAGACTTTGACTGAGGTGTGGGATTCTGTGAGGCAAGAGCAATCCTCTGCAGGAAGGTGAGTAGAATGTTAACTCATACCTTTAGTAAGTGAGAGCGAAACAAGAGTAACTGCATTGTACTGCATGGCCTCTGCACCGAGGCCGGGGCATCTCACCTGATAACTGTGAGCTATCCCGAAATTCCCAGTGAAGATTGAACTATTTCATCTGGAGACAACGGTATTCGTTCAGTCCGAGGACGGAAGAAATGTTGTTTAATTAGTATAATATATGAGTGCAAACACACACACACGCACACATATATACATGTATAATTTATGTCACCAACTCACCCATATACGAACACACGTACACACACGCAAAAAGGGAGGGGGGAAAAGATTAAATCATGAGACGTTCAAAGCCGAACGGTTTTTCATGAAAAATGTTCAATCTTTTCTGACTTTGTAGTGACCACAAGTGTGAATCCGTAACCAGGAGGCTGGCTTAAGCTGGGTCCTCATGTGTACGGAAACGGAAACGGCAACGAAAATGTCAAAGAGCCTTCAAGTAGTGAAACAGAAAGAATGTTTCCGCACGCCGTTTCCGTACACATGGAAACACTCCTTCTTTTTACTATATGAGGGATTTTTTGCCATTTCCGTTTCTGTACACATGAGAACCCAGCTTGATCCGTCCTGAATTTAAATACTAATTTGACGCCACCATTGCTATACCACTGGATATAAATTGGTAACGTACATTTAAAAGCTTTCCAGGAAAACCCATGGCGGATCGGATTACGAAACAGATTAACCCTTTTTTTCATTAAGTGCTTGTGTTACTGAAAACCTTGCTTTAAAGCCATTCGAGAATGCCATTGGTGCATGACGCGCGGGGGCCCAGTCTTACCTTTGGGAGTCAATTTTTCAGATCATTCTTTGACGTAGCTGAGAGGCCCGTTGGCGAAGGCTTTCGCTTTGTCGTCCTCCTATGATCTTTGGGGGTTGGGAGTCGTAGATGTGTAGATAATTTACGTAGCTAGAAGAAACTGTGTGCTTCACATCCAAAGACAAATTTGATTGTTATTATTAAAAGTGGGCACGCAACTGGAACTATGATTATTAATTAATGTGAAAAGTGGGCACCACAGGAGCAACTTTAAAATTACATAGGTGACTGTTGCTGATGAATTAGTTCCAGATAATAAGATAATAATTAATCACCACAATAAACGTACAATTCTCCACCGCAGTCGCTTCTAAATCCGTCACCTCGATATGCCCACTACGTGAGGAATACCACAATGAATTATGTATGATAGAGTTTACAGGCCTAAACAGAAACCATGAGGACGATAACCGTGTATAATTATGTTGTTGTTGTTGTTGCTGCTGTTGTTGTTGTTGTTGTTGTTGTTGTTGTGTTGTTTTGTTGAAAAGGAGTGGTGACCAAACACTTCGTGTGCGAGATGAGGTAGTTTTTGTCTTAAGGCCCCCTTTCCATGATGCACACGTTATTACGCTCGTAACCGATGCATATTACGTCCGTACTACATCCATACCTATGTATTACGTCTGTATTGCATTCGTATTTTCTTCAAGCAGAAGTTCTTGGTATTTTTCCTTTCGACAATGCTTATATGTGCATGTAGATTACGTGCGCGTTATTGATATGTTTGCTTGCGTGAAACAAAATCCTTACAAATAAACGGCTTCGTTTGGGATCATTGATTTCGCTGATTGACGATTCCAACCGCCATGATTTGTTGCTAGCACCAATAGTTAGTTTTTCAAGCCATTTCTAGCCATAGAAAACACAGGTTTTGGATACAATGGCATAATGAAACAGAGGAAGCAGTATGGCAATTTCTGCCACCTGGTAAAAAGGTTTGGAAGTGGATAGAAGTAAATAATTATCATGAATACTTTAGAATGACACCCTCACAGACATAATAGAGATGTTACTGTGTTTCGTATGTTCTATTATCCGTAAAATTTCAACTGTCAGAGAAGCCACTGGTGAAAAACAGAGACTTGTAGTGTATTTGGCTCTAACATACGTCCGATCTTCCGTCAAAAAATGGCCTCCCCATGCATATCTTAGATTATACGTCCCTTTATGTTTTGATCATTCTAGTCCCGTGGAATTACGTACAACGAAATAGGAGGGCGCGTATTTTAAAAATACGCACGTAATCTGCACCCGCAGTGCTGGTCTGTAATATGTATGTAAAGCGCATTAAAAATACGGGCCATTGAAATGCGCTTTGCTTTCAATTTTGTTGGGAATATGTAGTGACATAACAGATTACTTACAACGGGGACAAAGGAGAAGAGGAAGGCTGATTTATTTTCTTTCTTCTGTAGTGGCCGTTGATCAGAGTCACCTTCTTCTCTGCCCTGGCATCAGCCCACACATACCCAGGGGCCACCCGTAAAGTTCTTACGATCGAAAGTGAAGGGGTGGGAGGGGGTCGCCCCTTTCACCTTTCCGATCCAACCTCTGTCAGAGTTTGAGCCCTTTGGCCTGTTGATATGGCAAAGAACTGGCAGGTTTTCAGCAGTTGTGAGGGCGGTTGGTGAGCGCTCATGATAGGATCTCTTTCTGTCCTGCCGTCCTGTGCTATTTCGATGATCCTCTTGCTTCTTCCTAGCACAATGTGACCGTTACCGTGTCGACGTGCTTTCTCCGAACTCAAAATTCAAATTTAGCAGTCTGCATAAAAGGTCTTCCTGATATTAGGTCAAGTGGGTAGACACTACAGGTACTTCGCAGATCGCTTAGAGCAGGTTTTGTTTACTATAGACTGGACGTAACGTTAGTTTTGTACTGGCTTTAGTTGAATGTAATAGGACATTAGCAACACTTTAACCTCTGCATTATTCACATTTTCATTGTTTACAATGATGAGCCAACAATTGAAAAAAAAAGTTAGAATTGTTTTTCTATGCGCAATTCAAAGGAGAAAAATTCTTGTGTGTTTCTGTGTTTCTGAATCTGTGTTTGTCTGCTTTAATTTCATAATTGCAGTAAGGAACTAAATTTTTTAAAAAGCAAAATTCTCCTTACATATTCAATAGTAGTCGAGTAACTATCAAAAGTCAGTAATGAGACGGTAGTTTATGGCCATCCGATATCGACCAATGCATTCCTCAGAGGGTGAGATGACATAATCGTTAAACTTTCATCCCACCTCCATATTTACCATATTGGCCCTCTTACTTTTTCTTCTTTTTTTTTTTGAAGAAACAACAAAGTACGGGCTTACCATTTCTCAACCAGAATGAACTAAGAGATTCCCCGCTTTTGTTCATTTTTCGCAGTGGCAGGTCATTGTTACCTATAATGGCTGCATTCGCGTACTATCATGATCTCACGATCTAAGGAGAAATCCGGGTACTCGTTCAGGCGATACGCTGTGTGATAAGCACGCGCTGTGCCAATTATTTCTCCCCCTCCGGAATCTCGGAAATGGAACAAACCGATAGAAATCCCAAGAACGGATGTTGAACACCTTGTCTTAGAACACCAAGTACTGTGCCACTGTAGATTAAACTGTACCGAATTGCAGTCGACTGTCCTACTGGCTGTAGATGGAAATTTATGCCAATTAAGCTAAAACGAGAAAAAAATGTATCATTTGATTACCATTCCACTCTATGAGTACGTAAAAAGGTTAAATTGTACAAGTTGCATCAGACATTGTGTAACTTTTACATTGGCAATGACCCAAATAAATATTTTTATTATCCTGTTTACGTTTGAAGTTAGTCACCGTCACCATCTATTATGTCTATCTATTTCTAGAAGATAAAATATTTTTTTCTTTCTTAATGTCGTCTGTATTATACGCTGAGACATGATGGATATTGGCCTCATAATATTGTTTTCCACTAGTGAAAATGGGACAAGGTCTGTTAATCAGAAACAAAAGACCAGGATTGTGTACATGTAGAATTGGTCCAAGCCGAGGAAGATTGGGTGAGTATACTAACGTAGCCGAGCTGACATTTCTCATACCAGGAAGTTTTCCTGATCGGGCCATTGCCATTATAATGTTGGACATGACCTAGCTGTGTGTGTGTGTGTATGCATGTGTGTGGTAACAATGTGAGTTTGTGGGCGGTGTGGGGGAGGTGGGGAGTTGAAATAAGAAAGCCCCGGCATGTTAACTGAAATGCTAAAACTAAACAAAACCATTCAAGAATTTCTGTAGGCCTAACAAGTCGACTTTCGCGCATCCCGACCTCCTGACCTCTTACACATACCAGTTCTCCTTATCGAGTATCACTCAACACTGCACTCATCACTCAGTCTGACGGCAAACCTCGACTTCGGATCTCACGGTCTAGAACTAGACACATTATTTTTCTACTGCAAAGACTGCCGTGAGATCTATCTCCGAGGCATAGAGCAACTGACACAGCAGTTATGTGTTTTCTGTCGTGACGCAGTTCTGAGCGTCCTCAGACAAAATTTTAATATTAATGATGTCATGCGGGGATACACATCTTAATTCTCATCATTGTAGCTAATCATTCATCCTACCATTCTAGGTAATGATTCATAATGACTATAGCGATGAAACCCTTGTTGAGCACCGTCCTTCCCCCTGTAGGTAGGAGGATGTAAAATATTCGGGGACACAAGTGACGCGGAATTTGAGCTTACGTAATAAATCTTGCGGAGAGATTAAGGACGAGAAGTTATCAAATGTCCGCCAAAGAGCCAGAACTAGTCATCGGATGAAGAATCCACTTCTGTACTCAGTGCTTTCAGCGCATAGCTCTTAGGCCCAAAATCTACGGTATTGTCCGGTCTTTCTATATACAGGTCACAGACTAATAAAATACCCAGACTGGATAAGCCCATTGTGTGACGTCACAAAACAGCGAAAGGTCATGAACCATCCGCCACATTAGGTTTACGGTTGCGACCGACGCTTCAGCATAGCTACAATGCAGCGGTCGCTAAAAGTCCATACGGCCGTCATTTATAACAATAAAAAAAAAAGGCAGATGTAGACAATAAAATGAAAGGATATGCAAGTTAATGCATTATTAATACATGTACAACCAATCTTGAAAAAGAAATTTCTACTGCAGATAGAACTAGAATCGGAATTTCCCGAGCGGCGGCTACGTTGGTTATAAGGCCGCATCTCATTAATTCCGTAAAAAACGACACAGCCCGAAACTTGTGTTTCCAGTCTGGTTGATTTATTAGTCTGTGATACAGGTAGAAGAAAAAAACACCTCATAGTTACGAACCTTCAGAAGAAAGACCTTATATAGGCTGAGGCACAGGGGGGTAGGCGTGATGCACTATCGCAAAGTTGCTCTTTCATTAGAGTCCCCGCAGAAATAAATGCACTAGTTTTTTTTCAAGATACCTTAGGCCCTTGGGAAACCCGTACTTCCGAAATTGGCATGGCTTTCTTAACGATTTTCCTTAAAAGAAGTATTTTATTTTTCTCATTTTGCCAGAATATGCAAGGGGATAAGCCTCCAACAAACACTAACAGGTGAGTTGACTGTACACTGGGAGTGTTACCAACACATGAGACTGAAAGTAAGACATCATCAATATAAGTAATTTACGTCATCATTTGGGGCGTATTCAACAGCAAACACGTTTTGGTGACGAGATTTCATCGTTTCTTATTAATCGTGGTTCTGCTTTTCTTTGGTATATTCGAGATGTCCTCCACTCAAACTTCATACTTATTTCTCGCTCTCACCGGGGCGAAGTTATCTAAAGAAATAAAACTTAATTCATTAAATTTTATTTCCGCGGGGCAATAGCTAGATCTATATTAATATGGATAACATCACGCTTGCTTGAGACACTTCTCCTTCTTCTTCCGTTCACCAATCTAAATCTGCAGATTTGTTCTTTTAAGAAAATCTACGGTTTTCTGCAGTTCTGGCCGAGCCCCATATAGTTTGACATTCAGGTCGGTGGGTTTGGGCCATTGTATTTCTCGTAGTGCTGAGAAGAGTGTGCAGTTCTGCTATATATGCTCTGTGTTTTGAGGAGACTGGCTGCACTCACATAGCACGACTTGATCTTCCCTCATTATAGGACTTGGTGCAAGGTTGAAAAGTGGAAAGAAAGGAGGGGGGTATCATTTTAGGCTTTGGGCCATGTTCAAAAGCGTTCCTAGGCCTGGTAGGCTGCTAACCCTGCTACCCTAATACCAGGATTAACAGGCTATCATTTTTGGCACTTATTTTTTTACAGCCACACACCTTCAGAATTCATTGTATAATTCTCTTGGTTGTTACTAGCGCCGGGCTTTACAATTATACAACCGTTTTTAAACCACATTTACAACCTCTACACCGAGACAGCCAGCCGGCAGGTGGCACTGGATAAAGGATGCGGGCCGTAATCATGAGGTATGTTGTAAGTTATCAATAACTTTCATTGATTGAAAGATGTAAATCAATGAGTAACTAATGATCACCATCGTGAAACAGAACAAACCAAATACAAAAATCTGCTCACAGATGTTACAAGATTAGAGACTGGCGTTTTCTGTTATCAACGCAAATCATGGACACATTCTGATTATATATTTACTCGTTTTACAACATTCGATGAGGTATAACAATTGTATGTCACCTGATTGATCAGTTTTTTCTGCACACATGTAGATCAAAGAGAGTTTACAGCAGTGTGACGGTTGGATGAGGGGAAACATGGTGGGTTCGTCCTTTGTTGCGATAAAGTTCGGATAATTACAAGTCTGTGATAACAGGAGTAATGGTTTGCAGTTAACCGAAATACGTGTTCAGCCAATTAACTTCGCGGTTATTTGTGGCTGTATTTCAGAGGTAATACCAAAAATCAGTTTTATTTTTGCTATGGGGTGTTCACATGATCACATTGTATTCTCAGTGAAATTAATTTGCATTTAGACCATCCTGCTGCATGGAAAGAGAAAGAGAGGGTGAGAATGAGAGACAGAGGAAGACAGAAGACGAAGAATGAGAGAGGGGGAGAAAGAGTAAGACAGAAAGACAAAGAGATGAATTTTTCCACAGACAAAAAGCTTTACAGTTGTCAATAACAGGAAAGAACGCATCATCCTCCTGGCAATCATATTATCTATTGACACCCGGTTACAATGCACTAAGAACAATGTGTGCATTGTTTACGTGAATGTATGGCAGAGAATGTTAAAGGTAATGAGCTGTACTGTACATTGGTGGAGCTGGGAAATCGGACATTACTGGGTCTATTACGTAATGGGAGGAGCAGAAGATTCCATGTTATTGGATCTGTTGTACATGGTTGGAACTGGAGATCGTACAGTATTGGATCTTTTGTACATGGTTGGAACTGGGAATTGTACATTGTTGGATCTGTTGTGCATGGGTGGAACTGGGAATTGTACATTGTTGGATCTGTTGTACATGGATAGAACTGGAGATCGCTTATTATTCGATCAGTTTTACATGTGTGTGTGTGTGTGTGTGCGCGCGAGTGCGTGGGGGTCGCACATTAATGTCACTCTAGCTGGTTATCATACATTTTTAGATTCACTGGCACAAGACATTTTATCACTATCAGTATTTGTCACATTTTCCCATGTAGGCTACAGGAAAACGCAATTATTGTCTCAGTTATATCAGGACTCAGGAAGATTTGCGTGCAAAAATCCATTCCGTTCACTAACAGTGAACAGTCACGCAATCACAGCTTTACGTTTTCTGTTCGGTCCTGCTCGTTGTGAGTTTATAAGGGAAGATTTTCCTATCCGAGCTAATGACTTTACAACATGATAAATATCCCGAAAAGAAGCGGAAAATTCATTGTCAGATAAGAATTTCCTGATGTGATTGTTCAATATGAAAGTCAGTGCAAGTTTGAAATTGGTCACTTTTTAAACCTGATTCAACAGCCAGCGGTTCAAGGAATACACGGGAGAAAATTTTGTTCGGAAATTTAGTCGAGAATGGCTCATCGAAATAAAAGATTTTGTTGATTCCATTCAATTTCGATGCCTTAAAAGAAAAAGAAGAAAACAGATTTTACAAATATGTCAAAGACACATGCAATATGACAGAGGTATACAGCATATCAATAGCTTCCACATCTTGGCTGTCGACTTAATGTTTCTTCTTTCCAAAATTTTGTCGGCTAGAATAAGAGAAATCACGGATAAACAACAAAACATCAGATAAGCCATTCAAGGTTGCAGAATTTTTCGTCTGGGAGCCCATTTTTACTACACAGGTCGAGGTACAAGGCACGGAAAAAAGTTCATAAACCAAGAAATAAATAAGCAAATAAATGAAAAATAAGAAATAAATGAATAATATGAAAAGATAGGATATTAATGACTGTTTGTGAGTGGAAACAATGATATTGATAAAATAAATAGCAATATGAGGGAAACAACTGACACAAAGAAATGGAATTAATAGATTAGTCAAGTTCAGTTATTTGTTGCAAAATCTGTAATAATCCGGACAATTATAATGTTTATGTTTGTTTGTGCCTTTTTGCCCCTTTACTGTTGACGTTGAAGAGTGGAGAGAGAAATACACGAGTGGTCTGTCCTTGTGTTTTGTTGAATGCGGAGATAACAGGAGTGGTTTCCCTTCATTGCTGCTGTGTAAATTGCAGCATTATGAGTGTACGTGTGTGTATATTTGTGTGTGTGTGTGTGAGAGAGAGAGAGAGACTTCGGCAGAGACTGGCAAATATGGAGGATATAAAAGAAAACAGTTAGGCTCTCAAATCATATCTTTGGGCGGTGAACTTTTTGCCAGCTCGTGACATGCATTACAGAAAATTCCAGAGCTAATTTCTGAAGAGACCAACAACAAAAACAACAACAAACAAACAAACCGGAACCTGTAACGACTCAGCAGCTGCCACCAGCTCAGGGTAATGGAAAGGGAAGGGGGTATAGTTTGCTTACCCCTCACCCCACCTCACTCCCACCCCTCTCCCCCTCTTGACTCGCCCCTTTCCCACCCACAATCCCTTTCCTTCCCTGCCACTGGATGTTTGTGATTAAGGAACACTTGAGCACTTTCGACATCAGGCAAGCAACTCATCAGACAACTGCTGCAATATGTAAACACACGTTACAAGGCAGCAGAACGTGTTCTAGTTTCATTCTATTCTTGGTTGCAGTCCTGTATTGTATACAATGGCATGGATGAGATACCAAGATAATTATTTAAGTTAATCTTCAAAAGACAGTTCTATAACTTGACTTCGTGAATCATTGGATGATTGACCCATATTTATTTTTGCGATCTTTATCTATCTGGAATTGTAATCGGTACTCAGATGATACCTTTGCATAGTCCATCTGTTAATCAACTGGTACTTCTTGCGAGCAATGTTATGCATGAGTGAATGAGTTGGAGTTTAGGAGTTTACATCCCTTCTCAATATAAGTAGATTATATAAGACGAATGTTGGTCCCCATCAAGTCACCGACGAGTAACTTGGTTGTTTTTTTTACTGTCACATTACCCGTAACGAACATGACTGTCACAACACATACTCTGCTGTACGTTAGTCTTTATCTGTAAGTTGCCATTTAGTCACATAATCTGTAATGTAAATACTGAACATCCTTTCTCAGGTTTTTGTCTCATTTCTGTGTTGTTTTGGTTGTGTGTGTTTGTTAATGTGTATGTATGTGTGTGTGTGGAGGGGAGGGGGACGTGCATGTGTGTGTATGTGTGTGTGGGGGGGGAGGGGGTATGCTGTCTTTCTATCCCCTCCCCCTCTGTCTCCCCATCTCTCTCTTTTTCTCTCCCCATCTCTCCCTTCCTTCTTTCTCTCTCTCTCTCTCACTCTCTCTCTCCCTCTCTCTTTCTCACTCTCGCTCTCACTTTCTCTTTATCTCTCTCTTTCTCTCTCCTTCTCTCCCCTCCCCATCTTTCTCTCTCTCTCCTTTCCCCTCTCTCTCCCCGTCTCTCTCTCTCTCTCTCTCTCTCTGTCTCTCTGTCTCTCTCTCTCTCTCTCTCTCTCTTTCTATCTATCTATCTATATCTATCTATCACTTTATCAGTCCCCCATTATCTGTGACATGATAATTAAACATTATCCTCAGATACTATTCTTTCTATCCTCCTTGCTGATCTCTGTGTATGTGTGTATGCCGATACATTCTACCTTCTCGTTATCCAATCATTCGCCTTCCATTTCAAGCCTCTCCTCCCGCCCCCGCCCCCTCCCCTTTCCCCCCGGTCCTCAGGATCTGAAGATGGCCGTGTCTCATCATCTGTACACTGTCAACAAGTCAGTTTGCCACTCGCCCTGCACTGCTGCGTTCTCTATTTATTTGTTTGTACTGTAGAAAAAAAAAACTGCACATACGTCCCTTTATGTTAAACTTGAGCCCGAAGAAATGCCTCAAATGACTAAACAAACAGTGCCAATCCTGTCTGAAATCATCGAACTGCAGAACGAAGTTGAATAAAGAAACGAAGTTAACGAAAAGGCACCAAGCGTACGCTGACATTCATGTAAACATCATTTCTCAGCGTCTGTTTATCTGGCTTGAAAAGCATAAAGAGAGAAATGAATGGGGCAAAATTTACATTTATTTTTAAAAAAAATAAATCAAAATTGGAAAAGTCAACATTTCAAACAAATAAACAAATATTCAGACAGACAAACAGATATTCAAAAGAAGAGACAATGAATGAGTATTAAATAGGCTTGCATGCAAGAACGAAATGTTTGTAGCATAACCAGATATCCTTAACCCTGTTTCCCAAATAACTGTAGTAATAGCCGAGACACAGGCTATAGAGAGGGTTTAGTTCGCCAAATCCCGTCCGTCGACTTGCGCTCGTATCATTCACATCAACAATGCAACAATTCTCACCACATCGCTACATAATTGAACGAAAAAGACTAGCACCACAGAGCTGTGTGAGCAGTAGGCTACTCACTGTGTTTATACGCGCGCAAGTTGTGGTCATATAGTGAAAGAAGGAATGGTTTGTCTCGTATTCTGTGTCTTGGGTAATAGTTTGACAAATACAACCTTTTCCGGGAGGCGGGGGGGCATTTTAACAAGATCTCAAAATACAAACGGGAATATAATAATAATAATGAAAAAGTTTGTCGTTAAATTTCCTTCACTGATTTGTCAACTACAATTTGTAAGTCTGCAGATCTCTATCTGCTATTGAATTTTTGGCTGGCACGTGCCCTACCCTAATGTCCCTGTCAGCACCCAATTTGTGACATAACCATTTGTCAGGTCTGGACACATGAAACTGGTTATATGTTCATCAATAACTGATGAAAGGTTGTTTCCCCGAGCATTAGGGTCTCCTGGCGAGTGGCTGCCCTTGCGACTGCCACCTTTCTGTGACATAAAGTGACGTAAGCAAATTACGAACAGTTTCTGGTTGTGTATGCAATATTAATCTGAAGACACGAGGCGTTGCTGTAGAAAGACAATGTGGTAGCTATTTTCATTATTCATGGGGTTTATAGAACAAAGCAAGAAGAAGCAGTATATAACAGGTCTTTTATTTTCCTTGAGTTGTGGAATAAACAAATGAAATGAGGTTTGAACACATGCACATGTAATGTCTTTAATTTGGTGGATAAGTGGAAACAGACGAACCGGCAGAGGGGTGGTCAAATAAATATTGATGAATCGTGTAAATAAATGGGTGGGTCCGTGGGTAGATGGATGGATGGATGGATGGATGGATGGGTGGATGGATGGGTGTATAGATGATGATTGGTAGATGGATGGACGGATGGATATGTGGATGATGGATGGATGGAGTAGTGGATTGATGGGTGGGTGGGCGGAGGGTGGATGGATTGATGGATGGATGATTAGATGAATGGATAGATGGATGGATGGGGAATGGATGAGTAGTAGGGTGGTGGGTGGACTTATGGGTGGATGGATGGGTAAGTGGTGGGTGGACTGATGGAAGCTTAGATAGGTGATGTCCGAATAAATGGAAGTATAGCTGGTTGTCATAAATGGATAATGCGTGGATGTATGAATGGATGAACAGATGGAGGAAGGGAGAAGAATGTATCTGGATACATGGGTCCTTCGTAATATAGAAATTCTGACAAGTACAAGTTCTGTGCGGGTCAAGTAAAACAATGACATTATTCATTCCATGTAACTGATTGTGTATCACACTAGACAGACCAATTGTATAAATTCTGAAAAAAGACGCGGTCAGTACTGCACAGGAAAAGAAACAACAAGCAAGACAGAATCTTCATCAAGCTGGCATGGCTATGATGATATTATTTGGGGGGGGGGGGGGGGGGGGATTTACGTCCGGTTGCAACACAACAAAGCAGTATCAGAGACAAGGGCCTGCGTCCATATTACTCCAGTCGCCGACGAGTGGCTGCCTTTACATACAGCGAGAACTGCATGGATTGAAACAGGCGCCTTTTGGCTATCTGATAATATTGTCTGAACCCTCCTGGAAATAGGTCATCTCACAGTTAAATTATAAACGTTACGAAAAATTAAATTCGTTTCTGAACAATTGTACTTTTTCTTTTTGGTAAAAATTGTACAGGTCTCTGTTTATATACTAGTTTATCCTGTGTATAATTCATTATTCTGTAGTTTAAAAGAGAGAGAAAGAGAGAGACGGACAGGGAGCGAGCTGAAATGAGAGGGAGGGAGACAGAAAAAGAAATGAGAGAGAGAAAGAGGAAGACAGACAGGCAGGAAGAGGCGCCGTGTCGCACAATTGCCAGCGTGCAGGTATATATTTATTACTACAAATAAACAATTTTATCGTTATACATGCATTTTCTTGGTCATTTTTCTGTTTAATCTTCGCTCATTTCGTTCCTCTTCCCATTATTCTCCTTTTCTGTTCCAACGTTCTGAGGCATCAAACCTTTGTGCTAAAAGTTCATGCAAGGTCAAAGACGATTTTAATTTCGTTGTTCAATAACAATGACATCAGCGACAAATTGCCGGAATGTGAAACAAACACCACCACCCCCCGCCCCCTGGAGATATTGCATGACACAATAGCTGTTTTTTAGTTCGTCCAGACACGGAGTTTAATCAGTAACTGTCCGTTTGTGACAGTCTGTATAAGAATCCATTCCCCTGCGCTTTGAGAACACTCATGTTAGTTGTTACGCTGAGCTCACGGCACGTCCATGCAGTTGATCGGATCGTAAATCAAGTGACTTTTTTCCTTTGTATTCTCTGAAGGGATATATTCGTGCGATTTACCGGAGCACACTCGCCGTGTCGGTATATTCTGCTAATTGTATACTGCTGGATGGAAAGAGTGACATGTTGCCACACGCGAGTTACAGCCCTTTAGTACTTACATTAAATTACTTTTCCCTTCGTCTCCCCTTTTTTCTCAGCCCGTTGCCAACCGCTCCAGTTCATTTTGTAATTAAGCCTCTCAATTTAATTAACGACCTGATTTGCATATATATGTCTGCATCACTAACCTGGGAACATCGCCAATAAAATAGGAAAAAGGTCGGTGTTAGATCAGAATATCTTATTGTTCCTGTTATTGTTGTCCTTTTTATTATTGTTATTGTTGGGGTTTCCGAGCCTCGTCTCAGATCGATGGAGCGATGTCAGGATCGAGACATGGTCCGCCATCAGCTTGCCGACGAATGAAGGAATTACCTCTCCAGTGCCCAGATATACTGCGTTTTTGCCCACTGCATTTCACCTCAACAAGACAGTCATGATAACTAGGTGTGTGCCATATTTTACTAAGGTTCCTTGCCATGTTGGTGAAGACCGTCTCTTTTAATTCTTGTTATCACCGTGATCTCTCTCTCTCCAAATGCATACTCTCTGATGTTCCCTCGTTTCCAGCATGCCTAGTTAGTTACGAATAACCGATCTCATCCAATATGGCGCAAGGTAGTCAAAATTGATGACCTATTCCTGCCTTGTGTCGCTTTTGATAGTTTCTTTATTCTGTGGTCTCCCCCGTACAATGTTGGTGTGCGGAGTTTTGATGTGTCCATTCTGGGCAGATTCTGTGTCTTTATCTTCACACTGTAATGGAGCTAAGCCCAACGAAACCGCTGCGAAACGCCTCAGTGAAAAATATGAAGATTGGTAGATGTAAGTTAGCCGGCCAGTTTGCGTGCAATTTATATGAGCAGACTTAGACACAAAGCCATTACCTTTTGATTCATTCCCAATTTCGTCAGTTTGAACCTGGGAACATCGACACCTCGATCTGCCATTTTAAGAAATAGATATTCAAAAGTAAAATGTGTTAACAAAATAATGTGGACTTGGGCGCCTGGACCTTCGCATGCTGAGTATTCACCGATCGTTTTCCCGTTCAAGGGGGTTGGGGGGGGGGGGGAGGGGGGCGTGTTCGGAAGAGAGACAGACAGAAAGATAGAAAGAGAGACACAGAGAGAGGGAGAGAGAGAGCGTGAGAGGATGGGCAAGGGAGAAAGAGGGAGGACGAAATTAGGTTTATCACAGGTCGCGCTGGGTATCTCATCTAAGTCAATTTCTTTTTTGTGGTTTGTTTGTTGTTGTTGTTGTTGTTTTTTTTTGTTTCGTTCGTACAATTATTGGTACATGAATACTGATGAAAAAACTACGTCTGACAAAATATAGAAATTCACGAATTGGTTGTTGTCGTTTTTCTTGCATGTTATTTTGTGAAACTAAATTTCTCCCTCTCTCTTTCTCTCTCTCTCTCTCTCTCTCTCTCTCTCTCTCTCTCTCTCTCTCTCTCTGTCTGTCTCTCTCTCTCTCTCTCTCTCTCTCTCTCTCTCTCTCTCTCTCTCTCTCTCTCTCTCTCTCTCTCTCTCTCTCTCCTCTCTCTCTCTCTCTCTACCCTTCTTGGGAACTTTTTTCGCTCTATACTTTTATCTTGTCCTTCCTGCTGTCTTTTGTTTTCCAATATAAGCCTTTTTAAATCTTTTCCCTTCAGTTTTCATACTGACTCCGTAACCCACACATTCGTTCCAGGAACAAATGTCATGGTAATGATCTTCTTGCATGATACTAACGAAGACTCGGTGATTTATAGTCATGTTCAGCCAAACAAACAGCGCCATGTTCTTTTCCTAGTTACTTCCTGTAGTCTCCATGTACTGGGCCTTCTGATTGGCGAGCCATTTATATATCTGACCAATCCTTTTTGACTTCACTAACCGATCGAGAAGTCTCGTCCAGCGAATAATATTTATCTCCAGACAAGTACACTGTTTCTGAATGATCTCTATCTATCTATCTATCTATCTATCTATCTATCTATCTATCTATCTATCTATCTATCTATCTGTCTATCTGTCTATCTGTCTATCTGTATATCTGTCTATCTGTCTGTCTGTCTGTCTGTCTGTCTGTCTGTCTGTCTGTCTGTCTATTTATCTATCTATCTGTCTGTCTGTCTGTCTGTCTATCCATCTATCCATCTATCCATCTATCCGTCTGTACGTCTGTACGTCTGTCCGTCTGTCCGTCTGTCCGTCTGTCTGTCTGTCTGTCTATCTATCTGTCTGTCTATCTATTTATCTATCTATCTATCTATCTATCTATCTATCTATCTATCTATCTATCTATCTATCTATCCATCCATCTATATATCTATCTGTTTGTCTGTCTGTCTAGCCGTCCTTCCACCTGTCCATCCGTCTGCCTGTCTATTGACTGATCTATTTTGTGGCTTCTTCCATCTTTTTATCCTCCTTTAATTCATCTATCAATCCACCCATCCACCCAGCCATTCATCCATCCTATTCCTCCATCCATTCATCAGTCCATCCTTCCATCTGGCCATCCATCGTTCCATTCATCGACACATCCATCCATCAACCTGACTGTCCCACTGCCTGCCCGTCTGCAGCTACAACAACAAAGACGTTAGGAACCCAGACCCAGCCATGAGCAACGGCGGCAGCATTAGCCTGAGGTCGAGTCCACCTGGATCACAGTGTCAGATTGCACCTGGTTTCCTAGAACTTGTCCTAGAATCGATTGTTAGGCCTGGCCTAGCCGTCCTGAGTCCACTCGGGGCTCTCTCCAGGAGACGTGAGATTGTGACAAATGAGATCTAGTGGGCTCAAGTAAACAGATAACAATGGATGAATACCTGTGTGGGCAGTGGATTGGAGGAGGGGGGGGGCAGATTAAAGTACTGTGTGCTGGACCTGGAGATCTGTTGTCTTGTATGATCTGTGTTATGGTGACATATGAGCACGTCTCTCAGCTAAACTGTTACAATATCCTACTGTTTCTAATGAGGCTACGCATCCGGATACACTGGCCTTTTATCTATCTATCTATCTATCTATCTATCTATCTATCTATCTATCAATCTGCCTAGCTGTATGTCTGTCTGTCTGTCTAACTGTCTGTCCGTCTATTTATCTTCCTCAGTCTTGCAGTGCTTTACATATTAACATCTGTCTGCTCCACGACTAGTCCAAGTACCATTCTGTAAATTACAAGAAAGCAAAAACCAAAAAAATAGGTGAATTCAATGTTTGTATTGGATGAACAGTTCTATCCTGTTTCGTATAAGATTAAGACTTGACTGCTGGAGTTAACTTTTACTGTGTGATGAAGCAGGCTGAGCCCGTGTGAGTGGGTGGTAGATGTCATCCCTTTGTCTGTTTGTGATTAGTAGGGCCTGCTGTTGTTGCTGCTGTTGTAGTGGTTTTGCTGATGTGATAATGTTATTTCCTGTGATGGTGTTGCTGCTGTGGCGATGCTATTGCTGTGATGATGTTGTTGTTGCGATGACGTTGTTGCTGTGGTGACGTTGTTGCTGTTATGATGTTGTTGCTGTGGTGATGTTGTTGTGGTGTTGTTGTTGCTGTGGTGATGTTGTTACTGTGATGATGTTGTTGTGGTGTTGTTGTTGCTGTGGTGACGTTGTTGCTGTGGTGATGTTGTTGTGGTGTTGTTGTTGCTGTAGTGACGTTGTTGCTGTGATGATGTTGTTGTGGTGATGTTGTTGCTGTGGTGACGTTGTTGCTGTGATGATGTTGTTGCTGTGGTGATGTTGTTGTGGTGTTAGTGCTGCGGTGATGTTGTTCCTATGGTGATGTTGTTGCTGTGGTGGCGTTATTTCTGTGACGATGTTGTTGCTGTGGTGATGTTGTTGCTGTGGTGATTTTCTTGCCGTGGTGATGTTGTTACTTTGTTGCTGTTGTAGCGGTTATAAAATGTCGATAATATTGGTGGTGATGATGATGGTCGATGGTAGTGATGGTCTTAATTGTGGTGATGAACGTAATAATGGTGGTAATGCTGGTGGTAGCCTCGGTGATCTCGCTGAAAGTGGCAAGAGTTGATGTTGATTGGGATAGGACTGATGATGGTGGCGGGGGTCTAAATGACGACTCTGTTGAAGGCAATGGTCATAATATATGTGACGAATTTAAGCAGGTTTAAATCCTTTAGATTGTATCGTTGTTTTATGATGCGTAATAACTCATTTAACTGCCGATCCTAACGACTACCATATCACTACTCCTACCCAATTCCCAGTACCATTACAAGTAATGCTGCCACTGTTGTCATTAATACTACTAGTGTTGCTTTGACCTCCAGTGTTACTACTACTACTACGTCTACCACTTATGTAACTGTCACAACTATACTACTGCTAATACTGCTCCTGTTCTTATCTGCTATTACCGCTACCACGACTGCTGCTGTTAGTCCTATTGCTATTACCACAGTAACTACTACTCTGTGTATGTGTGTGTACTATTGCTACCATCACTTTTACTACAACTGCTCCCACAACCAGAGAAAAAAATACTTGCTGCAACGAAATAGTGATTGGTGATCAATACTACGTACCTGTCCTTCTATCTATCTATCTATCTATCTATCTATCTATCTATCTATCTATCTATCTATCTATCTATCTATCTATCTATCTATCTATCTATCGATCTATCCATCCAGCTGTGTGTATCTGTCTGTTTGTGTTACTATCTTTCTATCTATTTGTCTGTTTGTCTATCTATCTATCTCTTGATCCGTCTATCTATGTGTCTTGTATCTACTTATCTATCTGTTTCTTTTCTCTCTCTCTCTCTCTCTATCTATCTATCTATCTATCTATCTATCTATCTATCTATCTATCTATCTATCTATCTATCTGTCTTTGTCTGTCTGTCTGACTGTCTCTATCAAGCTAGCTATAGAGTTTCTCATACCAATCCTACACAAACCTACCAACGCCTCCACGATTCAAACTTTACACTACACCTTCATATTGAGGTCTCAATAACATTCAGGGGGTCACCGACTGGCTAATAATTTATCACACCTTGAAATCCATCAACTAACTAAACAGGAGGACAACACGCCAGAACGTCGCAGTCGGCGAAAACATCATCAATCATTCAACAACAACTAAATCGCCGACTCTGATAATATTTTTTCTTTTCTTTTTTTTTCAAGAGTGGGGGGGTGGGGGTGGGTGGTCTTTTGCCTTGAATGCTGACATTCAAACTAATAATCATAAAACTCTTGACGTTTTCTTCATTCGTTTCCTAGGTGAGAATTTATTTTACGTCATGCCTAAAAATAGTTTCACATTTTGCCCTTTGGAAAGTGGACGACGTGTTGAAGGCGGGACAGCGTTGTTGATGCCGTATTGATTTCTCACGGAACTGGCGCGGTAACTCTTGTTGTGCCGTTTAGTTCTTCGTTCGTTTCTTGTTATCTTTTCTGCCAGTGGTAATCGTTCTTGTTTTTCTTGCCACGGTTTGTTTGGTCAAAATAGCCAACATAACAGTCTGTTTGTCTGTCTGTTTGTCTGTCTGTTTTATCTGTCCGTCTTTGTGTCTTCTATCCGTCCTTTACTCATCTAGCCATCAGCCGCGTTGTACAGCTATCCTTTCCTCCATCTATCCATCCAATCCATCCATCCATCCATCAATCCATCCATCCATCAGTCTACCCACCCATCCATCCATCTTTCTGTGTGCGTGTCTGTTTCACTGTCTGTCCAGTTTATCAGTGATCTGGTCTCACGTGGACGAACATACTTAAATTCAAGCTAACGACCAGAGCCCTGCTCTACAAACGAAATAGCCTACTGATTCGTGATCTATCTATCTATCTATCTATCTATCTATCTATCTATCTATCTATCTATCTATCTATCTATCTATCTATCTATCTATCTATCTATCTATCTATCTATCTATCTGTCTGTCTACCCGTCCTTAATTTTTCCTGCCTATTTTTCCAAACTGCTTCTTTTAGAGCAATATAACAGGCCAGATGAATTTCAGACTTCAGCACTGATCTCTCTCTCTCTCTCTCTCTCTCTCTCTCTCTCTCTCTCTCTATCTCTCTCTCTCTCTCCCTCTCTCTCTCTCTCTCTCTCTTTCACTCTTTCGCTCTTGCTCTCACTCTCTCTCTCTTTCTCTCTCTCTTTCGCTCTTTCGCTCTCTCTCTCTTTCTTTTGCTCTTTCGCTCTCTCTCTCTCTCTCTCTTTTTAAGTTTGAAATAATGTCAGAACATTCCTACACATGAAGTCTTCTGTACTGATTAATTGCATGTGCTCCATTTTAGTTGCAGGATAGAGAAATTTTAATGAGATGAAACGCCTTTTTTGAATGTCCACTTTGGATTGCCATCACCGAGCGTTATCCCGAACACATGCGAAACAGGTTATTTTGATTATTACAGACTTTGTCACTATATGTATAATTATTTATATATCTATAATTATGGCTACCGTTCTACTGCTCTGCGATTTTATTGTCTCTGCATTATGTTGTTGTTTGTTTGTTTGAAATAATCAATATGAAATTTTGATTAGGCTGTTTCAATAAATATCTATTGTGCTGTTTCACTCAAATCAACACAACAGAGGTACAATAAATTTAATTTAAAAAGAGAAGGGAAGGGGGGGGGGTATTTTCAAACTGCAGTCAGTATGTCCAGACATGTCATGGGTAGTCACCCAGCTGACCCCATTAACAAGAAGCGGTGACCAATAAACACCGGTAGTCTCAGTGTTAAGTCAAGTTCGTTCGTTTGTGCAATTTACCCCAGGCTCATCATCAGTAGCCAGGTCTGGGTCCACTAAACAGGTGAACGACCCCACCATCTGTGCTACAGATCCTGGTACTGATGTTTGATACAGCAAGGCAACAGAATCCTGGATTGTATCACACGACTGTAGAACTCTCAGAGAAGAGGGGGAAAGTACCATGTGAAGGGGATCCACCGCCCCGCTATATGTCCTGCCCACATTAAATAGTCATATTGTGAGACTAGGAAGCGGCGTGACCCTATAGTTAAATCTCACCCCCCCCCCTCCACCCACACCTCTTCCGCCGACACAACAAGAGCAGGTACTGTGAGACTCGATCCCATAACCCCATGAGATCCTGGAAGAGGAGGACCCCAAGAAACTCCGGTCCTGGTGGGACTGGTTAAGGACCATCGCGATTTTTTTATTTTTTTTCTAAACAGCTTTATGAAAATCGTGAGAGAATGAGTGGTGGGGACCCCTCGGTGGTTCAAGTACCCCTGTCAAACATGGCATGGGGGGGGGGCGATGGGAGGGGGAGGGCTTCGTCTTCCCTGCGCTCATCCATGCAAAGGTGAACTCATTCTCCTTCCATATCCCTTCTTCTGCGTTTGTCCCACACAGACAGTGACTGCCCCATTGTGGAAACCCCTCTGCCCTGGATCTCACTCTGTGATTTGCCAAGCAAAGGATGGTTATCGCCAGATTGTTCGGTGTCCCGTCAGGAGTGAATACACCAGTGTGCCTGGGTCAACCCCACCCCTGTCATGTATTGATCAAATTGCGCTTTGATGAGCACATAAAAAACACAGGTGAATTCTCGTCTGGTGCATTCGTTGCCAGGGACAGTAAAACGTGTTCATTTTAGCGGAAAGGGCGTTCTTGTTACGTTTTATTTGCGTCATAGAAAGAGTTGTACACCGTCATGCAATGCTTTGCCGCCATTTAAAGTAATTGCAATTTTTTTTTCAAAGGACAGGAGCAGGTTCAGTGGGGACAACTGGAACTTGGTCGATGTCTAAACTATTGCGAAATGCCTCTCTCGGACTCCAAGAGTTAACTTATTTACAAAGAAATAATACTTTGATACAGTGGTATTGACTATGCCGGATGCAGAAATACCGAACGCCTGGAGACGACAAAAATAATTTGTTAATCTGCAACACCAGATCTTTTGAGATCAAAAGAAAATATGACATTGCAGCTTTCATGAAATCGAATAGAACAAACTGATTTAATTATTTTTTTCTTTTATTTCAAAAAACCTATCTGTCTGTCTGTCTGTCTGTCTGTCTGTCTGTCTGTCTGTCTGTCTGTCTGTCTATCTGTCTATCTGTCTATCTGTCTATCTTTCTGTCTGTCTGTCTATCTGTCTATCTATCTATCTATCTATCTTACTATGGCTGTATATTTTTACAATTTTTGTTAGTATGTTTCTTTGTTAAGTAGTTTATTAATTCAGTTACAACCTTCGGACTCTACACCCAGATTACGAGTGTTATAATTATCTGTCCCATACCCTAACTTCAACCCCCACTCCTAAATTCATCCAAGTTATATAACACAGGAGATATCTGATTCTGCTGAACCCCCCCCCCCCCCCAAACCACTTCCAAGCACGGCTAAGAGACAACGCGCATCACTGTATGTTTGCTAACTAACAACATGTCAGAAAAGACACGCAAACGCCGGCAGAAAACCTCAACTACACCATGTTGTGTGTCACACATCCTTTCACTCTGCACTGCCTCATTTGAAACAAAAAGTGTGGGTTTTCCAGTGTGCCCTTCTCTGTATGCGTCATAATGTATTCACGTAGTTGATCAACAGCGTTTCATTCTCTGCCGTGCACTCACTGTGGTTAAGACACGCCCGTGCATACCGTGTGCTGACAACTAATGCACATGTGCTAACATCTCTTTGTATGTTATCCACCCGTTTGTGACAGGAGTGGGATATTTCGGATATATTCAGATTGTGTTTTGCGTGTATTCTGTGCAGTTTTGCATTTATTAAATACTGTTGTTATTCCACTGCGGGAGAATAACATTATTATTATTATTTTATAACATTAATGTGTACTCACGAAAGAAGAGTATTACTTACTTAACCTAAATTTAATTCTTAACTTACTGTATATTGTAATTATCAAGTGGGTGTTCCGCCCACAATATACTGGCACTTGGCAGTGTTTCACTCATCATACAGTGTAATTTATGACTCGCAGCATCACACTCGTATACATTTCTCCACTCTTACACAGAATCAAATAATCGTCCAAAACTTGAACTTTCTCATCACACTTACATGTTCAAGTTTTCTCCTTCCGGGATTCAGTTTATAGATCTGGGGAAAACGGCGTTTTAATTCATTTCTGAAAGCAACAACAACAAATTAACAAAAGTCTTGTGAGACTTTCCTAACACATCCATGTAAAACAACGCATCCCAATCTTTGCCTAATATACTGTCGTCTAACGTTGTTTGCAATGCAAGTAATTACAAATATAATATTCTTTTTCATCCGTATGTAGAGACAATTTCTGGATTTGTGGACATCGTACAAAGTTTTGCTTTAGGATATCGATTGTAAACATTTAGCTGTGCTACAGTAAGGTAAGTAGACTTAATTATTTATACGTAGGCTATAGTTCTCTCGTTATCGGCGTCTCTAAACAACACATGAAACCTTTGGACTTGTCAGTTTCGTTTCCAAGCATTCAGAAAGTGAGAATGAGTGGTAAATATAGACGAGATAAGACAGACAGGAACTGTCTTTATGGAATCTATCAATGGAGAAGGAAAGGGAAATGAGCCGGAGAGGTGACGGGGAGGGGGGGGGGCGAAATCAGGTTTATCCCGGGCTACGCCGGCTATCTCATCTAGTTTGTTTCCAACGGTCCAGTAGTCTACATTCGATCTCCTTCTTCTCAAAAATATCTTTCATCTCAAAACTATCTTACACTCCATTTTTCTTCTGTATTTTTGGGTCCCTGGGTTAGTTTCTGAAAGAGTCCTACCTAGACATGATACCCTAAATCTATCCCTAATTTTGTCCTTATCCCTGATCCGAAGGCTCATCTTATCCCTAAGCCAGACCCTATGTGTACCCTTTCAACCAGGCTTAGGGATAAGCTTAAGGTCAGGGATAGGTTTTGGGGTATCTTCACTGGATGGACGGGACATATGGAACTCATGCAAAAGTGCCTTTTGTCAGGATTAGGATTTGAATTGCCGTGCTAGGTCACGCATTGTTTATTACATGGCATCATTGATTTTAGCCAGTGCAAACGTCCTTGAACTATTCCCGTGGACAGTTTGTTTTTGTAACGCTTTTCTTAGAGATGGAAAGAAAGTGGGTCAGGATAGAACGAATGGATAAATTAACAGTGACGATGCAGTTTTCGACCCCGTGGTTTGGGTGTACTTTAACAGGGAAAGACGGGGCGAATAAGGAGTGAAGAAATTCGTACATAAAACGTTTAGGGTGTAGAGACTTTGCGAAAGGTTTTGACATCCTAGGTCTGACTTTGTCTGTTACTATTAATAGAATCTATTGGCGCTGCGAGCGGAGCTCGAAGTGGATGCACCAATCAAATTTGAGCAGTCACGTGAGTTGCAGAAGATAAGCGGTGACATGTTTATGCTACCTCACTTCCATGTAGATCTTCCAGCTACGAAGGTCGTCGGCTAGAGGTTCAGCCAGAGAGAACCAACAGACTGTTAAGTCATGTCTATGTCCTGGATAGACAATGAAAATAATCCACAGCTATTTTCTCCAGTTCCCTGAAATCGTTTCAGGGAACCAATCGTAAGTTTCATCACAATGATTCGAGATGATGTGAATCTGACCCTAACTTTCCAGTAGAAGTGCGACCAAAGGAATGCAAGACCATAAAGTTTTACTTGCAATTAAGATCTAGAAAGAGTGACTGATATACACATTTGTAAATTGTAATTGATGTGTCTGGATGAGGCTGGGGATTGCCAGCCCATCCTAGAACAGATCTAGATCTATCTTAACTACGTCAGTGTGTCTTGACGGTTTGATCCTTTATAAGCAGTTAAATGAGTTAATATTGTCGTCTGAGACATAAGTAGAGTCTATATTATTTGTGAGATAGTAGGCAGTCTATATTTCTGAAGATAAATAATTGCTAGGTAAACTGTGAATGAATCAGAATGATATAGAGCTTCAAATCTCTTAAGACTCTAGAGGAGATTGATAGTTATGTATTTTAGTATTTTCATTTGATGCTGCTGATGTTGTCTTTTAATATGTAAACGATAAACGAAATTGTTAGGACTTTTAAGTAATAAATTTGTGGCCCTACAAGGTCCTTGATATAACCTACTCGAAATTGTTATTAGTGTATGTGGCATGGTATGGCAGAGTAATTTCTAAAACCTCTCGATATTTTATTAAATGCAGTCGAACACGTAAATTCTATAATTAACCATCCCCGTAAAACACGAGCACAGTAAACCCCATCTGTAACACCCTTCCTTGAACTCGTAACACTCGAGGACCCACCTCGTAACACTGCAGGGCACACCCCTTGGTGAACCTGTAACACCTTTAACGCTCTTACGTGGTACTAATTATTAAGTAATTGTGAATGTCTTGAGCAGTGTGTGTGTGTGTACTGGTATGTCCGTCTGTCTGTCTGTTTCCGCTGTCCATGTTCTTGTTCAGAACACTGGTGTTCTGTCTGTGCTAATATTGACCGTCTGAGCTTACAGTATTCCCGGCCCCACAGGGGCGAATGGACACACGTGCCAACTAACAGTCTGGGCATTGCTCTATTGGCGGGATACTGAATGGTGATCGATACAGTCTTATCTATCTATCTATCTATCTATCTATCTATCTATCTATCTATCTATCTATCCATCTCTTTATCTATGGACTGTCTGTCTGTCTGTCTGTTTAGCCATAGTTAAATAAAGTAACTTTCTTTTGATCATTTGAAATGGCGATATTTGGGCATGTCTGCCTTTATTCTTACTC